>JAWNOU010000005.1:6590000-7152500 GCA_035045725.1 Drosophila ezoana | reverse complement strand
CCCTTGCTCATTGCGCAGCTGCAGGTGAGTAGCAAAGAGTTTGCACTGCCCAATGAAGCACCACTAATGTCCTTCCGTGATGTCCAGAGCAACTACAATGCGCGTCAGTATCAGCAGCAGCAGCAGAGCCAGCAGCGTCGCGGCCTCAACTCACCCGGCGCTATTGGACCTGTCGGCGTCGGCGTCGGCAACAGTGCGGCAGCGGCGGCGCTGCAGCGGCAGAACTCCTTCCAGGCTCAAGGCGGCGGCGGTGCGACCACGCCCGATGGCAGCAGTGGACCAGGCGGCGTTGGCCTGGGCGTCAGCTTTGGCGGCCCACAGTCACCCTACGGCGGCAACGCAGCGGCCAATGTGTTCCAGCAACAGCAGCTGCAGCGCCTGCAGCGGCAGAGCAGCGTGCCGCAGGCGACGCAACATCTGCCAGGTGAGTAACGCCCCCTACCATGGAGTGTGTCCTGTGGCGGCTTGTCCAGCCGGAGTCTGCGTGTCAGATGAATGCCGTCGTCGAAACTTAGGCTTAGTTTTAGTGATTCTCCCCTTGCGCCCCTGAAGAGTACCCAACTGAATTTAGTTCAAAAGTTTTTCTACTGAAACTTGTTTCAAATGTAGGCGGAACTAGTTAACTAAAACGCATCGACTGATTTTCTGCTGAAGCTGGAATTAAATTAAAGTGGAACCAGCTCAAAAGCTATGCGAAAAAAGTGTCAATTGTATGTAAAAAAAAACACACACACACTGGTTTTAACAAAAAAGGTGGAACTTGTTCTAAAAATGAACGAACTTTTTTAAAATATATATTTTTTAATATTGGATCCTTTTTGTGCAACAGTTTTTACTTTTAATAATTGTTATTGATAAGTAATGCCTAGTTTTAAACAAACCCAAAATTTTAATTAAAATAGACTCAAAATGAGTTTCTTGAAAGATTAAAATATGAAGTTCATATAAGTGACTAGTTCCGGCTTAGAGTTAAAATCATGTAACTAACTATGAACTAACTCAAGCTGAGCTGGCTCCAACTCTACATAAATACTCAAGAGTGTCACTAAAATGGCGCAACTATACTCTTTAAACCAAAAGAACCAGTTCCACATGGGAAAGAACTAGTTCCACTAAAAAAGAACCAATTCAGCTCCAGAATATTGTTACCCCAAAACGCGCAAAGCACATAATTACTTAGATCCCATGCAGCGTGAACCAGTTCACAACATGCCGCTTGCCCTAATTACTGTACTAAATATCAATACATAAACAGCTTCACAAACATACACACGCATACCAACACCGTTTCACACACACACACACACACACACACACACCTCGCAGACATTGTTAATATTTGACTAGTTTTTAACCAAAGCCAAACAAATCAAACGCTTAACCGAAACAGGCTCAACGCGTTTCGGTTTGTCGCCTGGCAACAACAACAACAACAGCGGCAACAACAGCAACAGCCACAACAATCACAATGATAGTGCAGCTGCCGCCGCTAGTCAACAGCAGCAGCAGCAACAACAGCAGCAGCAGCAACAGCAACAACACCAACACCAACACCAGCAGCAACAACAACAGCAGCAGCAACAGCTGATGAACGGCATGAGCATGTCCCCCCATCCGGCCATGATGGGCGTGGGCGGTATGGGCAGCGGCGGCGGCAACGGCATCATAGGGCTGGGCGGTGGTGGCGGCGGCGGTTATGCAGCCCTCGCTGCCTATGGTCAGGCGCAGCAGGCGAATGATTTCTATGGTCGAGCGCAGACCGGTAAGCCGTGTGCTCACACTTGAACTCTCTCTCTCTCTCTCTCTCTCACTCTCACTCTATATATATAAATATATATCTCTCTGCTCGCTCTCATGCGCTCGCTGTAATCACATGTCATGCCCTACATACATATATATTGTGTACATATATGTGTTTATGTATATACATGCATATGCATATCACAAAATCGTGCTAATCATTGTGTATATATAAATAAGCAAATTAAATTACCCAAAAACGATCCACACATTTTGTACATAGAAACTAAACCGGAACCAAAAAAAAACAAATCCTTGGGGCTCCCAGAACACACATCTATTGCCTAACTACATTTGCGTGTTTTGTATAATCGTATAACTGTGCCACATACTATATTTGATCTTGTATATAACCTAGGTATATTTGAGTATAAGTATTAAACGGTTAGTTTTTAGGCGCTGCACCCACCCACTGTATTAACCCATGTAAAGACTTTAGATATAGCTGAGACCCTAGAACCGAATCGACAAAATCGTATATAATCACTATGAAAATTGGGGAACGTATGTATTTATATGTATTGTTTATGTTTAGTTTTAGTTTTGGCTTAATTTTTTTAAAATATGAACTATTCACATGGCCATATAATGGAGTGAGTGCTTTGAAATGAAAGGATTCAGCCAAGTTACGATTGAAGTAAAGGAAATTTTATTAAAATAAATACCTAAATATTGAAATAAGATATAAGTTCTTTTTAGAGCTATATAATATATAACTTTTTTAATGACAAGAATTCTATTTACGCTGAATAATTAAAATAGAGTTTATCCCAAATTCTCACAAGAAAAAGCCCAAGTGAATAATTCATGCAATTATGATTAATTTGAAATTATTATATGTTTACTTTTTAAAATAAACCACTCGCCTATATATACCCCTTATTTGCAACCTTGCCCTCAAACCTACCCGCCAGATTCAACATTTAAGTACGTGTCGTATATTTTATTATGTATTTATTATATTATTTATATTACCTTTATGTGTTATATGTTGTATTCTGTTGTCTGTTGTGTATTTATTTATGTTATATGTCTAGCTAAGTTCAACTATAATTGTGACTAAAAATCATTTTTTTTTTTTGTTGTGGGTTGAAACATGCGTTGGCCATGACCAATCATAGACTAGACTAATCCTTGGCATTTCTTCAATTCTTGCAGCTGGCAACAGCGGAGGCGTGGCTGGGGGCAATGCCAATTCGGAGTTTGTCAAGCAGGAGCTGCGCGCGGTGGTCAGCGTGCGGGCCCAGCAGGCGGCTGCGGCAGCCACGGGCGGTGTTGTGGGCGTTGGCGGCGCGGGCGTGGCACAACGGGGTCAAACACCGCAGAGTCCGCTGCAGCAGGGACCAATGATTGGCGGCGGCAATAGTACAAATTCCATGGGCAATGTCACGCCCACTGGCAGCGGCAGCAGCGGCAATCCAATGCTCAACACACCGCCAGATCCAACGCTGGGCTTTAGCTTCGAGACGCGTGAGTATACAAATACACACACACATATATACAAGAAATATCTGTGGGTCCGAGCTAAATTGAGATTCTTTTTGCCCACACAGCGGACTTCTTTACAAGCAGCGCCACGAGGTGACCCTAAGGAGCCTGAGCAAAACCCAAGGACTCAAGAACAACAACTGCTAAACAACAACATCAACAACAATTCATGTTCTTCAAATGCATTTAAGGCTCTCAGAACGTTTTTCCTTTAAAAAAAAACGGCTAAATAAATGAAATGAAAGTCGCAGCATTTTTGTTTAAACAAAAACAAAACCTGGCTTGCAAACAATTGTAAACAAAAGCGAACGAACGTCTAGAAATGTGTAAAATGTATATGTAAAATTTAAATTATATTAGCAGCACTCTACAATAAGCCAAAACGTTAAAAACAAATATATATGTATATATACATAAATATATTTATTATTAACACTAGCAAATATTAATTGTAATGCAAAAAATGGGAACCTCGTCTAAAAAAAATAACAAAAAAAAAAAGAAAAATTATTAAATAACAAGCTATAGTTAAATATTTTGAAAGCTGCTAAAAAATATACAAAAAAAAACACAAAAAAAAACATATTTATTACGTTTAAACATAAAGATTAGACTAAGATGCTATATATACAAAAACACACACATACATATATGTACATGCATATGTATATGTATGTATATATTTATATATATGTAAGAAACTGCATGCTAATATTGCGGCTGGCGCAACGTTTCAAGCTGTTGTTTATTATGGAAATATGTATAACACTAAAGATCTAAAAAGAAACAAAAAAAACAAAAACAAAATACAAGCGAGATCAGCTTTAAATTATAACGGCATTAGTGTTACGTTTAACTATAATAATTAACAAAATGAAAAAAACGTATACAATTTGAACGAACTATATAAGCATATAACACACACACAGATTTATGCATATGTATATGTATATACATATATGCTAAATGTTCATATACATATGTATATTGATACATATTTAAAATTAGTGTTGAATTTTTTTCAGTGTGATAATTTGTTAAATTTTATAATATACTAATGTTGCTTATTTGTTGCTATAGATCGTCTCCCTAGACATATTTCTATACGATTTTTATTATATTCAATTCCCAAACGTTTACGTTTTTATCCTTTTTATACATACATACTCCATATCATTTTGAGCGATCGCTTAATGAACAACTATTTGGGATACTAAATCAATTATTATACAACTACAACAACAACAACAACAACAACAACAACAACATTTGTTAAACAAAAAACATTTTGCTTAGTTATATGTATGTATATTTGTTATGCTATTTGATTTTGAGCTGCACGTAAAAGTGTGTATCTGGAATTGTACATATACTTTTCACTATTACATACATATATTATTATTTACGAAATTGTAATTGATAATTTAGTTAATGCTTTAAACGTAATTAATTATTTGTATAATTTTTAACAAGCAGATAGAAAAGCGCGCGCACTGCACAAAAGTCGTCGTTGCAATTCAATGTGAAGGCTATTTTACAGGTTTTTTGTTTAAACTAATTTGTAACAACGTTTTAACGATAACACAATATTTCTTTTATATATATATATTCTATGTAGCATATCACAATTACTTCAACTTTACTGAGAAATCTTTTAAATGTTTCTCCTTTATATTGTGTAATTATTTTTATTATTGATTTTTTGATTTTGTTCACGCAAACGCAAACGCATCTGTAAACTGTAAACTGTAAACTGTAAACTTTTAATTGTAGTTGGGTTCAATCGTTATAAATATTATTTTTTAAAAGAAAGCTATACAAATATTATGGTACATATATATATATAAATATTTTAAATTTAGTTTTTTAATTTTATTAATTATGTTTAAAATGCAACAAAGCCTAAATAAAAATTTATATACAATATATAAAAGTAAAATATGCGTTAAATGCTTTTGTTTTTCATTTATTTCCTTTTCATATGCTTTAACAAATTATGATGCTGAGAAAACAACAACGACAACAACGATAAATATTATTATGAAAAAATGAAGTGTGTACACAAAAGGCGATATTAACACTTGGGAAAATAGAAATACCTCTCGTTAAGTTCAAAAAACCTATAAAAAACATACAAATTTATATATAAACTCTTAACAACAAAAAAATAAAAAGACAAAAACATAAATAAATGCCAGTTACCACATAAAATTATAATACTAACAATATAATTGAACATTGATAACAATATGTATTTATTTGTACATATATGTATTTAAATGCTAATCGCAAGTTTCACATACATTAATTTAACAAGTAATTTAAGTAATTACATTTTTGAGACAGCGTTAGTTGAAATTCGATTTTTTTCAGAGGCTACATTTAATGCAATTAAATTAAATCATAAAAGAAGTGCTATACATGCGACATGCCGACGTTTAAATACCCTTGCAGATGTGCTAAATTAAAATTTCTATATACATCTTAACCCATTTTATCGAATATCTATCAAATTTCAGTTATGATAGATGTACATATGATGTTGATGGGAAGAGTGTAATACTTTCTGCAGGGGTTATTGTCGAAAGCCAAGACTCAGCTTTGGACTTGGTTCTCACGTAGCTTTGATTTATACTGAATAGGACCTCAAGCAAAACAAGAAATGAATATACACAAGTATACTGCATTTAGTATAGGTTTGAATGATTAACAAGTAAATTGCATACGTATAAGTATATATTTATATAGTTAAGTGACTTGGCAAAAGATTCTAGCAAATTTCACACACACAGCAACACAAAAAGTACATATAAAGTGCATTAATGAATTTAAGCATTTAATGAAATTAATTAATTTATAAGCATATAAAAATATATATATATTAATTTACCAAAATAGTTATACATGCATATATATATTGAACAAAAAAAATATTTACAAAAAACGGAAAAAAAAAGAAATTAACATAAACCTTCGTATTCATAACAAGAATTAATTTCATAAATTTATTACAAAACTAAAGCTAGCTACGAATTATACAGCAAAAAAAAAAAACAAAAAAACTTAAATATTACTAACATTTAACAGTTTCCATTTTGATACATACATAATATTATACATATATATATTTAATTAGTTACAAGCACATCTATAAATAAGTTATTACTTATTAATTGTATATATGCATTCGACTTTTTAATAATTCCATTCAGTTTTTATATATATATTTTTACTGTATATACTCGTATTCTCTTTATGCAACCTAGTACCATAAATTTGTACCAAAATAAAAAATACATTAAACATGAAACCATAAAATGAAAAAAAATATGAAGAAAAAAATACAAAATGCAACGCCCTGTACCCGTGCATAAGCCTACAAAACAAATTGTTAAGAAAGAAAAAAATATTACAAAAATATAAAATGAAAAAATGAAAAAAAATACTATTTACTAATTACAAAGAAGCCCTGAACCGTAATAAGTAGTGCCCAAAAGAACTAATACAAAAATACAAACAAAAACAAATATATATTAATTAGCATTTAAACAACGTTATAACGAATTCTAAAACAACAGCCTAAACAAATAGTTATTTGTAAAACAAAATAGTAAAAAAAAAAAACAAAAAAAAACTCATAGCACAATTTTGTATAAACAACAAATTCATGATAACCATAAAAACTTTCAATACAAGGATTAGAACTTTATACACAAGGCTTACAAGAGTATAGACTCATAGAACACACACACACACCCACACACACACACGCGGGAATACTTAGGAACCATTTTTCACAGTTACAACTAAAAGTATAGCAACACCTTTACCAAATTTTGTACATCATTTTACAGTTATTATGTCTGCTGCTGTACATATTATATAGAGATTCTGCATGAAATTACGTATCGGAAAAGCTGGGAGGATCTATTGTTGATTGGCTGTGTTAAACAAAAAGATGAAGAAATAGTCCAACAGGATAACCAAAAAATGAAAGCAAAACAAATTTGTGGTATCTATCGAGTATTAGTACGGTTGAGAATGGGATTAGCGTAGTTAGATGCGTTCGGGGAACGCCTAGTTAACTGATTTACGACGTTAGGTTAGTTTCGGTAGGCATTGGATAAGGGAAATACGTACATGGGAATGAAATTAGTTTTATTTCAAGCAAACTTCAGTTCAAATCATTCACATATGCATCTAATTTCTAAGTATTGACATGTTTCGTAACACTTAGGCACATATTTATACGCTATTGTTTCCTGTTTCCCTATGTTGTCGGACCCAAGCTGGAACCAAATGGTTTTTAAAATTGCGGATTAAATATGGATATTGAAAGACTTATTTTGTTAGGAGCATAATTTACAATGTAAGGAATCGTTTTAAAGGCATACGATTGGGCGCATATTTATTTAATTCAGTGTATAAATTTGGCTAAACTTAGAATATACGAAACACACCCGAAACTTGAACCCAAATACAAGCCACATAAATGTTACAAACAAAAAATGAAAGATTAAAACTAAATGTTATATTGTGTTGTTGTCACTCTCGCAGTCACTGTTTATATGTTGTCTATATCTCTTTCTAAAAAACTACTAAGAAATGATAATTCAGACATATTTTGTGTAAGTCTATGTACCTTTTTGCTATATATATGATATTTCTATGTACGACTCACCCTCTCACCAACACACACACTCACACACACACACACACACAGTTGCATATTATATAAAGGTTCACATGAAAAACAAAAAAATCAACTAAATTTCAACACTTGACAAAACATTTGTTATGCAAAACAACGTACATAAGTAATTCATGAAATGATTAATTTCTAAAGTAATTAATTAAGAAACGTGCGTGTGTAAATGTAATTTTGGTGTAAAGAACAAGCGAAATCCAAAGAGGAAGGCACTTTCAATTGAATTTACATTAAACAAATGAAAACAATTTAAACATTAATATTATGTGCGCTACGTTTATGTTTGTACTTACAAATCTATGAATAATTAAATTTATTAATTAATTATAAATTAAATATACAATGAAATTGCAAGAACACAACAGCAGCAACAACAACAACAACAACAGCAACACGTACACTTAATGTTTAACAAACAGAGAAAAAAACATTGAAAATGAGAAAATGAAAAAGACTAAATAAAATATTAATGAAATAAGAGTAAACCGAAGTGAGATCCTTGACTGCCTGCCGCCAATCAACTAGAACTTGCGCAACTTGGTGGCCATGTCGACAATCATGTGCAGATTGGAGTTAAGCGTTTTAATCTGATTCAAAGTAGCCGAGTCCAACTGCTTGAGCACCTCGCGCTTCACCTCGGACATTTTCTGCGGCTTCAGCTTGAGCACGCCCAACTTGGTCGGTATGTGCACGTTGGCGTAACGATCCGGAAAACTGCAGCAGACAGCAATTAGGGGAGCTGAGAAGTAGGCGTGGTCGTTACTTACGTCTGAACGGCCAGGGGGCTGCCGCCCGTGGAGAGAGCCACCTCTCCCGGTTTGGGCCAGCGTAACAGGGCCATAGCCGGTAAGCCGGCGCGCCGGAGCATGCCTCGGTCCACGGATTGTACCTGAGGGCGCGCCGACAACGGCTGCTGTGGCGTGCGCAAGCGTGCGCTGCGCGTGATGGATTGGCTGCGCAGCGTGGGCGGTTTGGGCGCTGAAAGTATTTATTAGAGGTGGATTTTTATAAAAGGCTGCTACTCACCTATCCACTGATAGTCCTCGAAGTGGTGCAGCTTGAGCTTGAGAAACTCGCTCCACTTCATCTGCAGCACATGCTGATGGGTGCGCGCCAGTATTAGCTGCAGCTGATTGTTCACCTGCTGCACGCTGCGCTTGCCCAGCTCATCGATCTTCTCCAGCGCCGATTCCAGTTTCATATGTGCCATGCGCAGCTGCTCCTCCCGCTCCGCATCCAGGCGCATCTGCTGACGGGTACGTTTACCTATTTTGGTGCGTGGCATCTCGACTTTGTACTGAAACAGTTTTTAAATGCTTGGACTTGAGAATTGACAGCTTCAGCGCCTGCTGCGATTGAACATTTGAATTTTTATTAACTTGGGGCAAACTTAATTTTAGAATACACTTTAAAAAATGGATTAGCAACTGCGAACTGAACTTAAACTAAACGAACATAGAATACGTATGTATATAGATTAGGAATATATATATATATATAGAGAATATATTTATGTTTGTAGGCATTCGACGTTTGGGGAGCTACTTGAAGCCAGCCTTGTTGGCCGTGTTAACAATCAATTGCAAGTTCTCATGCAATGTCCTTATTTGATTTAAAGTGTCCGCATCCAGATTCTCCAACAGATCCGCCTTGATCTCGGACAGCTTCTTGGGCCGCAGTGATAATACGCCATTGCGTATGGGTATATTGACATTCGCAAACTTGTCCGGCATGCTGAAAATGGAAGGGGGCAGAATATAGTTGTCTGATATATATATACACATACTCCAGGAGACATCACTTACACCTGGGACACAATGGGGCTGCCGAACTTGGAGAGCGCCACCTCACCGGGCTTGGGCCAGCGTAGGAAGGCCATGGGCGGCGTGGAGGGCGAAGTGGAGCGCTTCTTTAGAAGGAGCGGCGTACGATCTGCGCTAAATGCCTTTGGACGCGATGCCATCGGTGTGCGCATCTTGCTGCGCGAATTGCGAAGTGCATTCGAGCTGCTGCTGCTGCTGGCCACAGCGCTGCTCGTATTCACCAGCAACTTCGAGGCACCACAAGCGGAGCGACTGCGGCGCTCGCGACGCGCACGCGCCGAATGCAGCGGTCCAGGTGTGCGCATGGCCTTAGCCGAGCGCAGCATGGAGCCAGTGTAAGCGGACAGAGTGCTTACGCTGTTGCTGCTGATGGCACCGCCCAGGCTGCTGTCCTCTGTAAGGTAGCCTAAATAGAGTGTGGCCAGACCAACAGCAAATGTATGGGTGTGCGTGTGCGTGTGTGCGTGCGTGAGGATGACAAATGTTAGGATTATAAGAAAATTAGAGCAGAGTTTGAGAACGCGCCACCAAAAAGCAAAAAATAAATCAAAATAAGGAAAGAAAGAATACCCTCATCATTGCGACTGCTGGTCGCTGTTGCGGCTGCGCAAATGTTGGTATTGCCACCGCCGCCGTTTGTTGTATTGCTGCACATGGACTGCGAGCCGAAATGCTGCGTCTGATCGCTGGCCTTGAAGTCGGCAAAGTGCTCGAGATTGGGCAGCAGCTCCAGAAAGTCGCACATTTTCATCTCGCGCAGCTCGGTTTGCAGCCGCGAGGTAATCATCTGCAGCTGCGTATCCACCATTGATTTGTAGCGCATCTCCAAGTCGTCGATGCTCATCAGTACGGAATCCATTTTTAATTCGTATGTGCGTATCTTTTCCTCACGATTGGCCGCCTCGCGATTTCGTTTCGAATTTTTTGTTATCTTTGTGCGCGGCATTTTGGCAGCGAGTTTTTGGTTTCTTATGTTTCGAAATATTCTCTAGTAAATATATATTTTATTTTGCGTCTTTCTTTCTGGCACACTGAGCAGGCGTCGCTTTTGTATGTTTCTTTTGAGTTTTTCCGCCGTTTTCTTTGCAGCTGGCGTCGATAGGCGGCATCACTGAGAATGTAATCGCATCGTGACATGCGATATATCGATATGTTAAAATTTTACCCCAAAAGTCTGTGCAGCTCTGTAATATTAGGCAGACCATTTTGTGCAATTGCTGGTGCAGTGTTTCCCGCGAAAGTGAGCATATTAAAAATAGAAGGCACAATTATCAGTATTTTTTTATTGCACGCATTTTTTATTGCAATGCATACAAACAGCATGTTAATATGCCTACCAAGAAATTGGTTATTAATTTTGTGTTATTACATTATTATTACTTGCATTGCATAACATTATTATTGAATCGTACTTCTTTCACAAATTAAGTTTACACATTCGCTTGGATGTTACACTTGCTTTTTTTTTAAAAGCAGTATTTAAGAAATCCATGTTTATTAATTTGACAAAAGATAATATAAGACTATTTTATTTACATACATACATATATTGTCTTTGTCTTGACCAGTTGGCCTTTTGTGATGTCTATAACTTGCAGGGATATATAATGAACATTTTTAACAAAAACGATAGAAAGTTTTGGTTAGTTGTTTTGACCTCTCTCAGAGGTTATCTTGATAGAGCTGCCCAACTTAGGTTTTCTTTGCATGTGACTTCATAGCTTAAGGCTTTTCGTATGCGATCGATACGTATAGAAAATTAGTACACTTTTAACTGATATATTTATTATAAAAGACAATATTAACTAATTGTATAAAAGTACATAAAATAGGTAGAAATACATGTATACTAAACAACAGAAATAAAATTATTTGAAATGTGACGTCATACTTTATGATGTTGACGCGCCGTGTGCGCAATCCTTTGATTTAAATACCGGCCTTCAGGCATTCAAATTTTCTACCTGGTTGCGCCGGGACTCGGCATTTATGATAAATGCGGCTTAAATGTGCGAATCAGCTTCAAACTTATGTTCGAAGCCCAACATACAAATTAAATGAATACGTGTTGCATTGGTTTTTGAAATTTTCAAATATAAATATAGAAGTGAAAGTCGATAAATAGAAGTGAGATTAAGGTCGTACAGGTAGATTTCATGTATCCACGGGCGTGTACTTGGTGGAAAGGCAATATCTTAAATTTGTAGCACCAAACTTTCCACGGGCAAGGCCGGGCAATACCGGCTAGTAAATATGTTTACTTTTTGGATGCCTTCTGATAGGGTATAAAAGTTGTTGTATGTGCTGCGCATTTAATTTTAATCACTTCGAGGTGTTTTTTTCGTGTGTTTTATCGTTCACTACACACGCCTATGTATGTATGTATGTTTGTATGTATGTATGTATGTATGAAGTGCGTGTGACAGTGTATATGTATGTATATCAGCATTGCCACTCAATATGTCAAACTTCACGTTTTCGTTGGTGTGAGCAAGACAAATGCATGTCAACATGCAAATAGCAAGCATGTAGATATTGAAATTTATAGAGACACGCGTGAAATGATATTTTAAGGGTATATACATACATATGTATGTATTAATTGCAGTATGATATTCGACAGTTGTGCATGGTCTATGGACAAGTTTCTTTGCTATGTGGAAAAGCAAGAAAATATTGTGTTAACTGCATTAATTCATTCGGGAGAATGCGGCACACATTTCAAGATTGCAAAACTGAAGTTCCAAAAATTACAGCCGCAATCCTATTAGGCAGCCCACTCTCTGCCGCACTTGCCACACTGGTGCAGCATAAGTTGCATGCTGTGGCAGTCGTAGCTTGTGCTAAATACGAGTGCATAGCATATAATAGATATGAAAGTACATCTCAGCCAGAATGCGGTGAGTATATAATGTATCTGCAGTTGACTGCGTGCTCTCTCCCTCTGTCTCTCTGTCTCTGGGCTAACTTTCTGCTTGGCTGTGACCACTTTTATGACAATCGAAACATTTTGGACAGCCATTGATTAGGTTTTGCTAATTAAATTGCCAGATCGAGCAGGCGGACAAAGTGTCAAAGTTTTTAATTGGCATTTGGCTGGAGCACAAAAGCCAGCAACAGTTAGTCCGCTTGGCTGGCCTTAAAGCCAAAGTCAACGACGCAGCTCAGCTTCAGCTGAGCCTTGGTCACAATTGATGTGCGGGCATCTCAAAAGCATATCCAATCAGCGGTAACGTCAACATTTTCGCCCCACTTTATTTGTGAGAGAAATTCAACAAAAGCAGATGCCACAGCAGCAGCGACAGCCACAACAACAATGGCAACAACAGTGAAACCCAATTTGCGCGACCAAACGATGCGTTAAGCACACAAAATGCAAAACGGATGCGACTTTCATGGATAGATTACACAACGACTTATTTTACATACACGGACATACACACACACTCACACACTCACACGCACACACATATATCAAGTGTGCGTTTATCCTGGCTTCATTCCGGCCCCGACCGCAGCTCTTTGCCGCTTCTGATTGCCGCTCGCCTCGTCTGCGTATTTGCAACTGTTGCATATTGCATAGTGCGTGCAACGCTTTTATTGTGCCGCCTGTCGCCGCAGCAGCCGCTGGCAGACAGCCTACATGTGGAAACGGGAGCATACCAACCAGGAGCATCATTACATTTTGTATATATTGTAGAACAGGTGGAGCCAGGACGGGCACAATGAAAGCCACACAAAGACCAGGATATACAATCCAGACAGGCAGCCAAGCGGACGGGCAACCAGCCATATCGAGAGGTGTGAGATCAGATACGAATCTGAAATACCCTGCCATTAGCATTGTTGTATAGTGAAATAACAGTCATGCATCTCGCTCATTTACTTGAAGACTTCATAAGTTTAATAACGCGATTGTTGGGTTAAATAATTAATTTCATTTATTTAATTATCCATAATGTAGAAAAATATAAATTGAAAAATTTCATGTACTAATTAGCCATTTATTAGCCGTTATAAGCCATTTTTAGCCCTTTAGCAACCACAACCACTTCTATATATGTATTTGTGTATACCTAAAGACTAATTATATCCCTTATAGTAATACATGTCTCCAATGCTAACTGATATGCATTTATCCCTGATCATTTTCTTTTGTACAATAATAAGCCATCTCTATCTCATTTTCGCTGAATACCTATTTTTCTCTCACACAATCTCTTACTTACCCTTAATAGACATAACATCGCCCTTTATGTAATTTTCATATATGATGTTTTTGCTTTTCATGCTCTATGCTATTGTAATTGGTAATATTTTAATAGGTATTGAGAAAGAGGAACACATTACCAGGTTAGTGTAAATTAAACTTGGTTATTTGTCAGTAAGTTAAATTACTTCTTAAATAATAATAAATTAAATTAAATAAAAATAATAATATTTGTAATAGTAAAAAAAAAAAAAAAAAAACAAAAAAAAAAAAAAAAAAAAAAGAAAAAAAAAAAAAAAAAAAAGAAAAAAAAAAAAAATTCCCATTCAAGGGAAAGGTATAAAAACAATTTGTTATAATGCTGGTATAAAAGAAAAATAACACTAAAAATATAAGTAATTACTGAATTGCATCACGTAGAGAAATCTTAATTCTAAATGAGTTTTTCTAGATTTCAATTTCGATTCTTTTAATTAAATAAAGTTCAGAGTCTCTGCCAAAACTTTGCTACCATTTAGGGGCTTTAATTTGATAACAAAATGTTGAACATTCATCTGGCTGCCATTGCACCAACAACTACAAGCCAACATTTCCAATTAAAACCAGTTGCATGTGCTCCACTTTGTACGGGTTATTTACTATTCACTCCTTCGTGTTCTTTACTATCTAAGTTCTTGTACATTTCAAATTGTCTCTACAACTAACCTGACGGCTAAGTACACATAATATATGTATGTAGATAGTAAATAGGTGTTCCAAAAAAGCAATCATTTAAATGTTATGGCTTTTTGATAATATATGTATATATGGAAGTTCCATCCCCTCTTCGAAACTACCCTTAGACATTAATGAGCCAAATATTGAATTGTGTGCGCTCTAAGTAGGGAGTAAGTATCGTAAACTCAATTAAATTTTCGTCTATCATTCTAGTTCAATATAAAATTACACACACAAACGCAAACACACCTACACGCAAGCAAACTGGCAGCCCCGCTGGCTCAAACCCTCTTTAGGCACAGGTGTGCACTTGGACTGTTTCACAGTGTTCAGCCCGTTCCGGAACACTCAAAACTGCAAGTTGCACTCAAAAGCAACGACTCTCGACTGTTTCATTGCCGCGCGTTCCTCTCGTGGGTCGCCTTGGCGTATGCAACAGAGACGCCGAGCAGTCGCTCGTAGCAGGCAGCGGCAGCAGTTGCATTCGATTGCCAGCCATCGCCATCGCCAGCAGTTAGCCAGAGCCAAAGCCAGCGACAGAGTAGCCACAGCAGACAGCAGCCAGCAGCCAGCAGCCAGCGTCAGCGCCAGCGTCCAACTGAACGGACTCAGGTTCCGTTCTGCATCGTTCGCATTCGCATTCGCATTCGAATCAAGTTTTGCACTCCACACATTCCACATTCATTCGCCATTCATTCGACATTCGCGCGCTCGCTTCTGGTTATTTTTATAGTCGGTCGAGCGAACTAGACTTGTGCTCGGGAGCGTTGCCGCAAGCGTACCCCGCAGCCGTCTCTCTGTCGGTTCAGCTGCCTTTTGTTTGTTTGTTATTGTTGCCTTTGTTTATTGGTGCGTGTCTTTAGTTTGCGCTCGTTTGCTTTGAGCCGTTTTTTCGTAACTGAAGAGCGGGGCAGAGAACAGTGGAGAGGAGTGCGACGAAAGCATAATTAAATTAAAATTTACTCACAAGACACACAAGACACACACACGGCAGAGGCAACTAATCACATTACCAGCCATCAGGCATTGACATCGACGGCAGCAGTCGGCCAGCAACGGAACCAGAAGACATTCACAGTTTGTGTTGCATAGTTTTTGGCGCGCGACATACACACGACCTCTTAACGCAAATTGAAAACGTTGTGCACTTCTTCCTACGGCCCATTTCGGACATCCTGAGTTCAGGTCTACTTCCCGAGCGAAGCGATCAAATTATCAACTATTCTGTCTGGTAAGTTAGATAAAGATAATCTAAAAGCAAATTACATTTATGAATGGATCTAAGAATAATCGAACAGTACGAAATATATTTTCTGTACATTTCAACGAAAAATATTCCGCATATTTTAAAGCTTAAAGCAAGAATCCTTAGAAATAAAATAGAAATTCAACAGAGCTGTGTTCTTTAGTCGTTATATATTTGTAAATATTAACAGTAAGAAATCCAAATGAAGTCAAGGATAGCTGAAATAGTATTCAGCTAGGGCTAAAATTAGTTACAAGTATCAATTTTATGGAGTCAAAGCATTGCTAAAGTCTTTAAAATCAATGCAAGATGAAACATCAAATATTATGTGTTAATGTTTTTATCTCATTAATTTTTTTCAAAGGTCTGTCCCTTAACACCCATCTTGTAACTATGAATGAACTTCTTGGTTTTGAGAGAGTATTAATATCGAATACTCAGAATACTCTAGAAAATTCAGAAGTTTAAAAATTAAATGTTACGAAATATATTTCACCAATCCACAAGATCCATACATTCAACTTTTTTGTTTACATATACTAAATCTAGTCCTTATGCTTGCTTGAATATCCAAAATTAATTTCTGACCCTAGCCATTTCACCATTAGATATATATATTGTTATAAAACTTATTAATATGGCATATCTTTAAGTTTGTTTTTATATACAACATTTTTAAGTCTTTATTCTTTCTTAACTTGATGGCTAAGCACTTTATGTTTTTCGGGAAACTAAATTCATTTTGCCTTACAATTTATTATTAAGTAACACTTAATCAAAACTGAATGTTCCGTTTCCCCGCTATAGACCATCGTATTTCCATTGTATTGTTGTTCATGTGTAAGCACATTTAATGGCATTTTCAATTTCCTGTTGTCCTCATAAATCGCCAGGCAGTTTAAATTCCAGACACCAGCAATAAAAATAAAAAAGTTCTGAAATTGTGTGATGATTAAAATCCCTGGACGGCATTATTAACCTCAGAGGCTCCTTTGTACTTTTTTAATGAGTGAGCCTCGGCCCGAAATGTGCGCAATAAAATTGTCATTTACCCACGCAGGCAGCCTTTCAATAAATATTGCAGCGAGGTCCTGGCCGGACCATTTGCCCTTTCCGTTGTCCTGATGCATCTGCGGTTAATGTACGCGAATTGTCCAACTGCAATTTACTGTTGTTCTGATATGTATGCAGATATACATAGGTATGTGTGCGTATATATGTATATTATTTTTGCTGCTGTCAGCGGCACGCCCCAAAACAACGCCCTCGGGCCGAGGCCAATTATTATTGCGCCATATATTTTTATATCTTTTATTTTAAATTTAATTAAAAAACATTTTGTAAGCGGAGCAGGCGTTTATATTGCTTATATACCCTGCATATATATATTTTGATGTAGGGTATATTCAAATGAGCGGCAAACTTAATTTGGAATGTGTTTTAGTTGTTGACAACTTTTTGCGCTTTCTTCCCTTTCTTTTGTCCCACTCTTGATCACATTGAAATGTTATTATATTTAATGGAATTCTTTTTATTTTCGTGATTTGTAATACAAAAATTAATTGAATTGCTTGTATATTGCGATTCTTGCTTGTTTATTTGTTTGTTGGTTGGCCGAGTGATGATTGAATTACACTCTCATTCACAAACACATTCATTCCATTACCATTCCCATTCCCATTCCCATTCGCTTTCACATTCACATTCACAATTTCCCTTCGCATTTGTCCTGCTTCAATTATAGTGAAAAATATTTGCATTTGCAAATGCAAAAGACACTACAGGGAAGGGGCGGGGCTTAAATTGTTGAGCGTGCCATTTGCTGAATTTTCGAGTACCTTTAGGTAGCCGTTTTGCACGTCCAAATACCGAATGGAATTAAACATGTTTCAATTAATTTTTAATTAAATGCGCAGTTGTTCTTTTTTTTAAATATATATTAAACAATAACATGTGGGGGAATGCAGTAATCGGGGGGGAATTTAAGCTGCGACTGATATTTTGTTTGTAAGCTAATTTATTTTTTATTGCAGTTACAAAAGCTTGTAATCTCGGTAAAAAATAAAATAAATTTGTTCAAATAATCCGTGGGATAATTAAACAGCTCAATTACGCGAATAGAATTTATGGCTAAAGTTTCAATTATCCTGTAAGCTGCTAGGCATAATTATGCAGCATAATTATTTTTATTTAAGCCCATTAGACAATTTTGTTCCTATTATTGATTGCAAAACTTTGCTCACATGCAAACAGTCTAGGGCTATGATCTATGTAGCCGCGAGAAGCGAAGTGGGCAAAAGTTATCTGTACATTTCTTATACAATTAAGTTAAGGCTATATTTGATTATATTTTATTTACGTCCATTTTTGACCATATTTCGCATTGGTTTTTTCGCTGCGCTTCTCGCTGCTCTTCTAGATGCTATTCTCATCTCAATTATCATTTTGCTTCTTGCTACGCATCGTTCTTTGCTTGTTACATTGAATTTTTGTTCTATTTGTATTCTTATATCCTTTCTTTCTTTGCTTTCCGTCTCATTTTATTTAGACTTTCGATTTATTTTTGATTTATGCTTAGCTTCTTACGTCGCCTCTTTCTGCGACTTTAGTTAAGCATCTTTCGCCTATTTTAAATAGGAATTCCTTTCAGCTTTTTATTTTTTATTGTTTGGTCGGATTTTGGTTAGTCTTCAGATTGGTTCATTCTCCGTCTCTTTTTTCGCTTATAAGCTTTACTTTTCGCTTCTCGTCTCAAACATCTCCCACGGAGCTCCTTTTTACAGGGGTTCCCGTCAATTTCTCAACAAATTGCTGCATTTCGGACGGTTGATGCAAATACAAATTTCAATTTCAAAAATAAGAAGCCTTAACCTTTCTACAAAAACTTGTTATTCATTCTCAATACTTATACTCACTGCTCCTTAACACTTCACTTCGATTTCACTTTCAATCTAAATTTTTTATCGTGCCTTAGTAAAGTTCGTATGCATAATTTAAAATGAAAAAAATTGATTTTCGCTGCATCTGCAGTGGCCATTGGGCCATGATAATAACAATGTTTTCTTGCTGCAAGACACAGCCTGCATTCACGCCACGCACCCTTCACTCGTAGAGACTGGTAAATGCGATGGTCTCTGCGCCTGTGAGGAAAACTCTTCAGACTTGAAACTCTGTCACTGAGCAAGCATTTTTTTTGTAATGCTTGAGCCAGCGCGTCAACAAATTATAATTGTGTATAGCATAAGCGTGGTCTGCAAGGGGGGTTGGGGTATGGGGGTGTCAGAGTTTGCGTGCGCTGTTCAAGAGTCGTAAAAAGTGCTTGGACAGGAAATTCTTGTACCAAGGCCTTCTCCAGAGCACAGAGCGTTGTCGTCCGCGGCGTCCGCGTCGAGTGCTGGACAAGCTGACGTTTGGGGGCAAATGCTGTTGCTAACAGAAAAGTATGTTAATAAAAATTTTAATTTATCGCCAAGCATAAAAAGTGGTAAAGTGCCGAGCCGTCCCTTTCCCGCTCTCCACCTGTCTCCTAGCCTGCGCCGTTAAGTATGCAACGTTATTTTCGTTTTCATTTTCATATTTTCACATTTTCTGTGTGCTTTAACACGCACAAAACGCATTCGTTGCCGCGACAACTCAATGGCCCCTCCCACAGCCTCTTCGTTACCCGCACCAGCTCCAGTCCCAGCAGCTGGCGTCCGTAAGTTGGCCTTTGTTCCATCTCCTCCTTCTCCTCGGCCCTCAGTTCATCGCGCGTGTTCATCAATAACAGTTTCAAGTGGTTTTTGGCCAAGCCAAAAAGAAATGCACGCGATGTGCAGCAGCAGCAGCAGCAGCAACTGCGTTGCAAGCAAAGTTTAACCATGCCCTATAAGAGCCGCCCCACCGCCCCCGCTCCCACGGGGGGCCAGTGCTCAAAATAGCTCGCGACGCGTCGGCGCCCACTTCAAAGTTCGATTTTCTGTATTGAAAATTGGCGTGCATTAGTTTCAACCATGCCGCCTTGAAAGAATATGTGGCATGACCCGATAGAGAGGCAAGCAGGCAGTCAAAGATGGGGAGAGAGTGACAGTGGAAGAAAGTGTGTGTGTGTGTGTGTGTCTGTGTGTGTGTGTGTGTGTGTGTGTGCATACCTTTTGGCGTTCCTTCAATTAGGGTCAAGGCCCTAAATTGAAAAACCTTTAAGTCGGTTTACTTTAAATTCAAAGCTGTCAAATCAAATGTTTCAAAGGTTAAAACTATTATCATTATATTAGAGTTTAACTTTTGCTGCTTTAACCTTTCCTCTGTTGTACACACGCTCTGTTCAGCCCTCTTTTAGATTCACCTCTTTTAGGTATGATAAGTAACTATATACATATTTAATATTGAATCCGTATGTTGACAAAATATCAATCTTTCTCTTGGATCTGCCGTCCTTAAATACTGCCTTGAACATTTTAAAGCAGTCGTATGAACTGATTTTTTGAGCTGCCTGCAGAAAATGTGCACTGCAGAAAATGTAAATGTTTGGCAAAATAAATATAAATAATTAAATATTGTCAATTTATTACTTCTTGATACAATTTCATTTACTTTGACTTTCCCGATCCATATTAAGCTTTCGAAACATACAAGAATTTGAACACTATGTGTGAGATATAAAATAAAGTGTATCTGCTTTAGGTATCTACGAGCGTCTACAAAATATATTATTTCGATTCTATAAATCTAATTGTCTATGAGCTTGCCAACATGTGCAGGAGGGTCTAAGTAACTCAATTTATAGGCAGGATCGTGGATCAAATCCTAGATGTTAGCGTATGTCAATGTGAAGTTACAATGTCTCAGCTGAAGTTCATTTAAAATTAAATTATCAAAATTAACTGAAAAGCCGAAAACTCGCTGGTAACCTTTTTTATATGGGATTTGCGAGTGGAGACAAAACGAATGCTGAACTGCGAATAGAAATCAAACCAACTGACAAAAGTCCAAATTGTAAATTTAATACAATTGAGTTTATTTAGGCGAGCTAAATTTAATGCCAACCATGCGTCATTTATTTAATTTTGTTGATTAACTGATGCTTTTATTTATGTGCATTGTGAGCTCGAAAGTATGCTATAAAATGCACAGCATGTAATTGTGTGATGTGTGCATAACATAAATCCTGCCATTCAATAAATTTTTGGTATAGTTCATTTCGCATTTCATTGCGCCAGTTGCATTATAAATAACAACAGCCCGAGTCGTGCACACATAAGTATCTGGGAACACATTTGTGGGCGAACGACAACCGTGTACCACACACAGACGCACGCACACACAGTCGAATCCGCAGGCCACTAAGCGGAAGTGCATTCACAAAATTTGCGCTCTACTTCCGGTTTCCGTGTGGTGTCTCTTTCTGCGGTGTCAGTAACTGTGTGTGTGTGTGTGTCTGTGTGTGTGAGTCTGTGTTTGCTTGCTGTGCAACGGCGCAGAAGTTTGATAAATTTAATTTTACAAGCAAGTTCTTTGGCAAATTTTATATTTGCTGAAATTTCTATAGTTTATGCTGAGAAGCTTTTTCAAAGTATAACACACTGCAGTAATGCAATTTTATTTAATGGTCCAATATGAACATAGTTGACAAGTGCAAAGTGCAAATTTCAATGTTGGTTTTTAGTAAATAATATTTTAATGTTTCTCTATTTACTAGTTGCAGAAGAAAAGAATGAAAATAAAATAAAATACATAGCATCCTGGTCTATCAAGGAAACCTAATATCTTATATAATGCTTAATTTAACTTCCTTTGCAGTTTTGTACCCTTGCAGAGGTTATTATAATTTTATCTCGAAATGTGTAACGCACAGAAAAAGTCATGTACGACCCAATAAAGTATATATATCATTGATCAGCATGATCATCATATCCATTGGTCCGTCTGTCTGTTTTTATGCGAACTGGTCTCTCAGTTTTAAAGCTTTAGTTTTCATACGTCCCTCTTTCTATGTACACGCAGTACATATGTCGATACCGGATCGGACCACTATATCATATAGCTGCCATAGGAACGATCGGTCGTAGTTTACTTGTATGAAAAACTTTTAAGATTTATAAGTTTTACTATGCTCTCCATATATAAACAACATCCTATCAACATCAGAACACTATATCATATAGCTGCCATAGGAACGATTGGTCGAAAATTAAGTTGTTTAGTTAGCTGGACATCGAGTCAGCATACTTAATATTTTAATATCTGATATTTATTACTTAGAATTAGGAGAGGATTTAATAAGATAGGTGCCTATTATTTCATAGCTTTCATTGTTTGTCGTTTGTTTGTTTAATTAAATATCTTTGACTTTAAACTTTATTTTCCTATCATTCTTCCTTGTTATCATATTTTCTGGTATGCCAAATATAATACATATGTTTTTGAAAACTAGCTAGATCGACTCACTCTATTTTATTAGGTCCTTAGGCCCTCTTAAATATATTTGCTAAACCATTTAAAATGTTTTAAAAGCCATTCATTTAAGTCCTTTCAGAGAGTAATTTATTTTTTTTAAATTCCCCAGAGATAACATGGCAAGCGCAATTTATATATGAGTCGGCTAAAAAAAGCCGGGGGAGCAGCTTCGTCTAATTAAAACTATAAATTATGCTCGTTTAAATCCATTTGCGTTTTTTATTTCACTTTTTACGCCTGCACTTTTAATTGCTATTTGTGCAACATATTAAAAGGGCAACAACAGTTGTCACAACAACAACAACAACAACTACGGCAGCAACAACGGCAACAATTATCGCTGCTGCCGCTGCTAAAGTTGCGAAAGGCAGGGCAATGCATAATTTAACACCTGCACGCCCAAAACTAGGCCAAAATATAATCAGTGGGCGTGGCAGCAAGGCAAGCATAAAAAGACATCTGCGAATGCAGAAAAAACTGAACCATAAAAGTTTTTCCGACCAGCAAAATTATACGAGCGCGTATGTGGCACAGCCACAAAGCTTCCATGGGCAGGTGGCATAGCATTGGAGGCGTGGCAGCAACCAGCTACCGGCTACAGATAATTTCTTTGCCTTTTACATTGCAACGAGCATTTTCCCAATGTATTTTTCGCAAAGTTTCCGGTACGTTCGGCAGCAAATTTATTGAACCATGAAATGTTTGTGTACGTGTCTGGGCCGAGCCCGTAAAACGGATGCCAAAGCGGGACGGCGGGCAGGCGGAAACGGGATGAGGGGGCAAGCGAGCAGCAGCGGATGCTACGGGAGACAGGAGGCTGCAATGTGAGGCAAGTGCAAAGCAGGAGGCGGCACGACAAATGCTTGTTTGTTGTAGCTTCAATTGATACCCTCGAGTTCGAGTAATGCGGGTAGCCAGATGCTGCGATTTCGCTCTTAGATAAACTTATTAAAGTTAGGCTTTTTTTATTCAAATTTATGTCAATGAGAGACCTTATTTAAGGATTTTTAACCCATTAGAAATTAAACTTAAGTCTTTTAATTGTGAGGTCTTCAATTAAATCTAAATAAATTTTTATGTTCTTTTCTTAAGTGTGTTTTGAGACTTGATTTCATATTTAAAATTATAAAAAGCTTTGCTTAAAGTCGGTTTACACTATTTTGGTGTCTTGATTAGCATTCTTTGAAGCTTATAAGGCTCATTCCGAACGTGAGTAAAATCTTACAAGGAATTTTATTCTGGATGAAAAAGATCTGGTTCTCATCTGGTTCCCTGCAAAGCTCTTTATGAGTTTATCTACAATCTGAAATTTAGAAAATGGAGAAAATTGTTATTTTCTTTTTTGCTCGCATTGTTTACCTTTTATTAGTTGTTTTTTATAAATTTCAAAATAATTATAAAGAAATTTCACCAAGATTTTCAGTTTAGTATACGATTTAAAATATGAAAAAATTTAGTTACCCGGCTAAAGTAAGAAAAGAAGAGACACATTATCCCAAAATATTTAGTTACCCTGCTTAAGTAAGTGAAAAGGAGATACACTATCCCAAAATTTTTAGTTACCCTGCTTAAGTAAATGAAAAGGAGATACATTATCCCAAAACCTTACAACTCCACATTTGAGATTTACGGTTTAAAAGGATTCTGATTCCACTTAGCCTCGTCTTTAGCTTTTAACCCCAGACATAATATAGAGCATAGCCCAGTCGTTGGCATGCGACTTGAGATTATTTTTCCACTGGTTAGCTGTTGGCTTTTACTTGGCCAACATTGCTTGAAGCACCCTTCCGCCCGCATTGTTGTCTTCCATTTTTTTTCTTGTGAAAACTTTGCATCACTTTGGGTGCCTGCTGCCTGCTTGGAAATTCGCTTGTTTTTGCTTTGGGAAATATTTAGTTGAAGTTTTTATTTAACGCATCAATGGCCACTTGGCTATTGGATCGTCCTGGTCGATTGCAGTGCCAAAGGGTTTGCCTCAACTTTGTTTGTTATTGTTATTGTCGACAGTTTTGCTGTTATAGTTTCTGTTGTTGTTGTTCTTGTTGTTCTTGTTGTTGCTGGCGTTGCCACATGGCTCATAATTTTTCATTGGTATTTCAGTTTGCTTTTAGAGCGTTTTTGCGCCATGAAAAATTGATGCCGGTTTCGATTTGATTGGATTTTGAAATGCTATCGAAGTAAATTAAATTGCATTGCATGAGAGATAGTGAGAACGCACAAGTTGGGGTGCTAAAATATATACATTTATGTATACATAAGTTCAGGTGGCGCTTTAAAAGTTGCCAGCTAAATCGAAAGTTTCGTAATTGCTCTTAAATTTACTTGTAACTTGCGGTTTAATGTTCTGCCTTTGAGGTAATTAATCTTGTGGCTTCACTTGCCAATTGACGTGGACTGCGGGGTCGGAGAAGAGTATGCTTTTGTTCTTTTCATGAATCGGGGCAATAAATTGAGCTTCAAATGGGTGCAATAATTTCGTTGGGTAATGGATGATGTGTTTTGAAGGGCGTAAACTTAGCGTAATATATGGGGCATGCTTAAAACAATATGAATTTGATATATAGGGTGTCAAAGGGAATGAGCTGAAGAATATTTATAAAATTTGCTGAAGAACAAAATTGCCAGAAAGTTATACTTATGTAGTAAATAACAAAAACGTTAAGCAAAGAAATTTCGAGTAATTCGAAAATATAATAAATTTGTATTTACAATAGAAATAAATATATATATATATTAACAAAAAAAATAAAAGTAATCATATTCAACTGTTAAAGACAGCTAACTCTTATGATGGGCTAAGGAAATAAAGTTTCTAGAGCACTTTGTTGGGCTCAAAAAGATTTTTTGGCTTCGGCACGAAAACTGTTGTCAACAAGCGTTGCATAAAAAAACCCATTCTTATAACGAACAGAGAACCCGACCCTCGCCACTTGACCAAAAAGCAATTATCGTGGCAACCTTTTTGCAGCGGCTACCACGCACAACAACAAACAATTGCACAGAGTGCAGAGAGTTTCAGCCATGGCCTAAAAGGAGCATGAATCAAGTGAAAAGCGGGCGTCGCTATTGACCCGAACCCGGGCCCCAGCTAATTCAATTAAACAGTTTTCGCGAGTTTTTCGAGCTTTTGGCGAGTTTTGTGCCCACCGTCGCATTCACGAAATGAATTTCGGGGGCCT
Source organism: Drosophila ezoana (assembly GCA_035045725.1). Taxonomy (NCBI): domain Eukaryota; kingdom Metazoa; phylum Arthropoda; class Insecta; order Diptera; family Drosophilidae; genus Drosophila; species Drosophila ezoana. The sequence continues at coordinate 7,126,894 of JAWNOU010000005.1, read as the reverse complement.
TGGAACTTGTTCACCTATTGATCGCTTATTCAATTATTCGCGCCGTCATTCATAGACAGAGGGGCAGGGAGAAGGGGGGCGCGAGAGCGGCCCAAACCGACAGCAATTTTCCGCCGCCCCTTAACCAAACGTCAGACAAAAGGCGACAGCTGCCCCCAGCGTCTCCTCCCGCGCCCCAATTTGACCTGCCTCGCCTCGCCACGCCTCGTGCTGGAATGATGCAACTCGGCATTTCTATGGATGCTTTTCTGCAACGGCCACGTTTCCGCTCGCATTGCATTCCTTGGCAGAATGTATATCAATGTCCCCCTCGCCCTTGCTCAGTCACACCCCTCCGATAGTGCGTTGCGCTTTTCGTGCCTCAATTATGTGTTTGCTCGCAAGCGAAGCACAAAATCGCAGCCTGGTCAAGGACCAAACAAAAAAAAACTGCCGTAAACTAAATTCAATTAGAGTCATTTTTTTGTCTGGCTCAGCTCTTGGCTCTTTCCTAGCTGTCACAATGGATTTGCATAGATCAAGGACAAAGTGGGCGAGGGGATTTTCCCTGCCATTTGGCTGCAGAGACAGGACTGCAAAATGGGGCTTGGAAGCGAATGAAGTATGGTCGGGGACTTGCAAATAGCTTGAACATTTGTAACATGTGTAAAAGCAACGGGAAGGCAACAAAAAATATTTGATTTGATTAAACGTCGCTGCGTTTGCAACAAGTGCGCTAAATGGATGCGGGCGTGCGGGCGGAGGGCGCTAAGTGATTGGGCGTGGCGGGCAGCAGCTGTTTATCCCACACGGACACCGATTCACATCCTGATTCCGATTCAGATTGATTGTGCGTGGAGTGCAGCTGCAAATTGCGATAAGTGATGCGAGTATTTGCAGTGGTCAATCCTGACGCTCTGCTACAAATTCGTTGATTGTGCGGCAAATGGTTAGGGGTAGGGGGACTACTTATGTCTACTTATACGTTTGCGGCGTGTTTAATATATAATGGTATTTGGAATTTATTTGAAATATTGAATCAAATATTGTTAAATATCTCTGTCAGATCATAACAAATTGCATAAGTATTTCAATGTTGGTTTTTTTAATGCCGAAAAAGTAAGGACATCTTCAGCACGTCGAGGATTTAATACGCTTATAATAGATTTGAAATAGAATGTTGGGCCTTTGGAAGGTATCAAGACGATAGCTTTAAGGCTGAGAGACTAGTTCCTATAAGAACAGACAGATGCATGATCTAGGATATATATACCATATATGGGGAATTTCGTAAATGTCTTCTTCTAAGCGTGGCATGAAATGTCATGATTTAATTATAGTACCCTCTAAAGTGTATACAAAATAAAGCATTTTTAAATTTAATATTTATTATAATATATTGATATGTTGCTCAAGTAGATTGTACAAAAGATTGAAAAAATTAATTTGCGTCAAATTTTTTAGTCTTTTATTTTATACGAAAAATATAAGCTACAACAATCATGTTTTATTTTTTATCGACACGGGAAAACAATAAGAATGAATTTATATAATCTGTTTTTGAATTTGCAAGACAAGGCTTAGACAAAGATATTTAATTACCAAACGTAATCTTTTCTTGTTTTATAGCCACAACAAATAAATTCAAAATTGTTTTTGGCATGGAAATGTCACCTGTTTCGGGTAATAAAGTATTCTCTAGCGCACATGGAAAATGAATATGCATTCATTTTGCATTTTCTCGAAATACAATACCTTGTTTACACAAACTCCAAGCGAAATCTGATGCATTTTCGTTGCCTCTTATTTCGGAGAGCAAACTTTTAGGCTGTATGTAAGCAACATTTTAATAAAATATGCTAGCATTTGTTCAAGAGGCCAACAAAGTTGGTCCTTTCGCCATGTGATGCAGACTAAGGCGACTAAGCTTTTAAGTATACCCATAAGGACAGTCTCACATAAATACTCGTACCCAGTGACACTCAATTAAAAACGTACGAAAAACTATATCTCAACTGTAATCAAAAGTCTGACCTAAGAGAGTGTTGGTATGTTTGTGTGTGTGTGCTAGCGAGTGTATGTTGTGCTCTGATATGGCGAATTTATGGCTCTTGCTTAAAGTAAATTGTATCGGATTTAAAACTAAGCACTCAACAGCAGCCACTAACTAAATGGCTGTCTGCGAGCTCTGTGCACGTATTTGTGTGAGTCTCTGCTTGTGTGTGTGTGTGTGTGTGTGTGTGTGTGTGTATGTGTGTTTGTGTGTGTGAGGCTCCGTGTGGCTGTGGCTGTGTGCTGGCAAGAACAACATAAGTAAATCCGTAAAGCAAGCACCAGCAGCAACAGCAGCCATGCAGCTGTTAAACTTTGCTGCATACTTTGCGGCGCTCTTAAATATGCAGACACGCACACTCAACACAGCCACACACATATACACGCACAACACGCACACTCACAGCTGCTGACTTCAATGTAATTCATTTTTGACGTACGCACACACACACACACACCCATAGAGATGCAACGCGTCCCGAATAAGGCGGCAGCTGGCATCTCTGAGCTACAGCGCTTTCTACATATTTACAACTTAATACCTTGCCCAATATATGTGTGAATGTCTGTGTGTGTGTGTGTGTGTGTGTGTGTGTGTGTGTGTCTGCTGGGGCTTAACTTTGCATGCTACAAATAATTAAAGCAGAAAAGAAGGCGCCACAAACTGAATGCTACAGATAGAAAAGGAGAGCTAGAGCAATAGAAAGAGACAGAGAGAGAGAGAGAGGATGAGGGATAGAGGCAGTGAGGCAGAGAGAAACAGCTAGCTGAGCAGCTGGATGTGTCATCGTCATCTTCTCATAAAAGTCGCCCGCTGCCTTTGATGCACTCCGCAAGGAGCACATAGCCACAGCCCTAGCCACAACCATAGAAGCATCTACCACATCTTTTACAAAGTGTCCCCACGTTCTGTATGTGTGTGTGCTCTCTAAATTGAATATTTTAATGCAAATTTAATGGCTGGGTTTTTGTGTCAGTGCTTACATTTAATTTTCTTCTCAAGTTTTTGAGGTGCCTTCCCCTGTGACACTTGTCGGCGCCTTGCTGTTTAGTTGTACATCTCTGTGTCCTTAGTTTAGTCGCTTAGAATTTAAGTACATGTCATTTGCAGGATAAAAGCGAGCAAACTTTATGACACATTTTCATTTTCATTTATTTTTAAATGTTTTTGTCCACCCGAGAATCGTGTGGATTCCCCTTTTCATATATTTTTAGATCTTTCTGTTTGCTTTTAACTAGTTTTTATATAATTTTTAGTATTTTTTTTTATATTTTGTATCTATTAATTTGAATAGTTCCTGTTACTATTTCTCGTCGTTACTTATTCCAGTTATTGGCATGTCCCTCTCTACTGTCTCTCGTTATTTCTTCTGATTTCTCGCCACTTCCTGATACAGCCTCTCGCTGCTGCTTTTCGTTACCTTCTTTTGGTACCGATTCTCATTATTGTTTTCCCGCTTCTCGCTACTTTTACATTTGTTACCTTCCGCTATTGTTTCTTATTTCGGTCTCGCGTTTCCATCAGTCATTGCTGTCTACCATCTTTGTTACTCATAACTGATTCTAACTACCTTGTTGTCTCGTGAATTTTACTCGTTATTGTCTCTCGCCATTGTCTCTCGTCATTGTCTGTCTTCAGGGTCTCTCGTTATTTGCTCTCGTTGCTAAATCTGCGTGTTGTCTGCCTTGAATATTTCGCATTTTTATCCCATGTGCTACCTCTTTTTTTTCTCTCGCTTCGAACCTTTCACTTTAAAAATTTTGCTAAGTTTATTCTAAGTAGAGTTCTTCCATATACTCCGAAAAATATTTCCTTTACTTATATCTATGTATATAATTGTTCGCTCTTCTTTTGTTTGCAATATCTGTCTCTGACGATTTAATGCAACTGTCAGCCGTACTTTTTTTATTGTGCTTATTCCATTCGTTGAAACTTGAACACATAAATTGATGTGCCCTTTTTATGTCTCTGTTCCGGCCACTAGTACACCAAGACTGGTTTTGTCCTCCTCTAGCTCTTGTTGCCCACAGTGCCAGATAACTACTATTATCGTATTTTTTCTGTCGAGCAATCTATCTGTCAATGTGGTACGGTTCCCGTTTCGCTCAATATCCCATCACCTGCAGCACGCGACACTCATGCTACGATTATGCAATATCCCGATAGTCTCCGGGCGAGTCAAGCAAATAGACCCCAGCGTACAGTGTGTACAGACAGAGGGAAAGAGAGAGAAAAGAAAGAGAGAAGCTACTGAAGTGTCACATGAAACGCGCTTAATTGCATTTTTTGTAGCCCCACTTTTTGCTGGTCCTGCTATCAACTGTTTGCCATTGTCGGCAAACAGACGACAAACAGATAAACAAAGTGGGGCGCAATAAAACGGTTGCAAAATGGTTCCATCTTCCATCTTTCATCTCCGGCTGATTGGGACTCCTACTACATGCGGACGCTGGTTGGGTCAGGTCGTAAATTTAATAGCCATTGGGCTCGTCGTGGATCGTTTGATTTATGCGATTCGCCAGACAAACTTGGCAAAGTTCTTTAAATGCCATAACTTACACAAAGTTTTGCGCTCACCGTGCACCTCGTTCCCATAATAAGTAAATATACTTGATGACGGCTGCTCGAATAGTGAGATACCCTGGCAAAGTGCTTGTATATGCAATTTTAATGTGTCCTTAATATTAAGGTTGAATTTTCGCTTAATAGGATTTATATTATACTCATTTGTTTTTGGAATAGAGTAAATTGATTTAAGTTAGGTTTATTTTTAATAATTATTTATTTATTTATTAATTTATTGATCAAAATGGGCTAAACATTCCGTAAACATTGTTCTCCAGGGAGACTTGGCTCGAGACATGGCTTCAAATATCAAACAAGCATAAAACAAGACTTTTTCTAGTTAAGTACCATTTTTGTAAACGAGAATTATATGTATGTCCTCTATTGTTATTTTAATCTAGTCATCTAGTACTTTCTAACTTCATTGTTATTTATATAGACGAATCATAGAATAAAACAAGAATAACATTTGTGATTTTATTTATCATTTTATTATTGACTTTCAAACAATTAAACAGTTGTCCACTATGTTTACTTTACTTAAGAGTGACGTTTTAATTCATAGTACAAAATTCTAATGCTCGTTAGAGTCTACGAACTCCTTAACAATCATTAATTTAAATTTTTGATCTATTCATGTCCTTCATAGTTAATTTCAAACAATGCATTCGCAGTGTGAAGCTTTTTGGCTAATGCCTTCAGGCTATTTGTGGCATAAAATATTAATTAAATGAATGCATAGGCCCCGAGTGCTTATGCTGTGTAGGGTATTAAAAATTAATTCGATATTAGGCAACACATGGCCAAGGTATAAATCACGTATACGCCGCTTGGTGCGTGCCACAGGAACTGCGGTCGACTTTCTGGGCGTTGCATAAGCGACTTTGTTTGCATTGTTTGCGGGCCATAATTTAACATATTTTACGGCTGACGGGGCACGCTAATAAGTCCGGTTAACCGACCACGGATCCGGCACCTAATGTACCAAGTCGCCCGCACACGCTAATGGCAAATCGCGAACGCATTTTGTGCTTAAATTATTTAGCTCTGCAAATTGATGCTGCGAGTGTGGCCTGAGACACTTGACTGCTGTACATTGTTGCAGCTGCATTTTGTGGTTCGCTGGCTTTTGTTGGTTTCCAAAGTTTTCGAGTTGAAAGTTTTCTGCAAATTGTCGTCGTCGAGGCGTGCAACTCAGCTCTGAAGTGCCCCCAAAGGTAGCCGAGTATTCGGAATGAAATTTTGTTAATGACTCTATAAACATTTGCTGCACAATGTGCGATTGTTTTAGAAACTAGTACGTGACGATTCAAACGAAAATATTCGCTTCAAGCTGAATTTCAATTCAAGATGTTTTCAACTTTTTGTTGGTGTTTACGGAGTGTTGTTGGGCTAAAGCGTATCTGAAATTTGAATTATCTAAGCTTCTTGAAATTGTTTTATCCTTACTATGATTGTACCTTGTTCTTTTTATGATATGAATAATGAATCTGTTGCTCCACCTTGACTCGCAGTTTTCCAATTTTGAATATTTAATTATTCACTTAAAAATAAAATTTAGTTGATTTTAATGAAATGTTGCAGCTTAACGGTTTACTTTTATCATTATTCATATACCATTTTGTATTGCATTATTTTTGTTGTTAATTTATGTTCTACTTTATTATTCCAATCGAAGCCAAAATAAAACGCACTGAACTTATGGGGAGGACCTATAAACTATCTTGTAATAATGCTCGGGCAGAAACAGAAACAGTCGAATGCAGCCGACTGCACAATACTCTGTTCACAATGTGATAACAGCATTAATTACTAAAAAAAATACGAACTTTAGATGAAGATCTACCTAATCTACCTTACAACTTTTGGAACTCTACAACTGCACAGAACTTATATACTCTTTTTCGCCTTCTGTAGAGAGTCTAATAAGCATTTAATCGCCTGCTTCTTGCTGTGATCGATAAATCTCCTTTTGATTTTTGTTTCGCAATTGGCGCCTGACATTGTTTTGGTCTTAACTTGTCGTTAGGCATTAGCTTTGGTTCTTAATTCGCTTTTCTCTTCTCGCTTCGCCAAACGCGCATCAAGTGAGAAAATCGCAAAAAGCTTTAAGTTCCACTCTTACTTTTGCTTCTTGCTTAAGTTTTTTTGTTGTGCGTGTTTTTCCCAAGGCTTGATTCCTGTTAAACGTTTTACTAGCTTAGCTTCTCATTCATTATTCATTTTTCACAATTTATTTAACTTCTGTTTTTGCTACTTTTCTCACTGCATCTTGATTGGTTTCGCTACGCACTTTAAACCTATTTTTATTGAATTTTTTGTTACTCTGCTTCTCGCTTTACTTCTCACTTCGCTTTGTAATGCTTTGCCAGAGGCACATTAAAAGTTGAATAGCCATAAGCTGGCAATTTCCATACAATACCTGGCATTTATGAAATTGACAGGCAGCTTGCGGCTAACTTTGAGAGCCTCATCAAAGTCGTTACACAAAATAAAATGAAAGAATATTATCGCATTTATACTTAAGCTAACAAGCCAAAATTATGGCTCAAAGCTATTTTATTTTTCTTCTATATGATTCAGAAGCTGCCCCAGTTGGACACATTTTGGCTAATGCCAATTATATTAACAATTTTAGACGACGCCTTTGGGGTGCACAGAAAAATGTGAAAATAAAATGAAACCACAAAATGATGCTGAAAATTGTGTCCAGGCACAAAGTCATTTTCAAGTGCTGCGAAAATGTTTGATATACACTCAGAGCTGGATAACAAGTAAAATATATACACTTTTTTTAAGCCAGACTCGTCTGCACTCTAGAGTACATAAATACCATACATATAACAAATATATGCTTGTTTTCTATGCCTGACTAACTGCCTGACAGCAGCCGGCTGCCGGTTGACAATTTGTTTTTGTCGGACTGGCGGGAACAATAACAGCAACAACAGCAACAACAGCAACAGGACGCCAACAACAATCAAAAAAGAAAATCACTTGACTTTTCCTAGTTGTCCTTGTCGCTTGCAGGGCACAAGAAGACACGAGCCTGGGAAGGGGGTGCGTTTTAGAGCGGGGAACTTAGGATTGTGTTACTGGGGGCGGGTGTCAAAAACTTGAGCGCCTGTTGACACACACGCGAAACACTCGAGCGCTTTTAGGGAGGGGGCAAGGAAAACTGCAGACCGTGTGGTGTAAGGCTTGCTGGCTTCGAGGGGGGGAGAAGCCGAGGAGGGGACAACCGCTTGTAACCGCCAAAAACATTTTGCTAACGATTTATGTCCGTTGCATGTTCTCCGCCCGAAGCTGTAAGATAAATTTTTGCAACTTTTTCAGTTGCAGCCACTGTGCCACATCCTCGGCTCCCGCAGCTCCTGCGGCTCCTGCTGTGTCTGTGCTTAATGGCGCATCCTATTCTCCGGGTCACATGTCAGCTGATGGCGTCTCTAACCAGACGCCTGCAATTGCTGCAAGCAATTAGTTTAGATTTCTCTTGCGTTCAGCCGAGGTCCAACTAGATTGCAGCCACTTCTTATACATGTCCTTAACACGAAAGTAGGCAACCGGGTGCTATAAAAATATATGAAGGCGCCTGAATGCCAAAGCGGCCCCTTCTCAGGCAGCCCATAAAATTTGAATTTTGATATTATTTTATTTCATCTATAAAAATATTAAGAAAGACGTGAATTTTGTGTAATTATAATTACTTTATTTAAACTAACATAATATAAGTAGAAATTAATTAATAGTTCAAATATATTTAGTATCTTGCATCTGAGAAGGGAAAAATTGTTAAGAAGAATTCCAAATTTCCATATCGAATTTTTCTCCCAGTATTTTCTGCATCTATAACCAATTTATGCACTTTCTGAACTTTTCGTTTGGCCCAATAATTCCCAAATAGTTTCTGGCAATTAGAGCTTGTTCTGTTTGCCAGAAACATGCTCACTTCTTCACACATCAAAAGGACACTGCTGGGCGGCATGTGGTAACAGGCAGCGACTGGGAAACCTACAGTAAAACTTTTAATTAAACCAACTTTAAGCTTTTAGTGCTGCTGGTCAGGGCTGTCAACATATAAGCACAGCAGGCAGGACACATTTTTTACAACGGGAACACAGGGGTAGGCGGGGCAACGTGCCTGGCAAAATGCTGTTGAGGCACAGGCCAACATTAAATCTGGGCTTTTACAACAAATTTCGCCATTAACACTTTGGCCGGTGCTTAAAGCAGATGTAATGTGAAAAAAAGAAGAAAACAAAAACAAAAAAAATCAACAGCCCGCAGGCAACACAGCTGCTCAGCAGCTTGGCTTAAAGCCTAAAATCCTTGGCCAGGAGCTCCATAGCACTGTGGAGAGGCAACCGCTGTCAGCTGTCCAGCGAAGCGACAAAAAATGATGTGCATACATTGTGAATGGAGCTGGCCATTTGGCCGAGGGAAGCAGCAGTACACGGAAAAGCTGGCCAACTAGCCGGTTCGTCCCTTTTGTATTTTCAGTTACACCTACAAAAGCGACAGCTGTGCATCATTGTACACGCCCCCCGCTTCAGTCTTGGTCGTTGGTGTCAGATTCGAGTCTTGTGGGCGGGGGACAATTCGGCTCGCTGGACATAGGAAGTCAACTCACAGCAATGCCGTTGATTAAGGCCGAAGTTCGGTCCCCACCTTTTGGCAGCTCATTTTGGGTAGCAACTTTCTGCTTGCGGTTTACAGCTGTCTGTCCGCTGTCAGACCCGCAGAAGCTGAGGGCCTCAGCCCATTCGACAACCTCAATATTGTCTACTCTCCTATGTTGCGGCTCTTTTATTTGAGTTTGGTATTAGTTCAAGATGATGTGACAGTCATCCGGTTTTGATGATGTCTATAATATCAAAATTTGTGGCATTTCGTAGGGAAACTATCGCATGCGATAAAAGTGAACCTAACAGCCATTATTAACAGCTCTGTTAGTGCTGGTTTGTGTCCGCGCTAAGGGCAACAGCGCCTTTTAGTGTTAGCCGTGCGTGTTCTGTTACTTAACAGAGTTCCGTTATCTGGGAAGTAGGGAAGAATTAGGCAAAAATAAAGTTCAGCAAATAAATAAGTTATTCCATGCAACAAAACATATTTTATTTAATTAATAATCACTTTATTTAATTTAATTAAAAACCCCTTTTTTTAATTTTTTTAATAAACTTTATTTAAATATTTGACAAACCTTCAGCTTTTTTAAAGAGGTAGTAAATAAAGGATTATAATTTTTGTTGCCATAACTTCTTAAAATATTTGCGAAATATTAACTAAAAATAAAAAAAGTTGCTGAATTATTTCATATAATTTTTTTTTTTTACAATAGATACCCCTATTTTATGTATATATTCATTTTAAATATAAACCTACACTATACTACAAAATTAAAACTAATTAGGCGATTTTGTTGATTACAAAATTGCTTAATAATATTGCTCGCCAAACCCAGCATTTAATTTATAAATAACCAGACTACTATTTTTGCTACCTGTTTATTTTTATTTTCTTTATATGTAATTGTTTAGATTTGCTGTAAAAATAGACAATAAAATAAAAAATATGTACATATTAATTTTTTTGTAATCTCACATTTAAAAAAAAATATTATCCTTCGCCTTCCTTCACCCTAATAATTTACCCTAATAAATTAGTAGTTACCCTAGTAATTTAGCTCTGCAAATATTGAGCAATGTTCTTAAATATCTAAAGATTGATTAATATATTTCTTTAAGTTTTTTTGCTTACTGACATATCGCCCAAATTTCCTTTGCACTTACGACGTCTTATGCTATTTAATTTATTTGAAAAAAACGGCAATAAATACGCTTAGTTAAACAATTCGCTGTTAACAGAAATTAATTGTCCTACAACACGCAGCATTTTCTCACTTTTCACACTCATCCCCAAATTTCGTTGCCAAAAAAAATTGACACGCTGCTTTTATTTATGACGAGGCGAGCCAACAAAAACAAAAATGGGAAAATAAAATCCGTCTTCACTAAATAAACAAAGCAAAAGTTTCATAAATTACAGCGTGAAAGCCGGTCAAGAACTCTCGCTAGAGGGAGGGAGAGAGCCAGAGGGTGTGAGAGTGAAATAGAGACTGTGAAGGAGAGGGAGAGGCAGCGCGTGGGGCAGCTGCGTGCTTGGCTCAGCTGTTTTTTGTGAATTTCGCGTTTAGCTTGTCATTTTTTAAGTTTTCGGGCGCGCCGCGCCCTTTTATTTTTGGCTGCATATTTTGCTCTCTGGCCAGACGGAGGTAAACAAATGTATTTTGGGCCGTTTAACAGCGACGACAAAGAACCGTTTTATAGCAGGCTTTCAGGCGGCGCTGTTAACACTCACAGACGCTCTTCCACTCTCAATCTATTACTCTCTCTTGCTCTCTCTCTCTATTGATTCGTTGTGCACACTGCGCGCAGGCGTCAGCTGAGCTGTAAACGCCAGACACCGGCCATAAACATACAGGGTGTTCGGCAAACCAAAACAAACCTTCTGCAACCCCTAAACCAACCCCGCATAAACAAATGCAAAGCTTACAAACAAGCACTGGGTAAAGCCAAGCGTGGTGGGCTGAGTGAGGGGGTGGGCTGATGGAGAGAGTGCTAAAGGAAGAGAGAGAGTTCAGCTTTGCAGCTTTTATAGCATCGGGTAACATTTCGCTAACTGTTGTTCTCTGTTGCCTTTGCAGGGGTGGTATGTGGATAAATTTTAGCCGCCATGGATCCCAGTGCTCTACAAAACATGGATCGGGACGCATTAAAGAAGCAAATCGAGAATATGAAATATCAGGCCTCCATGGAGCGCTGGCCGTTATCTAAAAGCATTGCTGAGTAAGTATACAAATAATAAAAATAACAAGTCATAAATGTGAACAAGTGTTTAAACTAGAGTGCAAAAGTAAATTAAAATATATATGAAAACAACACGCACAACAATTTTTGACTGTCTGCCAAAACGCGTGTGGTAAAAGTCTAAAGTCTGCGTTGGTATGAGTGTATCGCTCTGTATGTGTGCGTGTGTGTGAGAGTTTCTCTTGCGAGTTTACCAAAAAACCGTTGCGAACTCAGGTTTGTCTAGACGCGCGTCCCAGGCAGCAGTTTGATGCTGCCACCCAGTTGACACAGTGCTTGCCTAAAATATTCATACACGTGCCTCACCCGCAGACCAAGACTGAGCGACAACACCTGAGCTGAAGTGTCCGTCCGGCTGGGTTGTTTGCATTTGCTAAATATTTACATAAATATACAGTTGTTGCTGTTCTTCTTGTTGTTGTTGTTGTTGTATTTATGTTGTTACCACGGTTGCTCATCTCCCCAGAATCAGCGACTTTTGCCTCTCAAACTGCCTTCAGTTAACTGTCTTTATACATATTTGTGTGTATATGAGTGTGTGTGTGTGTGTGTGTGTGTGTGTAGACATCGACTAGACGTAGTTCCGTGGGGCACCAACAATGTCTTTGAGCGGATACGCATGAATATACTCGTAACACATTGTCAAAATGGGACAATGCTAAAATCCGTCGGTAATTTGATTTCCGATGTGAGTTCTTTATATATTCTTTTAGTCATAAAAATAGACTACCAATAGGTATAAATATATCTTAAACGTATTTTTATATTATTATTAAAATCTAAGTAGCATTCGAAAGACCTTTCGTACAGTTCATTACCATTACAGTTCATTAACATTAAGCAAATAAAGATACCCAGTCAGAAGACGTCAAGTATTTCTAAATATTTTTGATCAGATCGTTGAGCTTAATGGAACGACGCATGTCAGTCTATCTGTCTTTTTGTCTGTTTAATTTATCTGTTGTGTGAACGCGGTAAACTCAGAGACGAAGTAAAATATCTTAAATATTGAATGCAGTTGCTTTAATGATATAGTATCAATAATAATAAGCATCAATATAGTATATCAAATATAGTATAATTCAGTATTTCGACTCAAACGCTTAAGGTTTACCGATTTTTCGAGTCGAGCACTTAATTATCAGAGATTAAAAGAGCTGAAAAAGTAACCTTTTAATAGTATGTTTTTTTCATTTTGTTGTTCCATATAAATATTTTTCTTCGCGGATTTCCGTAACTACGTTGTTTAATTTAGCTGGGAGCAACTAGGTTCTAAACTTCTCTCCGCGTCTGTTTCCGTCGCTCTCGCATTCTGTGCCAGTCGTTAAATCTAATATGAACCGCACATTTTCCCGCTTTCCACATGCCTTCTGTTAAAAATTGTTAATTGCCATTTTCATGGCTCGTGCAGCAAAAATGCCGCACATAAATCACAATCAATGTGACGCTCTCTAATGACCAAGTTTTAATATTGTTGAACCAAAAATAAACAGCATTCGCTTTGTTGGCCAACTGTGACTGCGTTCTAAAATAAACAGACAGTTGGATTCAGAGTCAAGGATTTAGTTAAGCATTTAGTCAGCAGCTAATTATGAATAATTTATTAAGGTAAAGCAGCGCGGATTTGGGCAACCCGATACCTTAACCCCTGGAGCTCACGCGGTTCCAAAATGTGTGCATCGCTTTTCATTAATTATTAAACCCATTCCATAAGAAGCCTCCTCTCAGCCGCCCCGCACTGCTCTCCAGCTTTTCTAGACGCCGCAGCTCCGAATCTATTTGCCTAGTCGAAGCGCTGTTTGCCAATTAGCGTTACGCCCAGCTTAGAGCGGGGTGTTTATTTGGCACTTTGGCTTTTTAGACTCGTTGCCGCATTTTTAGCGATGTGCCTCATTTAGAATCTCGGCCTTAGTTTCAGCTTTGTCTCAGGTGTTAATTGCTAAAAGCAAATCTATTTATCATAATTATGCTGATTAACACGCTCAATTCTGTGTTGTTACCCGTTTGTCACTGTCGCAAACTTGAAATCCATATAAAAATACACTTATTAGCCAACTGTGAACGCCTTTGCCTCACTTCTATTCACTTTTTAGGCTTATTTATCTTTTTAAGCTTTCGTTTTGCAATTTAACCCCCTTTTGACTGAAATACATGCGTATTTACCCAAAACAAATTTAACCAGCTTTTTATTTGTCTTCGACTAACCACGGCGAGTTTATTAGAAACTTTTATATGAATTTTGTGGTATCTTCAGTAAATATGTATGTATGTATTAACATAAAATTCAACAGCAAAATAGATTAAATATTGAATGACATAGAAAATAGTCTCGAATAGTCATATGTATACAAAGTAATTATAACACAAGAAATATTATTTAAAATTTTCTTTTTTCTTTTTTTTTGTCTATGACAGAGTAGAGTAATTGTATATTCAACTCGTTATCCATTTATTTTTCATTTCACTTTGTCGAAAATTTGTAAATGGCAAATGTCGCAGCACGTATTTTTGTGATTTATAAAGTAAATTGCAAAGTTTTTGGCAATTGTTAACATACAAGCACGTCATTTAATACATGGCTGTCAAGAATGTTAAATTTGAAGTGAGAAGTAGACATGGCATTGTTTCATTTCATTTATCAAAGTCCAACAAGGATATTTGTTTAATATAGAATGAGGCTAAAGACTTGAAGACTTCTATTTCTTTTGACAGTAAAATTTGTTGAAATTTTCATAAAACTCAAATTGCCAAATATAAACAATTGCTTTTCATTTCGTAGAAATTGAAAACGCCTTCTCAAAATATACACAACTTAAAAGTCAAACTTTCAAGTAAAAACAAAAACAAATTTTGGCAAAAAGACTAAAAATGTATTTGCTCTGTTCGGTAATCGATGTAAGCCAAACTCAAATACGTACAGTAAAACTTTTAACAGCATTGACAGCCAAGCATTAACAAAACAACAAAATGGCATAAAAAGCATGACAAATGCAATTTTATGGAACAATTTGTAGTCGATTCTCGTAGCACTTAGCAAAAGCATCAAATCAATTTCACGAAACATCAAACATTTGTCACTCAATCAGCAGCAAAACGAAGCAAATTAGACAAACTCGCACATACACACACCCACACACATACACATATGCACAGTGGTCAACTTTACAAAATCAAAGTCAATTAAATTTTGAGATGCGAAATCGGGGCGTATGATTGATGGACAAATTGCACAGACTGACCACTGTGGCCAAGAGAAATGAAGAGCAGAGGCAGCGGAAAATGTTGTGTGCGTGTGCGTGTGTGTGTGTGTGTGGGTGTGTGCGGTAGGCATCTCGTTAAGTGCAGCAAACACCGCACATTACGGCGATTTGGTGCAACCGAGCGGCAGCCGAACACGCATCACGAAATGGAACCCAATCTTTCGTCCACATCCGCTACCTCTCCCGCTGCCATCGTGATTGATTGACACTTTGTGTTGTGGCTGTAACCACACACAAACTCACACACATACCCACACACGCGCGGAGACCAACCTGCGTGACAGCTCCTGCAAGGCACGCTTGTCTAAAGGCTGGCCACACGGGGCGGTTGTCCGTAACGAAATGTTGCATACCTCTAGGCGCACATATCACAACCTCTCGGGCATGTATATTTCACCTTAATGATAAGTCCAAGTTTTGCGGCTGGCTTTGTTTTTCCTATTACGGCGCTTGCTAAACTTTGCTGGCAGCGGCAGCGTCCCTGCCTTCTACCAAAAACTTTGCCATGGACTCCAGGTGGCAAAAAGTTTTCACGTGGAAGCCTCTCATAAAATCTAAATGCGCCCGCAAAACTCTGCGCTCGAGTCTTAACTGCTTGCCGCATACTTTGGGGGGGTTAAGTTGGTGTGCGGAGAGGGGTATCTTTATGTGCATATAAATCTGTTGTGCATTTTAATTTACCATCAACAACAAGTGCAAATTCATTTTCGGCTACGTTGTATAAATAAGACAAGTCAGAAACTATAACAGGCACCTGTTTACTTATTGCAGCTGATCGAAGAGCACATACCCTTTAAGTGGTGTATAACAAGCAGATGTCTCCTTGTTGAGCGGGCAAAAACACAACTTATCTGCTTCTGGTATTTCAGCATTGAAACTAAATTCAATTCATTGAAAATGATCGTAATACTTAATTTTATACTGTGCTCAAAAGTGCCAGATTAATAATTATTTGTGAATTTATTAGCACTGTAATATATTTTACAACGTCTTTTTATCCGGTTGTTCCTATAGCAGCCATATGATAACTTAGATCGATTTGTTACTGATTTGTAAACAAAAGTAAAGTAATCTTAAACTTCCCTCGAATAATAACTTAAAAATATTTATATAAAGTTAGTTATTTAAAGGGTGGTACGCCCACTAAAGTATTCAGTACAGGGTAAAATATATGTGAATTTGGCATTTCGAGCAGAAAATTGTCTTACTTTGAAAGGGTCAGGAGGGAAGGACGAGAGGGAGGGGACCAGCGCCAGAGCAATGAACATGGATCGCATTTTTGGCATTTCATTTTTCATATATGCCTGGTGGATTTTCCTCTACTTTTCTGTTCGTTTCGTATTCTTTTTCCTTCATATTTTTATGACATTTTATATGTTGGAGGCACAACAACAGCCACAACCAACGAACATGGCTGCAATTTATGGTTGCTGTTGTCGCCTTTGTTGCGGTTTATTGTGGTTATAAATTTGGAACTGTGAGTGCGACTCGCAGCGGATGCATTCTACATAGGGTATGGAGGCAGGTTAGGGCCTGTGCCTCTTAAAAGCTCAATTGGCGTTGGGTCTGCTGCAGCTGCGCCTGATTTAATGCGCCTTATAAAAAATATTGCATCAAACATAAAATAATCCATACGCTTTTCGTTTTCAACCTTTTTTATCCGCTTAAATCACAGCGATTTATTTTTACTTTTATACATCAATAATTTTAAAATTTATGTGGCTGCCATAAATATTTTAAAAGGTTGCATGTTTTGATTTGATGAGCTTAAGAAAATAAAAGCAGTTGATATTCGTGTATCCATAAAAAAAAACTTACGTCGCTTAAGATCACAATTTTCAATTTTCAATTATTGAATAATGTATTATATTATAATTCAATTACAAAGTGGTGTGAGATTATTTGTCCACAGCTAGAACTATGAATTGCCCGAAGGTCAGTTGGCTACGCTCTCTGCTCTAGTCAATTGGGCGTAATTTCAAATATTGTTTGCTCAATCAATATGCAAAGTGCATTAAAATGTTGCCATAGTCTGCCAATAGATATTCATGAATTTAGAACCTCAATAGTTGTGCGTGAGAATACCTTGTTTTTGCCTTTTTCTATTTAACGAAAGAGTTCAATATTTACAGAAGCTTATTACAGTAAAATTCGCATAAAAGTAATTAAAACGTAATTAACTGTATTCAATGTTTATTGATTTTCACTAATGGCCCCTTCAGACCATATTTTCGTGCAACTGTCAAATTGCTTTATGAACAAATTGCTCTGCGGTCAACCGAATGCGCCATAAATTTGACAGATACTTATTTAAGTGTTGGCAGCTTAATAGAATTTTAATTAAAACGCGCAGTGCTGCAAAACGCCTTGTACTACATCATAAAACAACAAAAATGTGAACTATTTTCCGTTCAGCAGAAAACACAATCGCGACGTGTAAACGCGATATGCTACCAAACAAGTTTTAATATTTGATAACAAAAGCTGCATCAATATGCTAATTGTGTCAGATACAATTTGCTAGTGTTGACTGGTCAAAAGAGCATAATTTTTAATTTACATTACATTACATTGCATAATTATAATAGAAATGGGTTTTTAATGTCGTTTAAATATTTAGTTATTCAAATGGAATATTTTATAAAATGAAAGGACTATTAAATTTAGAGCTGCGCTCAGAATGTGGTTTATTAAAGTATTTCTTTGTGTGCGCTCTAAAGATTGTCCACTTTATAATGGGCTTATGCCCAACTTAGTTGGCTAAGATAATTCCACTATCACGAAGTTCTTAAATTGTCCCAAATCTTTGTAAATTTTAACTTGTTTCAAGCTTTTAGCTATTATTTAGCTGAACTGGCTCTTAAACACGGGGTGTGAGTATTTTAAGTCAGGTAAAGTTCACGTATATTGATACCAAAAGTTGCATTAATATGGTAAAACTGTCAGATACAATTGTTTAGTGCTCAGTGTGCAAAGAGCATTGTTTTAAATCAGCTTTACTAGCTTTAATAAAGCTAAAAACAAATATTTATTATGGTTCTTTTTGTATTACATTCTGAGCAGCACAAATAAAGGGTCTGCACTTCAAATTTCTATTCTTGCTGGCTGAGATAGTTTCCCTATCATAATTCCTATCTTCTTAAATCTAAATCCCTGTGTAATGTAAATAGGAATTTTTACAATTGTTTCAGCTTTTATTTAGCTGACTTGGCATTTAAAATCGGTGAGTCACCATTTTTAGTCTGGGAAACTTCACGTAGTTAGCTGCATGGCCAGCTGTTAAAGTAGACCACATTTAATAAAAGCAATAACAATATGAAAAACAGCAAAAACAATGTTGTTTTCTTTCAATTGTCTGTTGCCGGAGAGTGGACCCGGTTTTCTGGCCAACTAAAGACGCGCAACTGCGCCAAAAGTCGCAGCCGCAAAACTGTTGTTGCCATTGTCACGGCACATTAAACACACGCGCCAGCACACGCATACACACACACACACACGCACACAATTGGCTCGCTCGCTGACAGAAGCTGGAATCCATAGCACACTTTTGGGCGTCAGCAGTGAAGCGTGCAAGTCAGTTGGCTTAGTTTTGCCTAACACGCTCCTCTGCTGCACCCCTCTGCTGCATTGCGTTGCCATTAGCGAGTGCAATTGTCCTTGTTGGACGCAGAGTCAGGTCAGCTAATTGGGGTTGTCATGCTGGGCGTGGCGTCTTTAAACTGGTTGTCTAACGGCAGCCCGAATGGCTGCTAAACTTTAAAATGGCGTCGCCGCGCAACATGCAAATTAATTGGCATAACAGTTCACAATGAAAGGAGAAGGATATGGAAATTGTTTGTGTTCTTTGTCTGTGTCTGCCCGCCCTCTGCCCGGCTTCGTCTGGCTTTTGTTTGCACTGTTGCTGCAGGGGCAGTGCGGGGGATTGGGTGTGGCCAGTGAATTGGATTAGCGGTTTATTCAATTTAATTTAAATGCAAAACATTTTATAAACCGCTGACTTTTTGTGCGAAAGGTCGAGCAAAAGCAAAAGGCAACGTGCGTAAAGCTAAAGCAAGCGAAAAGATTTTCGTCCGGGTGGGGCGGGCTAACATTTGAGATGTGTAAAGTTTGTTCAACAAAAAAGAATTGAATTCCTCGATTGGCAAACGAAACGTTGAAACGTTGATTGTACTCCCGCACTCTTGAGCAGCAGTTTTCCGCTACAGCCCATCTGCAGAGAGAAACTTCCTGCGCATAACAATATAGTTATGGCAGCTATTGTAAAATATTCTGCCGATAGCTGCGGGCAACTTTACTTTTTACAACAGTTTTAAAAATTCATCTCAATGCTTACATTCAAGTAAAAGAGAGAAGATGCTAAGGGAATGCTTTAGCATAATACAAGCAATTTTTAAATAAAATTTATATTATTATCAAGCTTTAAATAATAATAATAGATTTAAAATGTATTGCTGGCGAGTACTGCCAATAAAATATAAAAAGTTTTTCATTAAATTTGATTTCAAAGGAAAGTCAATAAAAGCTAAATGTAAAACTCGATCAAAGCGCATACAGAGAGTTTTCTAAGCCCACATTGAAAACTTCTTCAATAACAAGCTCTAACAAAAGCTTTGCTCATAGAAACATTCTCGGAACAATGGCGCCTACGACTTTTCCCGGCAAGTGACGCTGAAAGGTGAATGGCGACTGGCGAGTGGTGTATTAACAACTTGCCAGGGCAAATAAATTACTCGAGGAATATGACAAACACCTGCTGATTGCTTTATGTCTACCCCAGTTCTATACACTGGACTGCCGCACTACCCCAAGCCTCCATTCAATATCCTTCCCCGCCCGCAACGTTTCACTTGGCGTCTTGTCAGCTATTTATGAGCGCTTTTCACATTTTATTTTGCATACAGCCAGGCGCTGGCTTGGCACTTTCTTTTCTCCTTGTTGTAACTGTTGTTGTTGTTGTTGACACTTTTAATGTTGATTAATGGCAGCACAGCAAAGTATGCCATAAAACATGCCACACATATAAATGAATTGTAATGGCAACGCCAGCAGCCAATTCAAGTGCAGCCCAAGCAAAATGCTTGCTTCTATGGATCATACTTGCAGGCACTTCCAAACCAGTTGCTTGTCATACATTATGCACACCCTCACACCCACACCCACACATACACTCGCAGATAGCTTTGCTTATCTGAATACCAGACACATTAATCTTGCTCTCTGCGTATTTGTGAATTTTAACTATGAGTTATGATGCCTGCGCCTAAATGTCAGCTTGGACATTTTCTATTGTGAAAATGTAACGAAATATTGTCACAATTACGGATTGCATTAAAAACGTATTGCCACGGTAATAAACAATTTTAAAGTACAAAAGTCTATTCATCATAAGTTGTGCTCATGTGTAAAAGAAATTATTTGCTAGTAGAAAAACCCATTCGTTTTACAATTTAAATTTAATTAATTACACAAAAAACCATACCATAGCAATAAAATGGTCACCAGGTCGGTTTCCGGTTCTAACCAACTTCCTGCTTGAGGCTCAGTTGAGCGCAGATTTTGACCTCTCATATATTTTTACTGTTTATAAAAAAACTTTAATTTCATTTTATAATTGCCCGTTCTGCTGAAAATATGGCGTGTCGTACATATTTTCATATAGAAATTGCGGCCCATCGGGAAAATCTACCAAATATGGTTGGTTGATTCTAATGATAGGAACCCAAGTTGCTCTTTGAAAAATGTATATATTATTATATTATTTTTGATAAAAAAAAGTGATTCGGTTCGGCTCTCGCTTCAGCTTTTTTTTGCTGCATTATACACACATCTGTCAAATAGTTGTGCAAATATGCGTGCTTCTTACTCTCGTCTTACACAAAAAGCAAAAGGAAATTGAGTTCAATTAAGATTTATTGCGCCAAAGTTTTACAATAATTTGTGGATTAAATAATAAGAGTCATTATATCTTTTTGTTCTGGCTAAGCGCTGCTCAACTAAATCCCCAGTACATGTATTCGGCATAGGAATTTGGAAATGCGGCAGCCAAAAAGTATGCTACAAATAAAAATACCGAAAGTTATCCGCTTCTCTTTCATTGTATTTGTGTTATCCTATCTGTTGCTGTGGGCGTATTCCCCGACTGCAAAAGCCAATTAAGCAGTTGTCTATCAGAGGAGCACGACACGCTTAAAATCCAATGCAACGCATACCAAGTCACGCCCCAGTTCTTTGCAATTACGCCCAGTCCAGAGTTGAGGAGTGCATCGTCGCCTGGTCTATTAGTTGAATGATTGAGCAATTGGCTTGAGGGTTGCAACTGCCGCCACGTAGAAGAGGAAGAATGCGGAGCTGTGGCACAAGCCAAAGAATAAGATGAAGATGCCACGCAGCTCATCTTGGACTGCTTAAAGCAAAAACTATTAAGCTTGCAACATTATTCAGCCAGCAAATGAGCTCTTTAATTGTTAAGAGTGTGGAAGAGGGCGAGAGAGAGGGAGAGTGGAAGAGAGGGGGATAGCGAGGGTGAGTGAGTGGCCTTTAAGCTTCCGCTCATTAGGCTCTTTGGCTCTCAATCTCATTGCGTCATTTATTAAAACAAATATTACACCAAATTTCGGGCTATAATAAAATCAAGAGCAAATTAACATGGTAATTGAAGGACCCTTAAAGCCACGGGCTCGCGTTTCAGTTAATTAGCTGATGGATTTCCGCCCTGTGCGTGTGTGGGTGTGTGTGATTTAACATGGTCAATATTGCATGCGGTTAATTAAAAAGTTATGACTGGCATCTGCTTGGTTTAGCTTAAGCTTAGCCTGATGAAAAGAGGGGCCATTGAGCTGAGTACCCATTAAAGAATTCGAGTGCTATAAATCTGATAAAATTAGTTTAACATATGAGCTAAACTATAAAGAACTTATTAGGTTGCCAGATGTTTGGTCACAAGGCTGCCAGATGATGGGCATTAAGTGCTAATTTCTGATCTGCCCAACCAATTGGGTAAGTCCTCGTTATGTATTTGTAGGGACTTAACAATTATGATTATGGGAAAACCCCAATTTAGCTTAAATAGCTAACATAAAAGTAATCTCGCAAAAAACATAATAAAAGCATTTATCTGAATAGTAATTTATTAGGTTCCATATACCAGAGACTCAAGTTGATTATTTGATGTATAATCATGTTTATTTTTATAATGGCATGGAATAATGAATTTAGGCCACTTCGCCCTTCTAGCAAAATAATTTTAAATTCAATTAAAATTCCTTTAAATTGTGTAATTTCCGGTTTATCATTTCGCACATATAAATGCAGAAAGTTGGCAACCTTTAAAAAGCAGAAAATGTGGCAACTTTTTTCTGGTTTAAATTTTCTGCTTTGATTTAAATCGTTTAAATTCCAACCTAATGTGGATAATATGGCTCTCCTTTTAATAAGCCCCCTATGTTTCAGACTGTAGTAGTCTTTCCCGTTCCTTACAGCTGTCTTTTCTGTCCTTGCTGTTCTTTCTGTTTCAGCTAAACTAAGTAAGAAACTAAGATTTATATCTCTATTAGCTGGCCTTGCTTGGCATCGTTATATATATATGTCATTATTTGTACAATATTATTGCTTTTATTTTATTTGCTTTCTTTTGGCTTAAGCTGTCATTTATTTTAAGTTCTGCTGTCGTTCGCATTGTTAATAAAAACAGAAATTATGAGCACATGTGAGAGAGATGGAGAGACACAGCTAAAGTGAGAGGGCACAGAAATTGCCTCGGAAAAACTGCGACATTTTGGCGTTTCAATATTTTTTTTATTGCGATTACGCGCATTTTTTCATTGACACATGAGAGAAATGGCAGCATCTGAGCGGATGGAGAAGAGGTCGCACACACACACATACACACACACACACACACACACACATACATTATGAGCATTGGCATAACTACAAACAATTTATGTGCAAACAACGGTTACGTCTCGTTACGTCCCCAACAGCCGCACTTCCTGCTCCACCTTTAGCTCAGGCTGTCTCCCCTACCGCCTCCCCTCCCTTCCCCTAGCCTAGCCTCCCCTTGTTGGCTTGTTGACTGCCATAGTAGTAATTGAATTTCGCTGCATGCGCTTCCCATTGCTCTTATTTCTGCTTTTCCGTATTTTCTGTTTGCCATATTTTCTTCTTTTTTTTTTTCCTGCTCGTTCTGGCGATTGCATTTTTGACAGCCAACCGAATAGTGCCAGGACTTAAATAATAAATGAAATGACTTAATACCATATTAAAGCAACCAGCATTCGGTACCCAGAATAAGTTAATAATTCAGGCTTACGTGCGGACCGTAAATCCCATGATGTCTATGCCTCGACTCTTTGCCGGAAAAAAGGGCTGAAAACTCTGTTAGTGCATATATGAGCACATCTGGGAAATTCACGTTTACATGCCCGATTCGTTCCTTTTTTATGGGTTAAAAAATATTTACATTTAAATATAGTGTGGGAAAAAATTATGGAGCTTATTCGAAAGTTTTAAAAGAGAAGAGGATGTAAATCTGTCACAGATCAGTTGAGTTTTTAACAGCTTATACTAGATTTTATTGTATATTTAATTTTGTCATTTAATTTCATAATTTACTGATAGAATTGTTAATTAAGGTATTGAGCTTTAAAGTAATTACCGAACTTTTGCTAAAACCTAATAAAACTTTAACAACAAAGTTTTTAATAATGTAAGAATAAATTGGAATCTTGTCAGATAAAACAAATATTTTTTACTAACGATATAAACAATTAATTATATAAACAATTAATAACATAAACTTCAAGCGCAGTCGTGCTTTAGAGATTTCTAAGAATTTATAAACACTGGCTAAACAAATTTAAAATGAAATATATATTATTTTTCCCCTAAATTCACGTTATTTCTCTTTTATTTCAGGTGAGTATTAGATGACAATTAAATAAAATGTGTATGTACCTGGCTGTGTGAGTATGTTCCCAGTTGAATGGCATGCATAATACTTAATATATTATATTCGAGTCCACACATCACCAATTAGTATTTAATCCCAATTAAAACTCTGTCATTGCAATTAGTAATTGCAAACTGTAAACTCTCGCGGCACTTTAGAGTTCAGTTTGTTTGTTTTTTATATAAGGCCACCTTATATTCAGTTTTAAGTAATTCTTTTCGATATCATATGGTATTTATTTAGTTTTAAAAGCTGTTAGTTAATTAAACTGCCAGCTGTGTTCGCAGTGCCCTTGTTTCATCTGGGCGGCCAGGAGTTCCGGCCCACAATTGGAGGCACATGCAGTCAGCGAACATTTTGCATATTTCTCGCCTCGGCTTGCAAAACTCTTGGTCATGGCCATTCCGTTTCGTACGGTTCCGTCCGGTTTGCTCATCCTGTCATTCTTCCTTTTTGCAGCGCCCTTTTTTTTTTTTAATTTGCCAAATTGTGTCTGGTCGCAAAATATTCGCATAGAGTCAAAAAGCAACTTTCTGAATTGCTTGAGGCAAAGACAATGACAAGGATAGAGACAGAGTGAGAGACAGCGTGATAAAGCGTGATTTCAGTTTCAATCACATTCACATTCACATACACAGTTGCAGTTACCGTGAAAGGTTCCTGTCATTTGTGGAATTAAATTTTGCATACGTAATGCGCCCAGCATCTTTTGTCTTTTGTTGCGACTGTACCTCTCCGTAAACACATATACACACACACATGTGAAGGCATCGTAGAATGCTGCCGTCAGGTGTTATAATTAAAACAACTTCTCGAGAAAAAAAATGCCAACATAAAAATCTTATTCTCCGTGTTTTTGTCTCTCTGCACATCATTGTCTATAACAATGAGGCAGTATCGACCGTCGACGACTGCTCGTAAAGCTTTATGACCCACAACCGACACACACACACACACAAACACACACACACTTACACGTGCATATGAATGAATATATACTACATAAACATATAGGTTTATTCGAAGCACCCCGCATTTCGCATTCATGAACCGCTGCGCTGTGATTTCAGTCACAGGTGCGGGCTTTAAATGAAATTATTGGTTTATTTATGAAACGAAATGGTCAAATTGTGATTGCAGATTGCAGCGAAAGGGAACGTGAAGTGGCCATTAAATAGAACGAGATATGGCCCGTTCCCTGCATATGCTGGGCCACTTCAATGTGCGCCAGCTTAAAGCTCGAAAAAATACCAATTAAAGCTAAGCCCAAAGGCACTTCTGGTTACGCAAATTCTGCCAGCATACTCCACATTTTATCAAACACTAATTTTCTCTCATTTAGTTCTTGTAAGCTAAGAGGGAATTCTCTGATTCTGCTGAATACCTCATTAAAATAAACCGCATAGATTACTTGAGTAGACACTTTCTTACACAAATTACGCAGCTTTTAAATTTAATTGCTTCTGTATATCAACGAATGAAGCATCGCATTATCCCAATTAATGTTAGTTCATAGCACTTGAGACAGCTTTCATTGAAATTCACGTTATCCTATATACTAGGAAATGTAAGGTTTTAAAGTGAAGAGTATTAAAAACAAAAGCAGCAGGAAAGGTTTTATATAGTTTGCAACGCTGTTCAATTTTCTTTTTACCTGCTATGAATTGACATATTTAATGCCTGTCAACGCTGTGAGTTTCCACGTTCAATTCATACCAAGTGCAGAATGGAATTTCAGCTGATATTCCCTCAAGTAATTTGTGTGCTTTCATTCAATCCATCCAACTTTTCATCTCCAGTCGGTATATCATCGCCATCAGTTGGTAAAGCAATTTGTGCAGCTTTTGTGCTCAACTTTTTCAAGAGCACTTTAAACACTTTGTTGGTCGAGTCAAGTTGTGTCGGGGGCCCGGACAAAAACTTCTCGCTTGTCACTCATTAATTTACCGCAACAGAACTTAAGACGCTGCCATTTACCAACACTGGCAAAACCGCTAAAAGTATCGAATACGCAAACAACAACAATGCCAAAAACCACACCAAGTGGGTTGAAAAAAGGGAGAAAGTTTTGCAACAAATGTCCAAAAGCCACTTAACGGCGAATTAGAGCAAAAACATCCACGGCAACAACAATAGCATCAGCACCACCACCAACAACAACAACAACAACATCGACAACAGCAATAAATAGCTGTATAAAACCTGCAGAAGGACAACAACTGCAACACAACTAAAAAGTACAGTTAACGCTAAAAGGATACACAAAACTTTTCAAGCGACGCGACTCGTTGCGTAGCACCAATTAGAGGACACGCCCACGCCCACTCGCCCGGCTCCTATCCACTAACAGCTTCAGCGAATCACGAATAACAAATACTACATACAACGACAACTAGGAGAAAAGGCCAGCTTAATACCCTGTAAAAAGCGTAACATTTTACGTAGACATCAAGTGCAGCTTGAGGACGTACATAAAACCTTAAACTGATTGGGAATTCTAAGAATAACGTCGAATAATATTGCTTTTGAAGCACACGTGGAAGTGGGAAATCGCGTTACTATTTTATTGAATTTTGGAATAATCCCAAGACACATTTGTGTAGAATTGATTCGAAAGTGAACTTATTCCGCTGTAGCTGTCCTGGCACATTACTTACCTCCACGCTCTTGGCTCACCCGCATATAAGATTTCATTTATCTGGTGCTGAATACGTGACTCTGAGACATGAGCTCGCTTACTCTCAACGCAACATTTGATTTGTCAGTTTCAGATGCGCTACATCCTTTTAAATATGTATGACAATATCTATGTGAGCTATCGAGCTCACGTTATTATTTTGAGATGTGCGCCGTTCTAAAACGGACGACTTTATTTCCTTTTTAAATCAAATCCAAATTTTAAGATACAGCTCTGTTATTTATTTAAATTGTGATTCCGAACGTCCATTTAAAAATCCTTATTATAAACGCTTTGCTATTTGATATCTTTCGAAACGAAGCAATAACCATATTAGAAAACAGGACTGTCAAATGTCGATTTCAGTGTTGCACATTTTCGCTCCAATTGCGTTCGATAAATTTGTTTTAGCTGCCTGAATTTCTATACTAATTTTGTTGCTGACAGTTGCGTTTTTTTCTGTACACTCCAGAAATAACTACTTATGCAATTCACGTCTGTCTATTGGGCATCCCGTAGTCGCTACGACTCGTACAACGGGTTCCTTATTTATGGCGCCAGTGTTGGCCATCGCGTACAGTTGTGTTCAGCGCTGAACTAGTTCGTTAGCGGTCGCATAATCAACTGTCTGTCATTCATTTGGTTCTCTCCAATTTTATTTTTTCCTCCTTTTGCAGCTGGCTAACAAAGTGTAGCATATTTTTGGGTATCCCACGCAAATTAATCGTTGCACTTGTGCGTTACGAGCTGTTGCCGCAAAAATGTTGCCCACTTTTTGTTGGAGGAAGGAGCGGGGCATGAGCCTGACGGCAACAACTAGGAAATTTACATGCCAAATGAAAATCGTGGATAGCTATTGTTGCTGCTGCTGCTGCTTCTACTGATCACATCATTTAATTTGCCGGCTTTTGTTGTCGCTGGCAAATTGCTTTGGGCCGGAAGAGTCGTGTCCTTTAGGACCATCAACGCTTCGTCCTGATTGGCGTGCAATCCATCAAAAGAGGCGCCACTTTTTTCTTTATTACCAGCAAATTGTGTTTGTGTGCATTTGCAATTTGTGGGGCAACAAAGTTTAATTAAACTCAGGTGAAGCTCATTTGTAGGCCGCCAGCAATTGTGTATGTAAATATGAGAGCGTGACTCACCTGATAAAATCCTAGCGGCGACTCCCCGAGCTCTGTCAAGTGTTTGGTTAACTCATTAAAGCCAAAGAGCAGCAGCAGGGCCAGCAGCTGGCATAAAAGTTGCCCTATAGGCTCATTAAACCCGGCTTAAACTATCAATCATACTCGTTGCTCTGGTTACTAACTTGGCTTTAGTGCTTGCCCAGCAATTTTCCACTTCAATTAATCAACCGCAGGCCAAAGAAAAAGAAAAATGCTTAGCCTACTTTTCGGCAGGCCAACTCAGCTCTTAGCCCGACTGAGTGTGTGTGTGTGTGTGTGTGCGGTAAAAGACAAAAGACAAAAGCTAACTCTTGTGTGTGTTCCTAAAATCGATTTCCCTTCAATTCCTCACCAATTTATTTACTTGAGTTGGGCTCAATTTCTGCTTAGATTAATCGAGTTGTAACGTGACTCCAAGCTTAACTCAAGCTTAAATAACTTTTTTAATACTCTACTTAAGGCACTTTTATTACATTTATTCTTTGGCGCGGCTCAGACTTAGTGTCCTTTAACATTGCCTATTGCATTTAAGAGAATACATATTTAAATAGCTCAAATAGCAATATATGTAAAACATATATTAAAAATGATCGTAAGTAATAGCTGTTCAATTTTGATCTCGATTTTGTGAAAATGCCAATCCATTTTATTTAACCTGACAGATATTTCATTTATAAGACAATATTAGGATTATAATCTTCCTTCCATGCCAAATTTGTATAGGGAAGAAGCGGCTTTCAAAGTCCATGTTAAATTTACAATGAATATATCCTGCAGTTACTTAAACCTCGTTTCTTAACTCTTGATGAGAAATGAAATCTTGTTTGAATGTAAAAAACATTACAAGGAATAATAAAATTATATGAAGATTATTTCAGCTAATTTTTTTCTTTCTGTTGTCTCAATAAGGACAAAATGGGAATATACTCAATGTAATGCAAACTTCTAGACGTCTATGCAACTATTTGTTAATTAGCAGCAGCTTTTTGTTCGGTTTCCCCAAAATGGGTATTAAATATGCATGGGCTCGAGGCTGGGCAATTACAGTTACAGTTAAGAGACACATTGAGGGGATTTAATGAAAAGCATTCGGTATCATTGATTAAGGCCCGACACAATGTCAGGTATTTGGAGCTGGCTGCGATTGTGATGCTGTGGTACATGGCTTCAGGCGCCGCTGCAAATCGGGGCTTGCCACAGCTGCATGCATCTTTATAATGAGCCTTGTCAACCACACACACGCACACGTTGTGGTAAATTCTATTGCAGGTGTGTGCAGAAAACGCATACGCAGCGTGTGCGTGTACTTGAAGAGAGAGAGAGAGAGAGAGTGTGTGTGTGTGTGGTAGAGTAGAAACATAACTTGGCTGCCAGTTGGAAATCAAATATGCAAATACAAATGCCACAAGGCACACAGCACATTGACAGGCAGGTCGACAAACCGTTTTTAGGTAGCACATCCTGGCAGCCAACCCTTTGCCAGTCCCCAGCCTCGCATGCCTTTCATGGATTGCCTTGTCTTGAGCTCAAACTCGGGCTGAAGCTCGACAAGTCTTTGATAGCAGGAAATTTGCAATTTCTGGCATTGAATTTCCGCTGAGCGTTTATTTAGCAATATGCATGCATTTGCATTACACTCCTCTGGTATCTACAGATATCTCTCGCCTGTAATTATCGACGGTGTCTAGAAATTATGTGCTTAAGCCGTTTCACATGTCTCCCCGACGGCAGCTGTGGAATCCTTTCTGCGTGTCTCGCATACGCAATGGCGGGAATTAAGCACACGGCGCTCAAATGTATGCTAAGCTCTTCCTGTCACGGTTTATATGCGTGTACGTGTCCCTACGTGCCTTCCAGCTATCAATATGCAGCCCCTACAAATGCAAAATAACACACAGGCACGCACACACGCTCACTTATAAGCCTATATTGAGCATCGTTTGTTGACATTTTGTATTTGTTATTGCCTTTTTTCCATCATTTTTCAGTATGATTTATAATAGCAAAAATAAATACAAACACAAATTCAAAATGCAAACACGTTAAGATGGCCTAGTCTCGAATGGCCGACTAGGAGATACCCTACACTCACAGTTTACGCTGGGCTGTGCTTCTTCTGCTTCCCCTAGCCCCACACTATGGTCGTCGACGTTTATTGTTTAATCTTAATTAAATTTGCTGGCACAAATTTGGCATTCAAATTGTGTTCACACCAAAGTCCCAAGACAGCGGGGCGTCACAAAAAGTAAAATAGTTTGTATTGACTCAATGAGAACACACATCCTAAATTTTTTAATCTGAGATATGAGCAAAAAACCTAATCCGAAAATGTATATTTATGGATTTTGCAGAAAAGTATAATTAAACATAACTTGATTGACAAATTTCAGGTCTCTAACTTTAGATCTATAAGATAAGATCAAGATGGAGCTATATGGCTATATGGAATAGGCTCCTGATGCTGACTCAGAATATAATGGAATATAAAGTATATGTGATTCTATATTCTGGTGTATACATGCGAAAAAGAATTATTCTTCCTTATTTTAAATTCTTATTTTAAATTCTTCCTTGTTTTAAATGGGTTCAGGGCAAAATAACATGCCATATTAAAATTCTTAAATATATAAAAATATTTATGCATACATTATGCATACTTATTTACTATACTGTCTCTAGACTAAATGAAAAGGCTATATCTACTCAATACTGACCAATAATATTGTTACTTTCTAGGTATGAAATATAAAAAGAATATCCTCAATAAAAAGTAAATGTTTCTATTCTTAATGTAAAAACTCGACAAGCTAAAGCATTTATCTTAAAAGCAAATTGTTGACTCCTTAAAAACTTGTTGTTTTTTGTTCCGCATAGCTAGAAATAATGCTAGTTTTTTGTACTTTCCTTAGCGAGGGCGTCTCCCCTACACAAACTAACCTTTTCTCTCTTTACCTGTCACATAACACTCAACTGCACGAGTGCGATGGTTTTTTTGTGCGGCCTTGAGGAAAAGGATTTAGTATATAGCTCGATTTTGTGGCAAGTTTTTACATGATATCCTGGGCTGGCCGCACTTGTCGCACGTCATTTGATTTGCTACTTTTGAGATGGCAGCTGCGGGGCAAATACAACAAATTTCTATGGCCCAACCTGAGGCAAACTTTCACAAACACTTGACGACGCCGACTAAGAAGATGATGAGTGGGCTGATGACGATCATCATCATGATGTGGAGAGCTCGGCTCAAGTGTTTTTTGCACAATTTCTTTTCAATTCAACAAAAGTGGACCAGAAGGCCTGCAAAACATTTCTAGGCCAGTTATGCCGCAACCCATTCCCGCGGCACATTTCTATCCCCACCCACAGCTACAGCCGCCTCTTTGCCATGCTAAACACATTTTTTCCTTTTGTGCCGCTTTTTGTTTTACGGATTTTCGTTGTCGCCTTCGCCGGCGTTTTGTATGCATAGAACTGAGAACTAAGAACTTGCGGCTTTTGGCCGTCCAGGCCATAGAGCATACAATCTGCCCGCCCTGCCCCATGCCGACCTGGCAGGGATTGTCTTTCAGCCTGATTTGTTATTCATGAAAAGGCAGAAACGAGAACATTCACGACTCTGAGTGTGAGTGAAAGTGCGAGTGCGAGTGCGATGCAAGAGCAGCCACAAGTCTCAGTCGCAGCGTGTGGCCAGGGCCCATTCGAGTGGTCCGAAAGTGGTTAAGAAAATGCCAAGCACTCTTCTGCGGCGGGTTGAGCTGCCCGACTGTGGCAGCTCTGGCGCAATGGCAACTCTGCTGCATAATAAAGCCGACGAAAAAAGTTGGCATTGAGTGGTTCAGCAGGTGAGCTTAACTATTCCTATTCCCTTGGCCTTTTTTTTGTCTCCTTTGTTAGCTTGAAGCGTGGCCAACGATTAGCGTTTTTCGGGATTCGGTTTCATCTTTAAGGCTCAGCCGTGTGACCGGTTTGGTAACAGAGACTCGTTTTGACAGATTGTTCACTGATTCCCAATTGAAATGCAAACAAAATCAGGGCACAGACAGCAGCTGTCACAAGTCGAACATATTCGTAAATACCCTGTAGACCTAGCTGATGGGGTATCTTTAGCAGGTATATTGTCAGTTCATTAGAACACTTTTGTGAAATCGATATTTACATTCTTCCACTTCCATTTGATGGAGCATTTGAAAGTCGTGCAGCCTCATTCTTGAGCTGCTTAGTCGCATTTTGCCATTCATTGCACAATTCGCATCCAGATTTTTTTGGATTTCTGATTGCAGCGCACAAATCAGTTCCAGTCGCAGTTGCTTTCCGGCTTCTGTTTGTGCAACGTGCAACGCTCTGCGCCCTAATCTATCCAACGAAGCCAACACAAATGTCACAATTCTGCAGGGACCCAGCTTTGGATACAAGAGAGGCAGGTGTGGCATTCAACTATAACGAATGTTGACATCCTTGGGCACTGTTTAAGGTTAACCAATAATTCTCAAAAATTCCAGAGGTAGCTCAGTGCAGTGAAGCAGAAGAAAAGCAAATGATTGGATGATAAAATAGGAAAAGTAAATGCAATTTATTAAGCCTTGTTCTGCGAGAAGCTGGAAAGTTTTAAATGTTTAAGGGAAGAACTTTTGTGACAAAAAATATGCAAAAATATTTAACATTTACAGCAATATCGTTAAGTTTCTAATAAACAAAATAAATAGATGAACAATGATTTTACTTATACACAAATAAAAAAAAACTAAATTAACAATTAGGTATTTACTTAAAATCATACTTTTCTGTTTGGAATTGATATTATTTAAATATAAAAAGATAAATTTATATTATATATATTACTTCAAACGTTCGGGACGTATATTTGTAACTATGTTTTCGTGTTGGCTACGATAGTTCTCTTTTGCTTATGAGCAATGCCACATTGGCTTCTACCCAGACAAACTTTCTTCATGCCGCTTACCTCCCTTAATCTACACATTTAGCTGAGTCACGGAAAAGCATCCCCGACCACTTGATGCTAATGAAATGCATCACATGTTTAATCTACATGAACTATTTGCATATTTCAAGCAATTTATGGCACGCGAGGGGAAAGCCAATTTTATGCATATTTCTACCCTGTAAGAATGAAATAAAAAGGTTGCTATGTTATTTTAAAATATTTAAGTTATCTCTTACTTTGATCAAATAAATATTTCTTAATACAAAATAAATAAATACTAAATACATATATAATTTAAACGAATTTAAAAAAAAAACCTAATGTATTTTAATTGCAATATTAACAAAAGCAATGTGTAAAATAATTTGTTGATAAAAACAATAACTTTAAATATTTTAACTGAGATATTCCACAGAAGATTTCATAAGTTAGTTGTATTTGGTTACAGGGCATCTTCTGATTGAGCTCTCTCACTGAATTGTTTTTGGTAACACCTGGATATATGTATATCTAACAGCCAACAAATAATGCGCATTAAAATGCAATTAGCTGGCCGCATGCTCCCACACTTAAACACACCGCAGCGCACACACACACACACACAAATACACATACATAGACATATAAGTGGATACTCGCATATTATGCATGAAAACAAAATGCTTCAACTTGGCGGGCTTTGCCAAGAGGGTCTTCTTACTGGGCTTGAAGTGGCTTTGCCTTGTTTAGTTGTGCCTGAAAGTGTGCTAAATTTAGCATAGCCACAGCGAAGGCCGAGACTTACACACACACACACACACACAAAGAGGTGAAATGAGCTAGAAATTAGTTTATGGCGAAGGTCGAGCAAGGCGCTTCAAAGTATACCATAATTTTTGAGCCGAAAATGGCCGACCCTTTTGCCTGGTTGAAGGTGCGTGGGGTGCGAGGGGTGCGAGGGATATGGAGAGTGGGCGCTGCTGAGGGCCGGGGGTGCTGTCACGCCGGGCCTGGCAAGCGTTGTTATGCGTAAACAATTAAAATATGAATGAAATGAAATTTTAAGCATTTCAATTCTGTCACATGTGCACAAAAGCAAACAACAAAGCGAGAGGGGGCGTGGCAGAATGAGAAAGAGAGTAAGACTAATGCAAAGATAAGGGCAAAGCACACACACGCACGCACTCACACGCACGCACACAAATGCGAATTGACATGTGGCTGTCGCATTTTGTTTACACAAACTGAATATGAAATTTATGTTGGTGGCTGCCGTAATGTTTGCTTATGCTGCGGGAGAGTGAAGTGGGTGTGGGGGTATAGGGGTGCGGGGAGCAGTCCTCGCAAAGCTGCTGTAGATTATTTAGAACAGCTCGATGTGGGTTGTGGTTATTGTGCTCGATAGATGCCTAGAATGTTGACGCCATCGATAAATAATGCTGTTGTTGTTGTTTTTTTTTTGTCGTGTCATGCTTTCAGGTGCTTGGATTGCGTGTGTTGTGTGTTCTTGTCATAAATCAACATTTAAATCGTGTTTAGGTCTGTTCTATCAAGCAAACCGCAGCGCACAGACAATGACGAATGCCTGGCTGCCCCCACTCAGGGGCAGGGGCAGGGCGATTAGCAGGGGTGGGCGACTGTTTAAATGTGTATGGAGCATACTCTTAGAATTGCTTGGGGTTGGGGTTGGTTTTTTTTGGAGCCGCACAATGGCATTTATATATAATTAATAGCTTTTGTGATTTCCAGCATTTAACTTAGTATAGATTGTCGGTAAGACATTGTTTACAAAACAAGAGTGTTCAAATCGGGAGTGCTCGACTGGGAGATACCCTAAATGTTGGAGGAACAGGGAAGTGTGTCAAAAAACGAAACATTCTTTACCTGTGTACAGTATTACTAAACCAAGCCACCATATGCAGCTTCTTAATTTTCGAGCTTTGCCTTAAGAACCAAGTCTTTAAATTAATATTTTTCGAAATAATGTTGATTGGAGGAGTCATCGTATAATAATTGGCAAGTGGTGGTGCAAGTGGTGATGCATGCTATCGTTAGGCGAGTCTTGTTTAGCTTAAGATTAAAATAAACTCAAATTCAAAATATATATATCAACCAAAATAAAAACTGTTATCAAAAATTTTGTTGGCCCCTGGCTTATATAAAATTATTATAAATTAGGCTAAATATAATATTAATTATAGCTGACTCCAAAATATAAGATTCGAAATGCATCGATAGAAATAACAAAGAGATTATTTAGTGTTGTCAAAATTGGTTGGGTTCTTAAATGAAAATGTATAGACACTCGCGTTTCTAAACTAGCAGCTCGATGCCTTACTGTAACTCTCATTTAGTTTCTTTTTTGCTTATTATGCACATTCGTCAATACATATCAACTGTTTGAGTTACAGTTGTTGTTGTTGCAATAAAGAGACTAACAGAAGAGTTGCCGAATAGTGATGCCTGTTTAGCGCTTATTTCCATGGCTAGATTTAGCTTAATAGCTCAAAATCCGCTAAAGCTCAGCTGATTATTCTGAATGGCTTCAGTTGGGGTTAATTATGTCAGAATCTGGGAGATATACGTAATCTTAGCTGAAACATGCGATATATCGACTATATTGATGTTGTTACTATAGCTTGATTCCAGAGATTGTGCTGCTTTGAGCACGCGAGAACGATAGTTTTGCAGCAGGGCTCTGGGGTGCCACGGAGAAAAACCCATGGTGGTATTCACAAATCTTTCTAAATTTCCGTGCTAAATCTCTGTCACTTTTCCAAGTTTCATATTTTAGTCTGTCAATTTCATCTCCGTCGCTATGTTTGGCTGCCGCATAATTTATAACCTGTTTAATATAATAAATTGCGTAACCCAAAGAGCAAAATGTTGTCAGGCCCATTTGGCAGATGGCAGGAAATACGCATCTAAATGGCTCGAATGCCATTTCGCAACTGTTGGACTCGATTGCCACACCCACACACGCAAGCATACACACAAAGAAACACACACACACACACACAGCTTGCCAGTCGTTTGAACGGAAGTGCTTTTAATTAGCCCACAAAAGCACAGTTGGACAAGGGGCGGGGCGTCGGAGAACTAGATGAAGATTGGATGAAAGTGCACATATTTAATTAAAGCTTTTGAATTAGTTTTCAATGAATGTGCTCAATGGCCGAACGACGCAGACAGTTTAGAAATCTCAACGCAATCTCCTTTTTGCTCTAGGAGCTGGCAGTGGGGATATTTGCTGCAGCTGCGCGACGTCCTGGCCCATGAGGAGAAACTTTTTATATTTTTCTCATATTCCATCAACTTTTTACCATTGCTTATTAAATGCGTCTTACAGTTATGAGCAAAGTTTTCGACAGCAGATTTCCACGTACAGCTGCTGATGACATCATCATTAGGCAGCAGAAGCCTTCTCCTAGCCTGCCGTATCCTCCCAAATATTTCATAGGCCTGCAATAAATCTCTGTACCTTTAATATGTTGAAAAGTATGTGTAGACATACTTGACCCATGAGATTCAAATTATTTGGATCAGAACGAAGAACAAAACCTGTTACCCTTTTACTTTCCCCTTAAAATGACTCATTTTGGATTTTGATATTTGGCATATGCTTCGATTGAATCTGTTGCCGATTTGTGCCTGGGTATCTTCTAGTCGAATACTCGAATAAAGCACTTGCACTTGTTTGCTTTTAGCTTTTTACGCGGCCATATTGACAGCGCAAATACTTGAAATGCCAGATTTAAACTCTTTAAGCGTCGCCGAAAAGTAGGCTATAAATTCTAGAGACAATGATTAGGCTAAAAGAAAATAAAAGCAAACTTAAAATATGGAGACGAGTGGGTCGTGGCTTATGTAAAATCCCACGCCAAGCGCTTAAAGTGGAGTCGCCTTTGCCTTTTCTTTCTCTCTCTCTCTCTCTCTCTCTCTCTCCTCTCTTTCTCTGCCCGATTCCGTCTCTCTTTGCCTGAATAAGATACTTAGGAGCTTTGGCAAACCTTTTCTGGACATTTCTTGCTAATGCGCTCATTATAAATACATGATAAGCAGCAGCAGCGTTCTCCCTGGGCTGAGCCGCACAAAATGAAATGTCATAGAGCTAACAGAGGGCTACAAGAATTTACTTTTACTTTCATTTTCACTTTCTCGCAGCATTCGCCGCAAAAACGTCATCATAACAACTTTGTTGACTGGCTTTTTAGGGCAAGTCCCCATTTCGCCCTCTCGGAACAGCCTTGACTGTCAAACCGTAACCCAAACCAAAAAAGCCAAAAAAAAAAAAGCTCGGAACCCTTGGCCTTTTGTTTAGGGGCTAAAATACTTTCGCTGTCGCCGTCGCATTCGTTTTCTCTCTCGCTTGTGGATTTTGGCTCAGTTTAGGGGTCCTGCCTGCGGGCTTTTCCGGCTGCACAGGCCAAAAACCGCAGAGTCATAAGCCCATTAGCCTTGCTGGGCATTGTTTTATGTATCTACCTAAACCTATACCATGCCCCTTCCTCCTGCCCTGGCATGTACCTGCTCTACGATCTCATATGACGTTGCCTTTTGCTCTGCTGATGCGGAAAATGAGCAAGGAAATAGAAACGCCCACACACACACACCCACAGATACGCACACAACAAGGACAGCAAAGTCGACAAGGTCTTGTTAGTTAAATTATGCATAAATGCGGCAACATGAGTGGGCGTGTCCTGCGCCTACATCTGCCAAACACAATAGATTGCGCACATTTGCAACAGGCAACGAAATTACGTATACGACACGTGTGCTACAATTTAAGTTAGACGGAAATCTCGTTCTTTAACAGTTAGCAAACAAAACTAATGAGGGCAAGGCATATGCCAACAAAATCTACGATAAATATAAATACTAGCACGCAAATCAGTAAATGCGAAAACCGACAAGGACCAAATGAAAATACACTAAAGCTAACAGCCATATTGAACAGAATATTAAACAGAGGTGATAACCAGTTGAGCAAATAGATAAACAATAACAAATACTGCACCCACAAATGAAGCCAAAGCCAAAATAACTATGCCAGAAATAATGTGTCGAGTGTATATGTAAAATTAATAATAAACAATTTCCTTTTCAATCTGAGCAAAATAATCCATTGGCTTTTTACTTTTAATTCAATTAAATTCGATTCGGATAAAATTGAAATTTCTGTGACTACCAATTATTTAAATTGTTTTCAATATGTTAATTAATAATTGATGACATTTCTATAAAAATTCTTAAAAAGAAATGTATATTTTTGAAAACATGAAAGCTTCCAACTGAAATATCTAATCATTATATTTTTATTTTTATTGAATCAAATTTGTGTTTAAATTGTAATTTAAACTTTTGCGTGTGTTAACTAAATTCATAGATCAAGGCATACTAAGCTTGAAGCACCTTTTAAGTTGGTTTAAACATAACAAATTTGTTTTTACCTTAAAACATTTACATTTATAATTTTTCAATATTCTGCTCCTTGTTTCAACGCAAAATTGTGCGGAAATCGTTTTGCAATAAACATTTTCATAAAAATATAAATATAACGCATACGCCGCGTGATCCATACCAAACTGAATGGGATGTAGGAAAAATGCAAAGTAAACAATTTATGCACTAAATTGAAATGCAAAGCATGTTCCACAGTGTCAGCCGGTCTGTCTGTCCGTCTGTCTATCTGGCTGTACGAATACTTTTATCTGCGGACTGTAACGAACGACTGCCATTTCTTATGTTTTCGTCGTACTCTCTCCTCCATCTCAATAAATAAATTCTTGCAAATTTTCTGAAAAAAATGAGAATGAAGAGGAAAAGCAAAGGAAAACGTGGTAAGGAAAAGTGCACGAAATTTCGACTTGAGCGAAACAAACGAAAACAAATGGGCAGACAAGGGAACAGACAGACAGACAGACAGAACGAATGAGAGAGAGACAAATGCAAACGACGGGGCAGCCATTTTTATGGTGCTAAAGGATAAGTGTATTACAACAACAACAACGAACAACAGCAGCACGTATATGCAGACGACTTCCATTCAGTGGATGTCGTGGAGATAGGGCGGGACAGGGAGAGGTATATATCTGGTGCCTTCTTAAGTTTCCTGCGGCGCGTGTAAAGCGTTGAACATTTTTAATGTCCATCTGCGTGCAGATTAGCATAAAAGCAGCTGACTGGATGGACCCCCTTCCCCAGCCCCACTGAACACACTTTAACAGCTAGCCATGTGCCTGACCCGCCCTTCTTGGATTTTGCCTGGTTTTTTATGGACGTACCCGTTCGGACGACGAGCTGGCAAAGAGCCGACCCGACCCTCTGTCCATGGAGCGTGCGGTGTCGTTTTATGTCTGCTTAGCTTTAAGTACGCAGCCATTAAACAATTTTTGAAATGGCTTGATTTTCGTTGTGTAAAGAGAGCTTACAAGTTTTATGATCTTTAAAGAACAGAATCTAGCTAGGATTAGGCGAGGTGTGGCAGTAGTTGGTTGACAAAAGGATGTGAAGATATGCAACTATGGGAGTTGAGCTTTTATTGAGGACTACAAGTACTTACATAATAATATGGGACTCAATGACAGTTGACTTTTTTAATGCACAAGAAAACTATAAAAATAAAAATGGCTTTAAAAATTTAAAAGCCAACAGATTGGCAAATTGTATTGAAAAAGTAACATTCTGTCCTTCACAATGTGAATGCTTCCCGAATATATATATTTAAAGATTTTATAGAGAAAATTGTTTATGCCTTCTTACTTCATTCAAAGTATGATCGCAATTCCTTCCTAGTCAGATTTCTGTGAATATAACATTAGTTATACTTATAATTAAATATTATCTCAGTGTACGATATATGTTTTATACGACCTACCTTGAATTTCGCCAACTAATCAAATTTAAATGTATTTTCATGCTCCACAGAATGCGCTCGTTTATTGAGGAGAACGAGAAGAATGATCCATTGATTAATGCTCCGGATAAAAAGAACAATCCGTGGGCTGAAAAGGGCAAATGTATCATCATGTAATATTATCGCAAACCACAGAAATACCGTAATGATGAACATCCAAACAACAACAACAATAATAACAATAACAACAACAGCAGCAGCAGCATCAAAACCGATTCAGCTAACATTACAACAACAACAACAACAGCAACAAATCAATACCAAAATAATGATAACTATTTAGCGAGCAGTCGATGTAGCAGCCAAGCATCCAATTCCCTAGATCTAGGACCGGTAGAGCTGCAGCATTACAACAACAACTACTACTACTATTACAACTACAATTTGAGCTATGCACCGCCGCCGGCAGCACCACACGAGTGTCTACTCGGGGGGCCCAAGGGGCGCCTCCAGCAACTGAAGCGCCGCACACGCCACGAGCTACAACAGTGGCCGCTGCTCATGCAGTTGGTGGTGCTCGTGCTGTGGCTGCATGGCAAATTCTGGCAGATCGTGAACGAGCAGATCCTGATGCACCGCAGGCGCTGGCATTAAGTGGCGAACAGCAGCAGAAACAGCGAGATGCAGAGAAATGGAGTTTGGGCAGCTTGTTTGGTATGCCGTGAGATCTAAGCTTAAGTTCATAATTATTCCACTCTTTCCAAGTCAATCTTAATAAATATAATCACAATATGCTGCATACTCTAAATGCTCCCCCCAAAGACAACAGTTCTGTGCAACAGATTTTTAGACCAACCAACCAACAACAACAACAGCACGCCGTACAATTACAGCAACAACAACAACAACAACAATATTGATGGGTACTCGTTCTTGTACTCGTTTCATCGTACATCGTACGCTCTCATCGCTGTCGCTGTCGCTGTCGTCTCGTTTCTATCTCTCTCCCTCTCTCTTTGTTGAACTATCGCACCACACTCGCTATCGCTCGCTCTCGTCGTTAATCTACTCGTAGCTCGCTCGCTCGCTCATCTCTACGTTTCTTTCTAGCTATCGTCTGTAGTCGTTATAGATCTTTCAGTTGAAGCATGCAATACATTTGTAGTTCCTATGTTTTCTTATATTTCCTTTATTCATATATGATTTATTGCATCATCATCATCATCATATCATCAATGAATCCCAGCCCACACGATCCACACATTAGGCGACAGCGCTAACTATCATATCCAATGCTAGAAATGTCTAAATTGCCTATATGTTAAGCCTCGATAAATGTAACCCACCCATCAAACTATCTAGTCAAGAAAACGGAAACCAAACTGTTTGCAACAATTTTTGGTAACCCTTGATGCATATTTTAACCGTTTTATTTAACCCGAAGCCTAAAAGCAAATCCCAACTATTTTCTGGGTAGCATTTTACACATGGTTTTCGTTTGGCTAGCCTAAGAAATCGCTGAAACCGGAATGTGGGCATGAAACAAACGATCTTGCTGTTTCATTCCCAGCGTTCCAAATCAAACGCACTTCTTAAGCTTGTCAAACGAAACGAACCTATTTTGTAATGAGTTTTTGACATAGCCCAGCTGCTAAATACAATTACAACAGGCTGGAAT
The DNA here is from genome assembly GCA_035045725.1 of Drosophila ezoana. Lineage (NCBI taxonomy): Eukaryota > Metazoa > Arthropoda > Insecta > Diptera > Drosophilidae > Drosophila > Drosophila ezoana. Next base: position 7,085,920 of record JAWNOU010000005.1, on the reverse strand, counting down.
GTGGGCATGAAACAAACGATCTTGCTGTTTCATTCCCAACGTTTTAGTACTGTGCGTACTGTGTGAATTGCAGTGCTTAACGTTTGCCAAACAAAACAATTTATAATCGATTTTGAGATAAGTTTTTGACAAGCTGCTAAAAAAACATACGATACTTATCGGGTGGACCTAAACCAATTAGTTCCGATTAAGTAGCACATTATACATCAATATTTTATGTACTTAGAGAAGAGAAAAACACGTATTTTGTGTAGCACTTTCTTTTTAGCAAATGCGAAGGCAAACGCAAACCGATAGACAATTTTACGTATGGTTTTCTATTAAGAATATACTTATATATTAAAATACATACTTATATGAATACGAATATGATTTTGTATACAATATATGCATATATCTATAAATATATGTTTAGTCAAACGAAACTATTTAAACGAAAGGCAGACGCTGTAGTTACTGAACGATAATATTTATTTAGTTTTAATGCTATGTTTATCATTAACTAGTCAGATATTATTATATACGCAAAACACAACAATAACAACAAAAGAAGAAGAATACACAAAAATACACTCGAAGTATACACACAATAACGATTAATGTAGTGCGATTAAAACCATGATATCTACTTGTATGGCTAATAGTTGAAACCCACTTAGTAGAAACCAAATCGAATATTTTAAAAAAGCAGTCGAGAATCCATTGCGATGTCAGCTTAAACTTTATATCGTATATATAAAACTTCAAATGGACTAGACAAGCTGATTTATACATAATTATACATAAATTAACAGTTATATATAGTATACTATTTTGAAAATGAGGCGCTGTTCAGCTGTTTGAAACAAGAACAAACACATAAGTAGTACTTGTGTATATACTTTATATATACATACGTATACAATATCTTTAAATTGGTTTACGTTTAATCAAATGCTAAGTTATGCCTATGATTTCAATTACACATAATTAGTGTTATAATTTTAGCAGAAAGTTAAAAGACAACAACAGAAAACACGACACTACACAACACAAAATACACTCGTCAAAAATGAGGTTACCAAAAGAAGGAGAACATTTATAAAAATACAATTCGAACAGTAAATGTAGCGACAACAAGCACATTTGACTTTAAGATAAAGAAGACACAACAAACAAACAAAAGTAGAAAATTGAAAAACGAGCGTAAATTTAATTAAAAATAAGTCGCGCAAAACAACAACAACTTAACTAAAAGGTATGCAAAACAAAAGTTAAAACTTACAAAACTTAAAAACTTAATAATAAGAGCAGCAGAACTACAGCAAAGTTATTTGAGAAGCAGAAGTAAAGTACGAGTAGCTGAGGTACTACAGTAAATTAAATAAACAACAGCCTGCCCAAGCGAGGAACGGTAGAGACCGGAACAACGGAATGGAGCAAAATCATAAAACCGATAACCCACAAAACGTAGATGCAAAAACCAACGTAGCAGTAAGCAACAATGTGGAATAAACGTAGTGCAGTAATCTATTAACAAGATCTAGGGAATTCACACAAAAACAAAAACCCAAAACGAAGGCCAAACACTTGGGCAATGAAACGCATGAAATGGAACACGCTCAGCGTCAATAGCACAAAGTAGCAGCCAGCTACAAGGCGTGAACCAGGCTGCACTTTAAATCTACATATACAACACATATAAATTAATTAAGGTATTGGTGGTTACAGAAACAAAAAAAAAAAAAAACAATTAAACAATTATATAAAATATACGAATTAAAATTGAAATATTGCTAGCGAAACGATGGAATAGTATAATCAAAAGAGCAGAGCCAAGTCAACCATACGCAATTGTTGCATTGCCGCGGCTCGCAGACATGGAAACGATTGGCATATGGAACACGTAGCGTTGCCAGACAGCGCCTTGCTTCAAATGTCACCCGTTGCGTGGCTGGGTAACAGTTTAAATCAAAGAAAAATGTTCAAGCTAAATTATAAATGTATTGTAAGTAGGTGTCTATTGCTTTAAGCACTTCAATTGTGCCACACAGTTAGCCTAGACAATTGGATTTCCGATAAAACGTTTTCCTGAGGGTTTCCATTAGTCCAGCGTTGCCACTGTTCAAGAGCGCATTAAATACGCTGAGTAATCTGGCAAGGAGTCCAGACGAAACGGGTGTGAGGGTGCCACGAAAATTGTGCAGAGCCCCGTTGGACCGAGAGTATTGAAATTTTGAGAAGTCTCCCAATGCAATGTCATACATTTTCGTTGGCTAGGCTCTCGTTGTGGCATAAGGCTTGCTCAAAGCACACGCACTCTCAAAATATTTAATCGAAAAATGCGTTAATTCAAAATCGTTTTTTAAATTAGTCAAAACTACAACAAAAAAATCCACAAAAATTAATGTTGAGGGTCATATGAGATGTGGAAAGTTAATGGAAAGTTAAATAACAAGATATATTAAACATACATTTTAGTGATTTTTCCAAAGTTTTAACATTACAATATACGAAAATTTATAAATGTTACAATTAAAAAATATTTATTAATTCAATATACATATATACACATATATAAACATATGTAAACGTATATATTCAAATATTTAAAAACCAGTTAATAACATTACATAACTACTCATAAATTGATGAAGAAATGTGCATGTTATGTAACAAAACTCAATTAATCTAGCTGCTAAGTGATGGCCGTTGGCAGTGTTGCGAAACGACACGACAAAAGTACAGCATGTGCCAAAAGTTGGTGCGCCAGAGTCAAAGCGAAAATATAATTATTATATACTATTATAGAAATCAATTCTCTAGCATGTAAGTTGGTGTTACAGTTCATTCCAAGCGTTTAAATTCAATATATAAGTACATATATTATATGGGCATACCAATTATATAACGAAATATTACTACGTGTATTGCTTAAATGAATGCAAAAGTTACCATTCACAAAAATAAAAAACTTATTGTTACAATTTAGGGTATTAAGTCACGTAACTATTAAGATATATGGACATATAGATTAATACCTAATTTTAGAAAAAATGATTGATTCTTAAACTTGTCGAAATGCGAACTCTAAAGACAAAAACAACAACACGGTGCCGCACAACATCCAAGGCTAATCCAGAAACCAAATAACAACAAAACAATTATAATTTAGAAACAAAAAACATAATTAAAACCTAGCTAGTAAGTGAATTTTAACGCAGCAAAACCAAATAACAAACCAACAAAATATACCATACGTCAAAAACATTACCAGAAAGAACAGAAACCAAAAATTCAAATCGAAAACAAAACACACTCAAAATATTATAACATGTATTTAGCTGTTAAACAACAACTATTTAACAAAAAACTTTTAAGAACAAAAGGCAAACAGCAAAAAAAAAAAAAAAAAAAAAACCATAAGTATGATTATCATTAAAGGAACTTCTCTAAATAAAAGTAAACTTTGAAAATCCTTAGCGGAGAAAACTACCCTCTCTATAAAAAACAAAAAAAAAAAAAACAAAACTAAAAAACTAACAAAAATTGCGCTTGTGTTTTATTTTTGATCCCTCCGTCTATAAGAATCCACCAGCACAGAAAATACTAAACCTGGTATTGCTTTGAATCCCCCGTATGGTATGATGATGCTGCTAAGTTATGCTTTTATTTCGACTCTGCTGACGCTTTGCTTAACAGTATATTTTTGGTATTTATTTGCATTTAGTTTCAGTATTTTTTTGTATTTTTCTTATGTTATGTTGATCTTTTACTCAGGCTGTATATAACTACGCAGACATTTAGCTGAAATATTGAAATGTACATTTGATGACACGAGAATTCAACGTTGGCAATTCTGTGACATGATCTTGGTTGACAGGTGTCTTCGGTTTGTCAGTAAGTATTTGGGGGAGTTGGAAGCTGGATGCCTTGTCGACAGTTCATCGGGCGGCTAATGTCAAAGAAAATGCATCTGTTGTTGCAAACTTTTCCGAGCTTGTCTAGCCAGCCAGCCAGCCAGCCAGTTGATAAGCAGGCAGGCAACAAACTTTGCAGCAGGACAAGTTTGCACTTGATGCCTGCGATAATGCGCCGCTGCAAGTTCTGGCAAAAGTTTTGCGAGCAAGTTTCATGTAATTAGCAAACGGTGCGTATGCGTAATGAAATTATGTTCAAGTAAGTGCAAAACAGCTGCATAAGAAATACTACTCAAAAAAAAAGAATGCGAAAGTATCTCGAAATACAGACAATGCCAAAGATGAGGACGAGTTTCCGGACATTGACAATGACAGCTGCTGCAGCTGACCCTGTCCAACTGGAAATTCAATTAAGCCCAATGCATAATGCACGAACGGATGCTTAAACACTGCAGATATGACATGGAAATGGTTTTTTTAATTTGTATAGAACGAAGCATTTGGCATTTGCTGCTTGGCGCTGTTTTGTTTGCTGGCAAATCAATTGAAATTCAGTGAACTGTGCAAATATCCGGCTGTCAATTGAGAGCGATTGGGAAACTGTAATGAAAATGCTCACACATTGGAAATCTCAAATAAATATAGAGTTAAATGTCCAATAATTTAATAAAAACTGGTTTATAAAAAAACAACTGTCGAGCTATATTTGAAATAATTATATTAATTTACTTTCAGCACAATTTTATATGTTTTTTTTTAAATTTGTGAAAAATTCTACTGAAATAAAGTTAAAATGCAAAATAGAAACTAAAGCATATTTTATTTCGATTTAATTTATCAAATGTCCAAAAAGAAGGCAGCACGAAATATTATACATGCCGTTAGCTTGGCAAATATATATCAAATTTTTGGTTCATGTGCTCGCTGGAAATTTGCATATTTGGACATATTTCATATGCAAATTGCGGCAGGAAGCCACACACGGTTGCGCGACTCTAAGATACCCTGTAAGTATAATCCTGAGCCAACAACTTGCAGCTGCTCTATAAAAATCAACATTTTTAGGCCAATTTATTTGCTCAATTAAATATACTACGAAAACTCGAAATACCCCTTGGCAACAAACAAAAGGGTATTAAATGGCAATCGTGCCAAATTTATATGCCAATTGCCACAGCGCGAAATTAATGTGACCCCGGTGACCGATCCAACAACTGAGCCAGACGAAAGGGAACTCAACTACCTGGAGCCCAGGCGGCAGGCCGTAAGAATCCTTGTTTACCGAGGCGTGTGTTTACGAGTATGTGAGCTAACGGAAGTATCTAAATTACCATGAAGCAATAAAAGGAACGTAACGGCGAAAGGTGGTAGCCAAGTCAAGCCAAAGGATGCGCTCATGACAGCTTAACCGAAAACCAAGCCGGCAAGGGGAGGATGCTTCTGTTCTGTTCCGACGCTTCTGCTAGTTGGCTCGTCATTGTCAACAGTGCCCGCATTAAGTAATCATTCACTCGTCCCGTTTTTTTCGTAGCTCTCACAATTGGCCATTTGTGCTGTCTGCTGCCTATTCTGGTGTGTCCATTGAGTTAAAATCCCACAGTTATCACTGGCTTAGTTGCACAGTTGGTGGGCTCTCAAATCACTTTGTAGTCTGACGGATGAGCACAGCAAGTGCGTAAGTCAAAATTTGAATAATTTTGAGAATTACAGCAGAGCACAAAGGCGTTTTTTATGGAGTAGACAAAGATTATTCTAAGGAAATTTCTTTTGCAAATATATGAATATTTTAAAACTTTGAGCTTTTGATTTTAATATTTATTTCAATATATTTCAAACAGTATTTGTTTCAACTAGTTCATGCCATATGCCACAGCGGCTTTTCATTTAAAGGGTAATTTCATTCTTTATTTCTCTTTGCATTATATTCGTAAACGTTTGCTGTTTAATCAGCCTATTTTATTTAGTAAGCTTTCATTCTATCGATTACAAAATTATTGGAAATGTCACTTTTTGATTAAATTTATGCCAATTCACTGCACATTTCCTTTGAATTGCCACATTTGCGAATAATGCATTTAATTTAATCTATAGACGACATCTATAATAATCTAAACAATATTCACAAATCATAATTAAAATGTTCAAATGCGCACGGATTGAGCTGGTTTATGCAAATCAATGTAAATATCGAAGGCAAATTGTTTTCCATTGTTTTGGCAACTAACATGCAAATGTTCTGTCAAAAGGTAAACGCATGTTCATAATTAATAGTATCTCTGACATGAGCGCAAATGTAGGGACATGCTGGCTTTGTTCCCTCTAATTCAAAGCCAAGCTCGCTTGTGGTTATTTGTTTGGTTTAGTACATGGAATACCACATATAAGTGTTTATTCAGCTGGCAGGCCCGAGTCTATGGCATGTCCCCGTTAAGGCGCCATTTTGGCGACTCGGTGTCGCCATTTTCTACGCCATTTGCCCAACACTGGGAGAAGCAGCAGCAGCTGCCTCTGGCACCCGTCACTTTTCCGGCTGTCTCTAGCTGGCGCGCTCATTAAATGCAATTTCTAATGCAATTGACGTGGCTGGCTCTGCGGTCCCTGCTCGGGCGCGCCTCGTCTCCATCGCCTCCCACTGGCCTTGTGTTTTGTGCTGTGTGATTTTCAGTTTGTTTGATTATGAAAATGACTGCGTCGTGGCTTGTTTTTTTGTGGTTGCCAACACGCGCTGATTTTTAATGAGTCGACAATATGCAGAGCACAAAGCCAGTGGGAGTTTAAATTGCGCTGCCAGCGAGAAGTGAGGCGTGAAGCGCAGTCAAGGCTGTCCTAGAACCATTTTATCTTATCTGGACCTTACGTGCCGGCGTGCCAGCCCACAAAAGTCACACTAATTAACACGTCAGCTCGAGTTTTACTCGCACACTGCGCAGCATGGTTCGGCCTTAAAACTTTGTCAAACTCGCGTGGACAGCGCCGACTTGTGCGGCAGGACCAACTCTCGAAAAGACACAGCAGCTAACGAACTGTCGGCCCACGAGCAGGGCTTCAGGCACAAATAAATAAGCCAGCTGACTGCCTGACTGGCTGACAGACCGGCTGACTAACTGCTTGACAAACCGCAATCGGGTCACCCGCCAGCCCCTGCGTACGGTCGGTCCGATATTATTTCTCGTCTCTGATGCTAGCACGTGGCTTGATTTATATTTTATTTAAAGAGTGAAGGCAAATTATCAGCCCTCATTTTCTGTTTGTACTTTTTTTTCTTATTCATTTGGTTGGCTTGCATAAAGTTTGCTTAACGTCTGTCTTGCAGCAGCTTTGCGATGCTGCATGACCAGCAAAGTTTCTTTGAGGACTACGCAACTGATGAGAAGACAGCGCAAGAAGCTGACGGATGGAGCCGGGGCCGGGGCCAGTCGGGCTTAATGCAGTAGGTGGGGTAACGACTTTTTGCAAGTTTAAGTGAAATTTAAGCATGAATAATTAAAGATTCTCTGCGAAATTGGATGCATGATTGCGAAAAGCCGTCGCTGCTCAGAAAAGGTTAATGAGATTGCCATACCGCAATATAATGGCATTCATTATCTATGCATGACAACCAGGTAATGGAGTCCACTAATCTCTTGTATATTAGTCAATTTATTTATTAAATGTGATGACCAGCATTAAAGACCACAGAAGAGGCCTCTGCTTTCCCGGGCAAATACTTAAACTCTCTAAGCCCAAAACCATTTCCATTTGCCTTAAACATGAAAGGGAAGTCGCAGCTACCGAGTTAAATGTATATTTGCTCATTTGCTCCTTGGCCTACGATTTTTAAACTTTTCGACCAGTTCATCCCAAGGTAAGCTATCCAAATAACAGTCAATCTGGCAACTGGCGAAAACATTTCTAAACACTAGTATTGCGCATAAATTTTGTTGCTTCCTGGCCTTAATATCTCAAACACATAAAAATTAAAATTATCTGCCCTTAATTTTTACTGTGATTCTTGCCATATGACACGCATTAACAACAGGCAACAGACTTTTATGGCTAGCGAAGTGTAAGTAAAATGCCAAATCTTATAAGCATTAATACGTTTTAAGTTAATTGCTGTTGATTTGGGCTCCTTATGTTTGGCTGCTGGAAAATATGCAAATGACTAGGGTTCCAGCTCCCTGAACCCTTTGTGAGGCGAGGCGTTGAAAGCTTCCGCAAGCAATTACCCTGAAATTTTCACCTGCCAGTCAGGATTACGAGCTGTATGAAACAAAAACGCCAGTCAAAAAGAAAAGCAGAAGAAGAAGAAGAATAAAATACTTAACACTCAATAGTGCGGCAAAGCGCCAAAAAGTTTAGTAAGAAACACGAACAACTAAAACCGAAAACAAACAAAAAATTTGCTTAGCAATTTTCAACAGAAATTGTTGGCAGCAAATTAATTTGAACGCCAAATGGCAACAAAGCTTCACCCCGCGTCCCGGCCCCCATCTGCGGGGGCATTTCAATTAATTTCCCTGCTCACAAGTCCGTAAATATCATGAGCGATAAGCGCCAGACTCCAAGGGAGGGTTACGGCAGGGCAACTAAATATTCGTTCACGTATGTGGGTTACATTTGTAGTCGTCTTTGCGGCTTGTGTATTTGCTCTTTGCGGTTTTGCTTGCCAACAATTTGGCTAGTGTTTTGGCAATAGGTTTTTGCTTGTTTAAACGACCCCTTTGCGGTGGCAACAAAGTTGAGAATAGCATTAGACACAAGTATCTAATGGATGCCATTCAGCGAACATGCCATTCTGTCGAGTGTATAGCGAGGTAAACAAAAATGCATTTAGGGGAGATGCTCTTCAAATAATTAGATTGTTGATGAAAAGATAAAGACGCATTTGAAAAGAAAATGTTATCGTTATGATGCCAGATGCTCAAGAAAACAAATTGGTACACAAACGAGTTTACTGATATTTTAATAAATGCATTTGACAAAATTAACCTAAATGTTTTGCTGGAATTCCATTCAATTTGCCTGACAGTAATGGTTTTTTTTTTATATTTGGGTACAGATTTTCTGAATTAAATTAAAACTCTGCACCTACACTATCAGAATGTTGCCATTTTCCCTTGGGGTATGTTGACATTCGCCTCGGGCAGATTTGTTATTATGACGATAAAGCACGAGAATTGTTTTTGGTGCTCAACTACCTTAACTTAATTAACTCAACTTGCGAAGTGCCAGGACCAAGTTACATTATATTGCTCCTCTTTAAAGTAAACTCAAGCTGTAAAATGTACACTGTAATAACCTGCGTTAATTCTTTTTAATTTTATTTTATGAGCACAATTTTTATGAGCAGCCATTTACAGTTTGCTTTTAATTGTTGCCTTGACTCACAACAACCTCCTTTGATTAACTGTCTACATTGTTTTAAGCGTGATGCGCTTTAGCAAACTTCCCCTCGGCTTCTGTTTAACGAGTCGAGTCAGCTCCGATTACATAAAAAAAAAAAACAAGAAAACTCAGACGGCAGTCTGTTGGGTTAACATATTCTATAAATTGCTTATAAATGCCGGGCGCATGTTATAATGCTGGAGATAACCCGGTTCCCCATGCCTCGCAGCCCTCCTCTATTGACTTAATAGACGTCCGGTATGCCCCCGGCTACCGCCTGACAGCTCTGTTTACAGCCATGGAAGAGGGGTCAACATTTTTATTAAACTGAGCTGAAGTAAATGCAAAATGTGATCTATGGAGACGGACGACGGGATACGGGCGAAGGGAGACGGGCTGCTGGACTTGTTGGCTGATTTGCCTCTGGCTAGGTTTCAACTTAAACTAGGACGTCATGGGTTACGCTTAGCGTTCAACAGGCGCCTGGGTGCCGATAATGTGCTTTACTTAGCACTCGTGCAGTTGGTGCAGTTTTTAATAGGCTCAAAAAGTTGCTGAAAAACGCTCGTTTTCAAAACGCCACAAATGAAATTCAACAACGGCACGTGTCTCCCACACACTGGTTGCCACGCCCAGTCGCTCGCTTAAATTATGCGCGGCATGTCCAGAATCCCAGCCAGACATGACCAGGATGCGAGTGTGCCGCTATGTGGGCGCTGCTCAGCATTATATCAGAGCCATACCCATGCTTCCGCTTCACCCCCGCTTTCCGCTCTAAATAGTACAGCCTGCAACCCCTTTTGTTATTTAGCCTCTTTTTCTGTGCTGTCCTCTGTACAAAACGGTCAACGTGGCTGTCACACGCTGCGTATACGTAATCGCATTTGTAGCACAGTGTTGCACACTTGTTACGGACACCAAGGCACAGCCCGGATGGGCCAGCCCTGCAAAGTCGCATTTTATTTGCCCATAACCGTTGACTTTTACACAACCGCAACAATAAAAACAACTACAACAATGGCCAAAAATGTGTCAAGAATTTTTCGCAATTGTTCGCTGGATACAACAAAAATTAAACGAGAAGCTGGAGGAGAAGTAAAAAGTGGACTTCTCATAAAATGTAGTTGGCTCCATGCTACGCGTTATGCATAAAGAAATTTGTGCACAGGATTGAGTTCTCTGCCGCGTACTCCCCCCAAACTAACGAACCCTACGGAATTGCGGTTTATTTTCGCTTTAAAATGTATTTCCTTAGTGTTTAAGCTTCAAAATAGCCTTAATATTAAATATTATACGAACAAATAAATATACATTAAAAAGACTATTAAAAGAAAAATACTAATAAAGATATTTTGAATATATAAGCAAAGTGCTTATGGATGCCATTTGCCCTAAAGCGCTCCAAGGTAAATAAAAATTTTTTTTTATAATTTGTTTTCCTTCGGCCGTTTGTGTTTCGTGGAACAACAATAAACAAAAATGTGATCAACTTGTCACGCGTCCTAAAACCAATTTCATAATTTCCAAGCGAAGCTCATGCGCTGCATTCAAGTGTTGAGCAAAGCAAAACGAAGGTTTTTTTCGACTTTCCTCGCGCCTCTTCACGCCTCGATCCGCCCCGCCCCGCTGCTTACAAAGTGGTCCAAAAAGCTGAAGCTAATCAGAGCCAACAATGGAGCTGTTGGCACGTTGTCTGAATGCGACTAGTTAGCGTCTTTTCAAGTTGCAAGAACCAACTGCTTGGCATTGATTTGAACTGAAAAGGGTAGAAGGAGCAGATAAGAGGGCCAGTTGTGAAGGTGTACAGGTGGGCTGACTACTTCTAGGTGGGATCCTATTTGCTCTGCTAAACTCGGTCAAAAGTCTTGCGATTTGTTCTCAACTGTGCCCCGAGTGCAAAAGCAAATTGAACTTTGGCTCCTAAAAGTATGCAAACAAAAGCCGCAACCGGCAAAGCGAATGCAGCTCGTCAGCTTTTCCGCAGACAGCTGCCAGCACGTGCTCTACTTGCCTTTTCATGGCTGGAACATGGGCTGGGCCCAGTCCTGACTGGGATCACTTGGTTTTGTGTCCGTTAGCTGTCTGCTCTTTGCTTCTCTTGATATGCTTTTTGGGGCGCGGCACGCACCAAAAAATGCCCGACACATTGGCCAAGGAGTCGATGAATGTGCAACGGGCATGGCACAAGGCGGAACGGATGATAGATAAAAGTTAACGCGCTGCGGACAATGGCCAAAGTGGGTTTGGCTTGCAAACACGACGCGCAGCGACTTGGCTGCAATTTTCTTCTTTATTTTCCGGGCTTGGCAATTCCCAGAAGCTATGGAGCTGACAACTTCTGAATAGACGTTTAAAAGAGACTTCAAAAAGTGGACACAGGAACATATTTGCTGCTGCGAAAATATGAATACGCAGAAAAGGAAGTGTAAATTTAGCATTTATATAGCTATTTCTACATGAGTAAAGCATTATGATTTGCAAAGAACTATGAATTTATAAAAGTCAAATTTACTTTTAATCACTATCCATATTTTATAATATTGTAACAACGATACATAAATATGTACTTAAGATTCTTCTCGATAAAATAAGGAAAAGCGACAATAATAAAACCAAAAGGCTTACTTCTTGTAATACAAGCTTTTTGTTTACTTAAAGAAATAATCATTAACATTTCATTGCTTTGAGAACTTTAACCGTGCATCCCCATAACAAGAAGGTTTAAAAATTTAAGAGCTTGAAATCTTTTTAGTATTCATAACAGAAATTCCATTTTATTCTCGACTTATACCCTAGAGTAATTCAGCATTGCCAAGCAGTTTCAGATAATAATAACTTTGCGAAATATCGTGCTGCGATTGTGAATAGAATGCTAACGTTTCATTGAAGTGCAGCGTCAGTCAAACGAGCACATGGGAAAAACAAACATAATCAAGTTGACATCTGGCTGACATCAGTCATTCGGCAAAAGTGAGCGGTTACCGTTATCTGCGCTGGCGGATATCCGGAAAATGCAGCTCGACTGGCTGTGACATCAGACAGTCATTCAAAGCAATCAGTAATCAGCTGCAGATGCCAAGCTAGTCAGTCAGTCGTACGCATGACTCAATTCCCAATGCCGAGCGCCAAGTTCCAATCGCAGCAAGCGATTTCCCTGCTTAGTTACTCTGCAGTCAAACAAAGCACGAGCGTTACACGTGTCTCAATAGCTGGCCACCCCGCGGCACCTCCTTGGCCAGCCGCTCTCTACTCTGCACTCTATTCAGACGCAACAGCATTATAACATATGCAATCACAATTGTCAATTGTACAAATGGCAGCGAGAAAAGCGAAAGACATGCAGACACAGTCAACAATTACGCTTAGTGCCACAGTTTGACTGCGGAAAACCCCCTGCCCCAACCCATATACTGTATCTGTGTGTGTATATGTCTTAATGCGATTGTGCAGCAGGCGGAAGATGAAGGGGCGGCGAAGCGAACTGACAGCGTCTACGTTGGTTCCTCGCAACGAGTGTATAATGGGCACGGATGGCACAGACACAGACGGCGCCCGAGCAGGGACTATGACATGTGGCAGGTGAGCAGCAAAAAAAAACAACAGAAACTATTGCATGCCGACAGGCGTTTGACAGCCGTAACATTTAAAAAAAAGAAATGAAAGAAAGAAAGAAAGACAGAGAGAGATAGCACTGTCAGCAAAGGGCAACAATGGCCGGACCGAGCAGCCGGCGATGTCAATGCAAATTGTATGAATGCTAAGCTCCATTCCAGCCAGCATGGCAAAAGTGAAATCCATGTTGTCCTGGCCGAGCAAAGAAAAAGCTTTTAAAATAATGTTTAAGCCAAATAAGAATCAAGTGCTCGCAGCACTTTTAGCCAAATTGCGGAAAACTCTTACGCTCAATGTGCGATTCGATGGCTGGCGGGCATATTTTCTTTTTCTTTTTCGCTCTTCGAAAATCAAGCAATTTAATTTGCCAGCCAAGCCTAAAAGTATGCCACAATAAATTTTAATTAAAAGCAAGTGCCATCAATCAGGCTCCACATAGCGTAGAAATTACACTCAGAAAAATTAAACGATTGTCAATGACAAATTAAAAATATGAAAAGTTGATTGCAATAAGCAAAAACAAAGTCATCATTGAACATTCTTACAAGAGCTCTCGATGTTTTATGAACTGAATAACGTTCATATCGAGGTAGAGAATTGGGAACATTTATATAAACTGAATGAACTTTTAAGCACGATTTCTGCTCTCAATTAAAGCCCTTTGTGTTTATAATAACATGTAGTTAAATTGACAATATTCTTCCTCACCTGTCCATTTATTTATATTCGAATTATATGTAGAAAACATTATAACAATTATTAAAAATATTGTTCAATGAACATTATCATCAATGAATGAATATAAATCTTTCATTTATATATCTTTCCCCCGCTACTTTCTAAATACGCGAAAATTGGTGCTGGAATATGAGGGTTAGGTATCCTTAGTCAGAATGCCTGGACTAATTTTAAATTAAAATGTTGTATCAATTTTAAAGAAGTCAATTTTTATTTCAATTTAAGATCACAAAGGGTGTATTAAGCTACATTCATATTGCAGAAAATATTGCTTATGCTTTTTTAACGCGAGATATGCCTCCTTTTCCCTTAATCAAATGTTTATATTCGCGATCAAATATATCGATATTTTTTTGAGTGCAGGCACATTTTCCACTTCAATTAATCAGGCACAGCCTCAGCCGCCTCGGCGGTTGACGATGATGTCGCACATGTCAAAAAGCTTAGACTACTTTTAGGCACTTTTATCGCATTACCTAGGGGTAGGGGCGTGTCGCTTAGTAGGCGTAACGCGTGTGCGGCATACTATGAGACATGCGAACCACTCGATTGATAAAAAGACAATGGCATCTTAACTTCGCCCCCTTCGCGCGTCGCTAACACTGACGTCCTTTGTATGTAATTATATGGGCACCCATTAAGTGGGAAAAGGCAGGTTTTTTTTTGTTTTTTTGTGGCAAGTGACCCACAAGTTAAGCTGGCAGGCAAAAAGCCAAGTCGAGGCGAGGCAAGCAGCTGAGGCCGCAAAATGCAACGCAAAGTGAAATGTAAGTAGACTTGAGACTTAAAGCGTTGCGACTCAAGACAATGTCCGAAACGGGGGGTGGACGAAGGGAGGCATCGACGCCTAGTAGTCCTGTCTGCCTGTCTGCCTGTGCGCCTCAATGTATACTATGCTAATGAACTGAACTACTTCCTCTAGCCCGGCCTGTGCTTGGCAGCAAATAGTTTCGACAGTTGCCACGGCCTTTGTGATAAGTTTTGGGATGGGGGATTGGTTGAAGTAGTATTTAGCAGTGTTATGTAACTGCTTTTTTGTGTTAATAAGTTTCGTTTGCATATCAAAACAGCCGCGTTTTGGAATTGAACAGTGCATAATTTAAGATCTGCCGCATTAAGCAACTAGATTACTAAAACAAACTTCTTAGTTAGCTTAGCATTTAATATTATTATCCTATTATCTCTAGATTTATCTGCTCTATCTACTTATCCATATTATCTCAGTTCCTTAACGACACACCCCCTGAAAGTCCGTTGGCCAACGCCCATTTCAGCAATAACAATGGCAAAGTAGAATACGAAAAGTAAAGTAAAATACGAAATAGCGGAAAAAAAATAATTTGAAAAAGTTTCCATTTCACAACAAACTTTTTTAAATATCTGGAAAACAAAACAAAAAAAGCTGAAACTATTAAACTAGGAAACGGAGACACAAGAAACAACGTTTACCCTTAGAAAGCCGCAGGACAAATACCCTTTGCAGAATTGCGCAAAGTTTGACCGAATGTACATATTATTGGAGCTATATTAAAGTATGAAAAGAAAGTTTTTAATTAAAGCGCTTAGTTAAGATATCTAGCGAAACACAAAGAATTATAATGCAAAAACTTTGCTTTCGTTCCATTGCGATATATATATTATTTAGTGATCAGATTCTACCGGCTGCGACCTATATATGCTGATAAGGAATATACCACACTGATAAGGAATATATACATATATTAGCCTTTTATGCGTAACATATTTCGTGGGAGCATTGATATACCCTTTGCCGGGCTATCAAAAGAGCAAAGCTAGAAAAAGCGCGCAAAATAGGCGCCAGCTGCGCTGGCCAAAAAGTTTTGACCGTGTCGAAAAATGTAATAAGTGAGAGAATGTAAAACTAATATATAAAAACAAGAAGAATGTAACAAAAGGGTATATTCAACTAAAACTTACCCTACACAAAGATCTGGAGTTCACATGTCCTTTAAGTAACAACATAATCTATTATAATGGGCCTCAAATATCTTTTTCTTTCCAAGCTTTAAAAAGTAAAAGAGATGTGCCGATTTATATACCTTAATAATGCTCAGGTATAAATTTATAAAAAGGTCAAATTCTTTTTCTTCTTTTTCATTAGTTTACTAAAACTGTTTCATTTGCCAGTCGTGCATATGGGAAACACAGGGTATATATTGCCAAAATTGTTTCTTTCTTTCCTTCTCTCTCTTTTTCGCACATTTGAACGTCAGTGCGGCAAATTAACGCGTCGAAAACGAAAATAAATTAAGCAGCCAACATTAAGGCGCATAAATCAAACGAGCCTCGCGAATACGAAGTGTGCAAAATGGGCAGCTGCAGCTGCCAAGGAGACTTATTTAAATATTTTATGCGCAGGAAGAGCATAAGCTGCGGCGTTAGGGTATATTAGCAAGGCATTAGATAATGTAACGTAAAATATGTTAATATGTTATGGAAGATAAACTCATGCTTATGCAATACTCAAAACTGACGCACACATTTAAGAAATTATCGACTCGTGTGAAAATAATAAAAAGCCTTTCATTATTGAATTTAGTTTGTGAGTTAATAATATAAAAGGTGTTTGATTTAATTAAAACATATTAAAGAATTAAACATGAGTAAGTAATATTACTAAATAAATAAATTATCATTTTTTTGTTTTATTATTTATTCATTTTATTTATATTATTGGCTTATGGAATTGCTGTACACATAATTAGATATATATATGTATATATATATTTTGTTTTTAACTATAGTGCATTTAAAAGCTGTATGTCCTTGATCAAAATTTCTACTTTCATTTTTCCTTCTTTTCCAGCCACGCCCACTTTGATTACATTTGTTTAAGCGCAGCGCCTTTGGCCATGTGCACCGGCCATTTATTTTAATTTTGATTTTTATTTATATTTATATTTGTATTCATTTTATTTTTATTTTATTTCTCCTGCGTGCGTCGGTGTCAAAAGTATTTTTCGCATTATTTACGTGGCTTCATTTTTGGTTGAACGATTTCGGCCCTGAAGATTGTGAATGCGATTACAACGCGCACAATGCGTGATAATAACTTAATGAGTCCAATGTGGGCATGAGTAAGATATTTAAATATAATTTGCCGCAGGACACTTTAATTAGCCAAATGCCGAAATGCCTTGTCTGCTCGCAAATAAGGCGGAACTTCATTTAGCTGTCTTCAAACGTCGTCTAATTGTGGCTAATAACATGCACGAGCCAAAAGCAGATACATTTGATCATCAGTCAGCCAAAAAGCAGCACAAATTGCCCAATTACGCAATCGATTTCAATAAAAGAGCCAATGGAGGTGGAAGTGTGGGCGGGCACTTGGAGTGGGTGCTGAATAGTCAGGGCCTGGGCAATGGATAAGTCAGTTGTCATTGCTGGGGCAACGGGCCACTGACGCACACAAATCGAGAGAGCAGGGAAAAAGTAAAACACAACTGAAAGCAAATTCAACGCCTGATCAATTCTTAAATAACAAATAAAACGAAACCAGACAAAGGCCAATGCGCAATTTCTAAGGTACGCGGGGGGGCGTGTGTATTTGTGAGTGGGGGATATGTTGGTCAAATCTTCTGTACTCACTGGGAATATTGGATTTTATTTTATTTATTTTTTGCGCACACATCAACAAATACGCTGGCAAAATATTTGTTATTTGTTGTGCGAGGAGAAGCAAATAAAAAATATTTGAGCCTGAAAAAGTCGGTAGTATACGACTATTGAATACCCGCAACGAAAAGTTCTTAAGATAATCATATAATGACGTTGTGTGGCAAATAAAATCAAATACAATTAATCATCATTTTTATATAATAATAAATACAAGGATTGGGATTTCAAATTTTATTACTGCACCTGGCATATATCTTTCGGTGCTTACCTAACTTAAAACGCATATACCCTTAGATGGATCCATAAAAAAAACAAATACCCCGAGAGTATCGAAATTGATGCCACGAACTTTCTGAATAAATGCTGTGGATTCGAAGGACATGTGTAATTCCTTGTTGAGCCTGTTCCTCGTATTAACTTACGCCAAAAATAGTCGCGATTCTTTGTTGTTTTGTTTGTTTAGGCCAGTTAGCCGAGAGTTTGGGATTCCAAAAACTCAATGTATTCTTCTGGCTGAGTGATTCATTTGCCTGTCACGAGTCTATATAAACTTTGTGATGAGTACTTAAAGTACTTCTTCTACAACAACTTTTGGCACCTCGCATCGACTCATTTGAACTTTCGGTGGGCCCCAACTGTCAGTCAGGAAGTTTGCCATGACGAACAGCCAGCCAATCTGCCTCTGGAAGGAGATGCCTCAAGGCATGCCGCGCCGCACCCAATTTTTAATTGAAATTAGCATACAAAATTTGATGTTGCCGCAAATTCGGAACTGGGCTCCATTGAAAATTGAATGCCACCCCGCGGTGGCACACTGTGAGGACTCCAAGCTGTGAGTTGCCAACTCATAATTACAACGGACGCTGAGCGCGGGTGTTGGTTGGTCGATTTGCAAGGGTTCCGTTCTGGACTGAAGCCAACAACACGGAGCAATAGCAGGAGCATGGGGTGGGGGCGCGGACAGGCTAATCAGTCGCTAGGCAAAATAGGAGGCAATTTGTGAAATTTTGTGCCAGCCAAAACTATTTGTCGGCAAATTTTTATTTCGGTGCCATTTCTATTCAGTTGGCTGCCTGTCTTGAGGCGCCAGCGCCAAATTGAACAGTGAATTGCGGCGCATGTCCTGGCCAATGTCCTGTCAAATCGAATCAAAATGAATCGAGCGCTTCGTAACATTTCGACGCTTTGGCCTCCATTCATAAACAAATAAGCGCATCAAATCGAACCAAAGAAATCTATTTGTCTAATATATTACGAACAGGCCTATTCTTAGCCACCATTT
This sequence comes from Drosophila ezoana, assembly GCA_035045725.1. Lineage (NCBI taxonomy): Eukaryota > Metazoa > Arthropoda > Insecta > Diptera > Drosophilidae > Drosophila > Drosophila ezoana. The sequence goes on along the minus strand of JAWNOU010000005.1, from coordinate 7,067,383 downwards.
TGGCCCCGGGGCGCATTGGACTTTTATTTACGCATCATTTGCTCGTTTGTTGCCTTTTGCGGCTGCCACTCACTAATAACGGAATTTATTATGGCCGCTTATCAATCACAAGCTTCAAGTGGAACTGAATACAGAAATAGCAAATGGCAGTGGGGACGGAATATAAATGGAAATGGAGTGCTGCCCAGCCCGCCAAATGGCAGCTCTTTAAAGCCGAACAGTTAATGCGAAGAAGTGTGCTCAGCTTTTGGGCAGCGGCACATTAAGAGATTGTGTGTGTGTTGCTAAGAGTTATAGGCTTGTATTCGGGGAATTCCAAATTTATGACACTTACATTTTGCGCACAACATTCCGAATGATGTCATTCGATTTATCCATTTGCAAATTACTTTTAACCCAAAGAAAATTGTGCAGCGAAAAGCCAGAATACAGTGTAAAATATTCCGATCTTCAGAATTTAAATGTTAATTTAAAGATTCTAAAGTATATGCAAAAATGTTTACAATAAACTTTAAACATTTTAGTAGAAGCCAATTGTATTTGTTTTGGCAAAGGCATGGAATTTGATAGTCCAAAAATAACATTTACAATTCTTTTCTAAAAGTAACTAACTAAGCTTAATTTCAAAGCATCTTAAGACTTAAAAACTTAAAATTTTAAATTAAATAGTAAAACAAAAGAATTTTCAGGTATTTTGTTAATATTTTCTTAATTTTGAACAATTTTAGCTGAGGTAAACAAATTTAAAACATGTTTCATAACTCAAGTGGAAAAACGAATACTCTGAAATATTGTTTTATCCTTAATTTGGATTTTCGCATCTCTCTGAATTTTACGCAGCGCTAACAAGCAGGGTCGTTAGCAAACGCACTTAGTCGGAAACTATGATAGCCTTGGCAATCTGAAGGATATGCGCACACACAAAAACACACACACACACACACACACACACACACAGACACAGACGCACGCTCATGGCCGTTTTATGTCCGGTGATTGTAACTTTTGGGTGGCCAGCGCTGATAAACACATAAACAAATAACACTCGGTGACAGCGAGAGGGATGTGTAGGAGTCCAAGGGGAGGGCCACGAGGTATCGAGAAGAGTGAGCGCATTAATTCCAGACCAACACTTGAGCCGCTTATTAGGCAGCCAGCAGCAACACAAGCAGCAACAACAACTCCAACTACAGCAGGAGCAGCGCATCGAAGAGGCAAATTATGTAACCTTTTGGGTGGGCGTGGCACTGGTCATACAACCAGGGTCGAGGTCAGGCAAATGGTGTGTTGCAAACAATAACTTTAGGCTTTTCCATGTCAACAGACATTAACACGAACGCCAGCCAAGAATCGACCAGCACATTGTGAAAATCGAGTGAAGCGGATGCGAGCGATGGTTGAAGCTCGAGGAGAGCTGTAAGAGATAAGTGCTAGGGACAAGGTCTGGTCCTTGTGAAGATGCGTTGATAGCCCGCAAACATTGCTATTGAGCATATTTCGGCTTGACAGAGAAATGCCCCGCCGACCCACAAGTCCAAAGCATGCTTTATTATTTGCGCACTTGAGGTGCTCGGAACAGGGCTGGGATATTTCGCTTGGCTTGTGTGCCTTGATGTATGCAAAATTTTATGTTGATAAACTTAACAACGACAACATTTGCATTGTGTTCGGGCTTTTCACGTACTTCGTCTGCTTCTGCTCTTCGCTCTTCTCGTTTTTTTGGTGGCCGGATGTTGGCGATAAGTCGCTTGGCAAGTCGCCTTTTGATGCTGGGAATCGGGCAAGTTGGCCGTTTTGTGAGAAATAAAAAGTGTTGCCTAATTTAAGATGCTTCCAGCGTGGCTTATCTCTAGCTCAGCGAATTTCTGTGCGAATTCTCATAGCATACTTTTGAGTGTTGCACAAATATTCGCTGCTAAGTTTATTTTCATAAATAAAATAAATAAATCAAGTAGCACTTTTTGTCAGTAGTTTTTTAGACGGCTTTCAGCATGCTGTGAACTTGTTTGCGAATCCATTGCTCGAGTGTTCAGCAAACAAACGAACAGTTAAAATGGCCCAAACAACTTAAACTGACGTCAGGTTAATGCTATTAAATAAAATATTTGCCTGCTCTTCAGAGCGCTTTAAGCACTCGGTTAATTGCATTCTCTACTCTTGATTCCGCTCGCCCGTATTGTCATTCTTCAGTATTCGAATTCACGAGTCAGCGACCCTTGACTTATTGATAAACATTTTGGTTTCAGCTGAAATCTGTTTGCTGTTATTAATTAAACCGTAATATGCACAGCTGGAGCAGCTGAAGGACCCTTTAACGGAGTACACGAGCATAAGTAGCCACCCTGGCAGTGGGCATCATGCATTCCGAGGAAGCCACAATTGGATATGACGCACAAAAAAACCATGAAAAGAACTCAAGTGAAATGGGATATTTACCAAACCAAATTTGAGCATATTTGTCTGTCTAATAATAATAATCTTAACCTTTTATTATTATTAAGTTATTATTAATTAAGTTTAAAATAGGATTATTCATAAAAAATAATCGAAAAAATGCTGATAATAATAATAATAAAATCATACATACATTTACATCCATAGTATCCAGTCAACTGTACTTAAGCAAATTCTTTATTAAAATAATAGTCAAGTATTCAATTTAAATAGTTACTAAAGTTTAAACCTCTTAAGTCTGTTTAGCTTTACATACATTCATTAAATATATACAATAGCTAATTATCGTAATGAAATGTATATGCTTGTCAGCGTATTTAAAAGTTGGCTAACAATTGCAGGAAAGGATTTCAGCTTCTTTTCACTGAAATTTATTTGGCTTGAAATGTTTTAATAAATGTGTTTGCACAGCACAGCACACATACACACACAAACACATACACACACACACACACACACACACAGCAACAAAAGTTGCCATAAAAAGGCATATTTTTTATAAGCTTTTCCTTCAGTTGTGTGTGGGTACGGTGTGTAGGGTTTGTGGGGTTCGCAGTCGGGCATTAAAGCAAAGCTGATTACGCTTGAATTTACCCCCAAACTCGCCTTTGCACATTTCGCCTTTTTTTTCCAACGAGGCGTATGAATTTAAAAATTCTTGCACAGCCCCGGATTTTAATTAACAATTATAGCACACGGCACAAAAGTTATTAAAAAATAAAAATTCTCTGCAATCTGGCAAATATTTCATTAAAGTTTAGTCGCATGGTGCGAGCAAAAAGCGTGTAAACTGCTTTCTATGAGTTTTCTCTACATTCTCACAACGCATTTTCTACCCTGTTAACAAAAAGGGGCTAACAAAGGGGCCAAAGAAGGTTGTGCACCACTTTTTTTAGAGCATATAGATATAGATATAGATATTTTAGTCGAGCTCCCCCTAAACGTTTATCTTTCTTCAATGAAACACAATACTTATAAAGTTTCGATAAATAATAATGATTTTTTTTAAGGAAAGAAAAATTTTTTGAAGGATTCGAAATGTTTTAAATATAAACTAGGACGAATAATCAAAATTAATATTGTTTTATTTTTTTTTCGAATTTGAATAAAACTGAGTTTATGTTTAGAAATTATTTTGATGAGCTTATAATGCGTACTAGTTTATTCGGAAAGTTAATCATCAAAATGGGTTTGAGAAGTTCGAAAAGCTTACAATCTAGAACTGACAATCAAGTAGAAAATTAATTGTGTCCATTAACGATTTTCATGCTTTGGAAAAATGGTAGGCAGCTTGAAGATGATGCAGGGTAATTGCTAGTCAAACATTCTCTAGCATTTGGCCACTTGCTTTTCCAATACCTGCGTTTGTGTGTGTGTGTGTATATTAATGTTTTTTTCACTCAGTTTCCTTCCATACATGCATGCAGTAGCAGCAAAATTTTCATTTAAATGCCCAGCAGCCCGCAAAGTATGCAACGATTTTTTGTGTGTGTGTCTGAGCGAGTCATTTGCAAGTGCACGTGTTGTCTGTGCGTGTGTGTGTGTGTGTCCGTGTGTGCCTGTACTGTGTGCTAAATGCGCTTGTTCTAGATAATTAAAAATGTCATGCAGTTTTAGCTGCCTCGAGTTTTTGTGCTTAATTTCATTTGGCTGCGCAGCTTTTGGCTTGTAGGGTTTTCCTCCTCTGTAGGTGTGCGTGCGAATGCGTAGGTGTATGTAAAATTAATGGTAAATGTTGTATTTAAATTTTTAGCTTAATTTTAGCTTTCGATTGGGCGTGTTTTGTTTGAAATTGTATACGCTTGACTTGGCAATTAGTTGGCCCACGCTAGGTATTTCATACAATGTGACATTATCTTTTTTGCTTATCATAACACACGAATGATTTTGAATACTAATGAATATGCCCGACCTTACTGCGCTGTCACTATGCCCCTTGCCAGTCAGGCTTGCTGCACCTATTTCATTTAAAGGCATCAATATTTAGGGCATTTTTTAACCTTTTCATGCCAGTTATGCCAATGGCCAATTCGCATTCAGTGCTATAAATCTCGCATTCACAAGGCATCGACACACGCATGCATGCACACACAAACGCACACACCAACACACACACACGCACAGCTAACGGCACATAAATCGCCATGAAATCCGTGTCAGTGGAACATCGAATGCAAAATGATTTTCAAGTATTCAGCACTCGCTCAAATCTCAAATGCCAGTTGTGGGAAGAAACGCGTCACGCTTGCAACGTGACCACGCCCCAACTCTAGCATATCTTGACGCCAGCTGCCCTGCAGGGTTCTGCTCTCAAATGCAAATGTGTCGCACAACAGAGGCATTTTCCGCTGTCACCTGTGCAAAAATGATACCGAAATCGAATGTGGGAAACCTAACATAAGATACTGCTAAAGTTGAGATACACTTAGCCAAAAAAGGCTTTGGCATATTGTTTTAAGGAATTACGGGAACTTTTACTCTCCAGAGGATTCCAAATAATAGTTATTTGCAGTGAGAGTTATATGGAAAAGCCAATTTTTAAATAAAATGAAATGATAATATATATACTCCATTAAGTAGAGTAAACCCAAATTGATATACTGTAATACCCTTATTATGGTTATCTTAAAAATTACAAAAATCTTGAACACATATTTCACTTGTGAAATATATATATTTTCAAACTTTTCAAATAGTTCCGTAGTAAATCATATTTTCCTCCCAATAAAGTTATTGAATTAGGTTATTGAACTCTTATTTGAAAACTTAACAAGCCTATATATTAATGGATTCATAAAATAGTTTTATTAGCATATTCGCGTACACGTATTTCAAGTAAATTGGTTCAAATTTGCCCCAATTTGTATACATATATACAATTATATATATCCAAGAATGTACATATGCAGCTAATGAAAATTATGGAAGATCCATATTAAAAAATAGACGTCACGTGGGTTAAAAACAAATTTTAAAACACTTTTAATGCCGTAACAGATTCCGATAACCGATATACCCCAAGGCAACCCGGGTTCTCTGTCCGCGCAAGCAGTTCAGAAGATCGTCTGCAGATTTCGACTTGGCAATGTGTTGGTGACACAACTCAATTGAGGCAACCTGTGTCAAGTAGGCTCTATTTGGTACAACAGCATTAACTTGTACCCCTCGAGTATGGAGATCATCGTTTGGGCTGTCGGTTGGCAGTTGCAGTTTTAAGAAACACTCACTTGGAGCCACTGAATTTGAACCCTCTCCGTTAGCCTTGCAGCTGTCAGTTACCAGCTTTTTGCTGCACTTTAGGCTCCTTCGGCTGGAGTCAACTGTGAGCAAGCCCCCGGGCAGCCCTGTTCTGCAGTTGCCAACTGCTAGATTATCCCGACTCATCACAGTTGTGTTCATCATGCTTAGTACATGCCTCAGCTTCTGTTGCGATTTTGTGCAGTTTGATAGACATATCTCGCTCTGGGATCTGTTCGTCGGGTCGTATGCCCTGCGTTTCCTTTTCTGACGCTTGCCAGTTGCATTCGTACGACGCTTATCCGTCAGGACTCTGTACAGTCCCTCGAGCAGAAATTGCTTGCTTAATTGTTGCTCCTTGTGGCGTCGCGCCCGCAGGTCTGTTGTGCCCTCCACGGATCTGGGCTTTAGCGAACAGCTGATGCTCGACAGCCAGTCGCGATTCCATAAGACTGTAATTGATTTTTGTTTCAGTGGATTCATGCCGAGCTCCTTGGTCTTGCCACAAAACTCCGTCCTGTGCATATCACGTGGCAGGAAGCAACCGGAACACAGACAATTCTCGGTGCACGCTTCCGAATAGTTACCACTGTTGGAGGTGGCCTTCTTTTTGCTGCGCTTCGAATTTACATTATCTATCATATCGCCAGCCTCCTGATGTGGCTTTACAATGGCCACTGAACGCTCCGAATCGGCGTACTCTGTGTCTAAGTCCAACATATTTCCATATATGCTTCGCTTCTTCAATAGCAACATATTTGCGATAGACTTGCGTTTCCTTTTTCAACTTTTATAATTTATATAATTTGGTTAAAAGAGATGATGTATGCTACACTAAGGATTTTTCAAAATTGATCTGAGAAACAATCAAGAAAATACAGAAATATTTGTTTACCTGACAGAAAAGGCAAAGTGGACTCTTCCTAAAACTAATAAATCGATGCGAATATAATGTTATGCTTAAATTGAATTAACGCTTAAACTGTATTCTAGGGGTTTTGGATTAATTTTGTATATATTCAAACTTCGTTTATTCTTTTCTTATTGCATATCTTCCACTAATAAATTACATTGTGTACTAGACAAAGGCAAACGAAATTTCCAATTTAATCCTAGCTAGAAAGTTTTATAGAGTATAAGAAACTTTAGCTTGGTTGTGGCTAATTTTCTAAACGCAGAGTAAAGGTGGCGTTTAATAAAACTTTATACAAATTTACTGGCCATTTTAAGTGCTTAGTTTTATGTCCGTTAAACTAACTTTCAGCAATGTGTACACATTGAGCAGAGCTTGAGGTGAAGAAATTGTTATTTTAAAAAATGTTAGTCCATATTTATTTGTTATTCTATGAGGGTCCCCTTAAGCTCCTTGTAAATATAAATTAAGCAGCTGTCAAAATTTAAACTTTATTGATAAGAAATTAATTTTCAGTAAAGTGGATTTTAAAAGTCAAGGTGAGGAAACATCTGATCTACCTAAGCTTCCATCGCTCAATTATAAATCTTATTCTTTTTTTTCTGTTATATCTCATAGAGATTATCAGTTCTTTTGCGATATTTGATGTTAAAATAAAACACAAGAAATTATGTCTTATATTATCTTTAATAAAGTGGCAACAAAGCAAACTGCAACAGAAATGTACAACACTCCGCCAAAGAATGTTGCAAGAAAAACCGCATCTTGACGATGGCAACGCTCCATAAAACGGGTAAAGCAGAGCGAACCGATCTATATCTGAGTCTGAGAGTGAGCTGTGTATGTGTATGTGGGTGTGTGCCTGTTACTCATGTTAAGTGAAATGGAAAGCTGTGAAAATGGGAAAAGGAAGCGATAAAGCAGCAGCGGGACATCTAATAACGGCAGGTGGGGGATGGGCTAAAGTGGGCGTGCAAGTAAAAGGGCAGGTGGTGATGACTTTGATTTCGTGCTGACATTTTATTGGCAGCTGTCGCTGCCGCTGCCGCTGCTGCTGCTGCTGCTGCTGCCAGGCATGCCAACTCATTTCACAGCTGAATGGCACAGAGCATAGCATGTTATCATTAGAATTTTATGCATGGCTGATATGCGAAAGATGAGTGGGAGATAAGCAGCACTTTGCATTTATCTGGCGTACATAGATACATGTGCCTCTGCATGAGATACTTTCTGTATCTGCGGCTGGGTGGGTGCTGTTAGACTAGCAAAAAACTTTGTTAATTACTGGCAAAAACTCAGAATTTTTAATTGCTTGCGTTGTGACTGGGCGTAAAGTGAAAATGGAAATGAGAGATTCGTGCAAGATGAACAGAATAAAAACAAGAAAGAACGGCTAACTTTGGCATGCCGAAGATTAAATGCCCTTACCGACAAATGGCTTACGAGTGTTCTTATGCAAAAAAATAATAATTGCAAAAAACTTAATGTTCGCAAGAAATCTTTAAAAAAGTTTTCAAAAACACAACAACTCTCGAGGAATTCTATTCTATTTCTATTCTATTTCTATTCTATTTCTATTCTATTTCTATTCTATTTCTATTCTATTTCTATTCTATTTCTATTCTATTTCTATTCTATTTCTATTCTATTTCTATTCTATTTCTATTCTATTTCTATTCTATTTCTATTCTATTTCTATTCTATTTCTACTTTCTGAGATGTCCCCTTCTATATGTTAAAAATCGTAATACCCTTTACAAGGGTGTTAAAAATAAGTGTGAATAAAAACTACTTGGAAATTGCTACACAAGTTCGCATCAGGCAAAAAGTGTCCCACATAATTTACTCAAGTTAACGAATTTGCATTGCATACTTTCTGGCATACAGCTATGCCACAGCTTTTATATACATACATGTGTATGTTAAAACATGCACGTACAAAAATAAATAACAGCACGAAACAAAGTACTTTGCATTTAATACAGCTTTAATCAAAAATTCATTGCATACTGTTCGACCTGTGGCAAAAGTAAACGTTTTCAAATAGAGAAATGACACAAATTTTTGGAATGCAAATGAATACATGCACAAATATTTTGCAAACACAAACATGCCGAAAAAAAGGAATTCCATTTTTAAAACACGCCCAAATGTCAATGTCCAAAACTGTATACATCGTTTATTTTCGGTCTAGTTTCTACGGATGAATAATCTTCAGAATAATTTAAGATTTCTTTCAAATAGTTTTTAAATATGAACAAAAATGAAAATTGTAGCGATAGCTAAAGATGTTTAAAACAAAGACTCTTGGGTCTGCTTTGCTTAACAGATAAATCCAGCATGCCTTAAATGAAGGATACTTTTCTATTTATTGCTAAGATAATAATTTTATAATTGCATTTCAATTAAATCACACGCACATTTTATATTGGCTTAATTATTAAAAGCAATATAAAAATCCATATTATATTTTATTCCATAATTTGCTTGCTAATTAAAATGAAAAATTTTGTTGGCAGCTCGCAAAACTCAATTTTCGTGTCCAATTTGCGTTTCTGAGCAATTTAATTGGTTTGGCCCAAAGGCATGCACTCCAACCTCAACTTTTGCTCTCTCCACTCAGATATCTCTTCCTCTCTCTCTCTCCCCCTCTATCTCTCTCTCGCGCTATCTCTTTTCAGCATATCAAACATTGTTTACCGTTTTGAAATCGCATGTGGTTCACAATAAATTTGCAGTTTTTATTTTGTGGATTCTCTTTCATCACACAAAAAAGTACGCCCTGTCGGGGGGCAGGCAGACTGAAAGAGATGGGTCGAGAAGGGGAGTTTGAGAGCGAGAAAGACAAATAGCGAGGAGCTGTGGGGGCTGGGAAGGGCGGCGCTTGCAAATTGGCTGCTGGGTAAGCAGCAAAACATTTTTCGATGACAAACGCAAAAACAACACTTGCACACACACATGCACACACGCACACCCAGATTCAACAAATACACAAACACAACTTAAGAGAAAGAGACAGTGAATAGGAGACAACAGTTATTCACGTGAAATTCTCCAAATTCTCAAGTGTATGCAAAAAGGTACGCCATGCACTTTGGCACAGCCTGGGAAATGTGACTAGAACAGAGCCATAACGTACACACAGACACACACATACACAGCTAAAGATTTTTTTTGGGTCATGCGTGCGTGGGATTTACAAAATATGATTGGGAAAATCCTTGGAATTGTGGGCAATGTGGTTGGGCTTACGCTTTCATGTGGCTGCAAATCAACTGCGGAAACTTTGGATACGACGTTATAAGCGAAGTATGAGCAAGATAGAGATTGGTGGCAGAATTCGAAGTGGGGCAGGAAACTCAAATGGAAGAATGCGAATTAAGTCTTGAATCTTGACAGTTCAGCAGCTTGTGGATTCATTAAACATTCTTATGGGGGTAAAAGTGACTAATCAATTATTTGGAGATTTTTTGTAACGTGTGTAACACAATTGGTCTCTTAAAAGAACTTGTCTTAAATATTGGGGAAATAAATGAAGAAGAAATGGAACCAATATCAAATATATGAGTTCACTTTAAATACAATCAGGAAGCTGGGTACAAATTAAGTTTTAAAGTATGTTATTTACAGCAAAAGAATATTTCTATTCTAAAATATTTAGGCAAAAGATTAAAGATTTACCCATTAGCACTTCTGTTTTGTTATAAGTAAATTGAACATTTTTTGCTGTTTTCAAATCCAATTAGGAACTGCTCTGATTAAGAAAAAACCTTTGACATTTATACGTGTCAAACTGAATACCACACCTTTTCTTTTATTAGCCCACAAAGGTTCTCTCAGTTCCTCGATTCAACACCGCAAAAGCCACGAAATGTGCACCGCAGCAAACAGCAAAAACTGCAAAAGCTTTTTGACTGCCTTCTAAAATATGCAGCAGTCAGGTTGGTTTTAACAAAAGGCACACCCAAAAAGAGAAGGATTTATCTATGCTAATCGACAATGAAATACCCTAGAAAACTTTAGAAACAAATAAAATAAAATAAAATTATTTAAGCCATGAACCGTCCACATATAATAAATGGAGAAGCTAGCTTAGATAATATAATCAGCCTAGTGTCAAAATTCAGCCGAGGCTCTATTCTTGCTCTGTTCTAGAATCCGCATTGGTAGAGGATATTCCCTATAGGGTATTCCCTATGAGCAAGAGCCACAGCTGTCGTTTCTACGGCTCCTGCGAACAGCAAACGGCAATGACGCTAATTTTTCACGCAGTTTCGAATGCAGAAGGGCATTTTTTCTTCCAATTTTTTTGTGTTTTTCCCTGCATTTGATGAGAAAAAAAGGTTATATTTGGTGAGTATCTCAATATATAACTGAATATAAAGTCTGCCAAAAATCCAGATGATATGCCCATCCCCATACACAAGAAGCTCTTATATATCTTTATTTAAAATTTCCTTTATGACTGCTTATACATGACACGCAAAAACAGTGTATGTCGCAGTTGTGAACTATTCTGATAGTAAAGTTGTGCCTTGATTATTTTCTTTTTCATGGGTACAGTTGATTAAGGGGTAAAGGGTTTTGTTCCAACAACAAAAGAACCTTTGCCAGAGACCGTAAAAAAGAAAGCTGTGAACTGTGAGCTGAGTCTGGCATATGCCATATAGCATATTTTATATACATATTATACATACATATGTATATAGAGAAAACGTTCTGACAACTGGCAACTGGCATGTATGCAGAGCCTGCAGAGACCCGAGGTCAAGCGCAGTTACCTTGTGGCATACGCAACGCCTTTGCCAGGCACACACATACACCCTTCCCTCCCTCCAGCCGGCATCCATTCCGCATTTAAAACTGCAGTTGGCAGGCCGCGCGCCGTTTTTCGACACAATTACAATTCGTTGGGCTGCCCACTTTGAAGTCTCGTCCAATTCGCGTTTTGGGCATGTACATCAGGTTGAAATTGAATTGCTGCCACGCCCAGGCAATGAATGCATGCATATTGCCGCAGGTAAAGCGCCGACTTGAGCACTAGACTCAAATCCAAACGGAGACCGAGAGAGACCAGGTTAATTAAGTGCCAGGAGCCAAAGCTGCCAATGTCTGAACATTGGTTGCTCGTGACGCTTCATGCTTGCCTCTTGGCTCCTGTTTGTCCGTGGGCGGCGGCTAATTAAAAGGCGGTCGCGTGCCTACGTGTATGCAATGCCAAAGCAGAAATTAGTTAGCTTAAGCTGCCCCGCCTGCCACGCCCACTTGGGCATGCAAAACACGCACAGTTTGCAAAACAATTAAATGGCAACACCAAAGGCGCCTTTAGCCTTCCCTTAGAGAGCTACTCCAACGTAGTCAAAACTTCATTGATCGGGTGTCGGTGGCAGGTTGATGTTGGGCGGCCAGGTGGAGGCGGGGCGGTTACGCCAATTAATGACTTAACTTGGCCGGGACTTAACAAATTGACAACCCTTGAAGCTCTTAATGCGCCCCAAAAGTATGCTTTGCATTTGTAAGTTATATTTACAGTCTTTTCTTAATTGTTGACATTGCTGAATCCTCAGGTGTCAGGTACGGAAGGTGCAATTACCTGGAAATACCCAAGTGCCCATTCGTTGTATTCTAGAGCAATAAATGCAATTGGCAATTCTTTAAGAACTCTGTGTGAGAGTCTTTTCTTCCCATTCTCTTGATTGCAGCAAACTCTACAAGTCTTTAAATGCGAGTTCCTTGTGATTCTTTATGGAGGTATGCGAAAAAATCATATATGTATCTATTTACTTTATAAAGTCTTGACTAAAAATGTTATAGCCTAGATCAAGAGCTCAAAACAAATGACCTTATGTGTAATACCCATGAAAAAGTAATGCATTCCTCATGCATAGATTCCAATTTACAAGCTACATTCGGCGTTTGAAATAAGCCTCCTAACATTTTCTGTAACATATTTGAAATCTCTCCCAACTCCAATTCAGCTGATACTCGTAATTTGGCCAAAATAGCTACGTATAGTTGCCGCTGGCTGGCGTCGCATGAAAGGATTGCATTGGGCACATAAATTGGATGGGATAAATTTGAAACAAAAGTGGAAAGTTGCTTTCGATGTTTGCCGCCTGTTTCCATTTCCATTTCTATTTTGAGTTCGATTTTCATTCTTGTTTTCATTTCTATTGCCATTCTCGTTGTCGTTGTCGTCGCTTTGCTTTTGATTTCAATTTCAATGTCTTTGTCCCAGCTCGATTTTATGTTCAAATTGGAAATGGTGTTATGTGAGCTAGATGAAGCATGCCCTGAGCTCAAACAGAGGCTGAAAGCCGTCCTCCCAGGTAGGCAAACAGACAGACAAGGCAAGCAGGCGCAGACACAGCGACACAGAGAGGGGCCAAAGGGGAAGACAGTTGGCAAATGTGGCCAGTCAAGCGTAAGAACAAAGTACTTGGGGGGGTTGCCCTGAGTTCGGGCCAGCGATGCCTAGAGATTCCCGGAATGGGAGTGGATTGGTCTTGCACCTGGCCCATATTGACATACATGAAGTAGCTTAGTGATTGACAAATAACAAATAGACACGTAACTAAGATAAGACCGGCAAACATTGATTTGATTAACTTTTGACAACTGCACTGGGCGCCTATCTGCGAATCCGAAGTGCCATTTACGTAATTGACAGCCCCGCCTCCTCCACAATGGAGCAGAATGGGGATTTTATTTGGCATTATTACTGCCAAAAATAACGCCATAAAAAATTATTCATGCATTAGAAGTAAATACAACTGTAACGTTGCGTACCATTAATGTTAATGCAAGCAAAAGCTGTTAAGTTAACAGCCGTTAAAGAGAGCTCTGTTGATTACTTTGAATTCTATCTACTTTTTGATGAGCCGTGAAGTGCTTTAAACAGAGCGCCAAAAATCTAATGGAATTTTATCTTCATGATTTTAGCTACATATTTGCATTGCAATCGTTAGAAAGGGCTCTCAAATATTATCATTTTGACCAAAGTTCATGTAATTGAGTTAATTACAAATAATTGGGAGAGTGAAAAATTAGTTTAGAAGAAGCTGTATGCTAAATGAAGAGTAAAATTACGAAGATAATTTTATTTTAATCTGTACTTTTCCATATATTATGCATTGAAGCAATAAAACTCGAGGCGAACTTATCTACTTATACTTAATTCATTTAAAATGGTATTTCCAACAAGTCAAAGTAAAAAGTACAAAAAGTACTGACATTCTAATCTTTATGAAATAAAAGTTAAGTTATGCGTCCTGCTCTTAGAAAAATTTGGGAAGCTGAAAACTGTTTTTAATTGATTGTTATTAAAAATTAAAATGATAACTATTAAAAGATCTTTTATGAAAGATAAGTAATATGAAACTAAATCCTTAACTTCCGATTGAAAAAGAGCTCGGCCAAGAGAATATTTAAAATCAGAAACTTTCCGAGCAATAATTTTTTTTAACAAAAGGTATCAATTTTCCCCATAGTGCAATTTGGTCTCCAGCTGCTTGAATAGCTACGCGCACCTGTGCAACCCCTTTCAGGCGCCCTCAAGCCCTTCTTGAAAGAGCAACTGAAGCAACTCTTTTTTAGCCCGACAAAATTCAAAAATTTCTTGTTATTTGTTATTGTTTTGTGTTTGCTTTTTCTAGCGTGCGAGTCCCTGCGGGGTCGTTGAGATCTCTGCGTGCCTCGAACAACTTCCTGCGTCAGTATGTGTGTGTGGTGTGTGACATGTGTGTGTGTGTGTGTTGTTTTCGTATTGGCCACTTGGGCATAAATCTAATTAAAAGCGGGATTTCTGTTTGGATTTCGTTGCAGAGTTTTTCAGAAAGGGGTTAAGCTGATTGCGGTGCTGCTCCTGACAGTGTTGCAAAGTGGCCAAGAGCTCAGCTGCGAACATGCGTGAGTGTGTGTGTATGTGCGTGGGCGAAGAAAGAAAGACAAGGATAAGCATCTTACATATCCAGCTTGACTTTGCTTTGAACGGATTTTACAGTAATGTGGCCAAAACAGTTGAACACTTGAAATGGAACGACTCAACAGTTCAGATCCGGCAAAAAGTTTTCACTCTTCCCTTTCCCAGCACAAATAAAGCACAAGTCTAAAGTTTTGGCAACAACCAAAATGAGCAGCTGCATAACTGATGAAAAGTGCACAGCAACAAGAAGATGAACAAACTAAAGCAGCGAAATTAAGAAAACACGACTTATTCAAAGTCGAGCTAAATGAATGAATAAACTTGCGAAAATAAGGTTGAAGAGAACGAGATGCAAATTAATATTAAATCTCAATAAACACTGAGCTGGAAATTATTTATTTGTTTGCTGAAAATGAAACAGAATACAAATAAAAAACTATTCAAAAGTTGCTGTGAACTTTTAAATTTTTATTTGTGGAAAGGCATAGCAAAGCGTATGGCTTGAAAGATAAGTCTTACAAATTTCAATTTGTTCTATCTTCATAAGGTTATAAGAAATATACAGACATGAGGATCTCACGTAATGCAGAAAACAAATAAAGTAGATATCTCTTTTATTGATCTTGTCTTTTTTGCTATTCTTGCATTTAATTGAATTTAACTTTTTTTAGAAGATTTTTGATTTTGAACATTCCCGTAACCAACAATTTTTTAAAGACAAGGGTCAGAAAACAAAATGCTTTTCATTTGCTGACAATGCTTTTCATATTCACAATTTAGATAAAATGTCAACACACATCTAAAAAAAAACCATTTGATTGATTTTGTATGAAAAAAAACCAGCATTTTGAGAATGGGTTTGACTGTTTTTTTTTACTCGAAGTGCGCATATACATATAGTTAAAAAACCCAATGTCAAAACTATGCAAGCGTAAAATGAAACGCATTCATTTTAAAATTGCTTTGAATGCAAAACCATCAACTGAATTTTTGGTAAACAGCGGAGCAATACTCTGTTCGTAGGAATAGAAATCAAAATAACATGGGCAGTAAAAACCTTTTCTGATTATAAAGATGTAATTGGAAGTGGCAAAAAATAAATAACAATAATCAAAATTTAATCGAATATGAATACTCTATTTCGGCGCACAAGCTTTAACAGCGCAGCGCGTTACAAAGCTAATGTACACCATCATCGTATAGAAGATAGGGTATCAACAACCAGCTCAACATGCACTTGTGTTAGGGCCAATCTAAGCACCACTCGTTGCAGCAAAATGTCAATCATAAATCCGCTGCTTGAATGTGGCGTAAAACAAGCCGCGCGGCTAATTCAAATTCAAAGAGCTGTGCAATTTTTATTCAAACTAATCAAGATCTCGATCATATAAAACTAATTTATGCACTCAAGCTGCGTAATTTATGAGGCAAACCAGTTTTGTAAAAGCTTCAGCCCCAAATATCTGTCTGGGTGGGTGAAGAGAGAGGGCATTGGGGACTCCCTCAGCTGTGTGTCGTGTCTCATTCGACTGTCGCCTCATCAGCAGCAGCAGCAGCAGCAGCAGCAGCTGCTTGGGGTAAGTTGCGCCCCCCTGCCTGCCCCAATGTGAATATTGTTTCGGCTGCTTCGACCGGCAGAGTTTAGTGATTTTACTAGGCAGCGGGTTGGAGGCGGGAGAGCGGGATGCATAGGGAACTCACCCAGTTACCCAGTTTTCACACCAAATGTGTTTACTTCTGCGCCATTTATCTTGCTTTGGCGCCTCGACTACAATGAACGCCAGACTTGGCCCGGCTTCAGAGGCTTTTCCTTTTATATTTCTTTACTTTTGCTTGCTCTATTCACTGTGCCTTGCGAAAAGTCAAAAAATGTCGCCTGTCGTCGCGTTTTCCGTTTTCCGTTTTCCATTTTGTTTTTCTCTCTCGTTCGCAGAACAATTTAATTCGTTGTTGCATAGTTCTGGGCGCTGGTGCGTTTAATGACAGTCGCGAGAATTGAGATATTACGTATACGCTATGCGCTGCCATTATAATTCTTGCACGACATTTCAAATACGAAAAAGCAGCCGAGCTTTAAATTATTTTAAGCAGTTGTTTTCTCTGTGGTTGTTATGCAAATTGTAGGAAAACAGATCGATAGTTATGCCTCCCATTAAGCACTCGAAGCTGCGTTTCAGCTTTATTTTGGCTGCCCACCCACGAGAATTTATTGTTGTTTTTTCTACTTCAACAAAGCTCTTAGAAATCGCATTGCTTATATTTGGGCCATTGTTTAATGTTTGGCTTAACAATCTATTGACGACGTCGCCCCCTTAACAATCCTTACTCAAAAACTGCTTCAGCTTGTTCCATTCAATCGTTGCATGCCTTGCTTTTAGGCTCTCCCATATAATTTAATCTGATTTTTAGTCAACATAAAATGTTTGATACTCGTATATCGTATATCGCCTCGACACACAACATGATGGCTACTTAAATTCGCAATTTTATGGCTAACACTAAACCGCCAGTTAAACACACAACAGAAAGACACACGCACTATAAACTGGTTAATAGTATGGACTTATAGATATCCTGTAAAACGGCTTAGTTTTGATAAAGTTGAACTTTTCGCACAGAATACCAATTTATTATCACCTATCAAAACTCCTATGTGACCGTTAATATTGCGAAAATCGTATGGATCCGACTATGTAATGCTCTACAAATTTAAAAACATTGTTTCTGCCTTTTGTGAGAGGTGAAGATTTATGTATGCAGCCTGGGATTTTACATGTTAATTTTAAATCAATGTGGGGCAAAACAACTACCAATTTATATCGTTTTAGTAGTTAAAACAGCACACCAAATAAGAAGAAAAAATATGAAACTGACTATTTCTTCCATTAAGAGAATCGCTAACGCGCTCTACGATGCTTCCTGTGTAGCTAAATACCGCCTAAGAGCAACAAAATTCAGAGCAAAAAGAACAACGAAAAGCTATCAAATAACGGACCTTAAACAAACGTTGGTTACATGCAATAATATAGTACATACATGTGTAAATGAACAATTGAAATTTTTTATATTTCAGATCAATATTTTGATTATAATCGTCTTTTAACGCAGAGCAATGCAATAAATTGTGAGCACTAATCGCGAAAGACTACAAAAGAGACACTGAAATCTAGCATTGACAACTGGTGTGGAGCTTGCTTCCTAGAATTCACTGCACCAACTAATGAAATTCAGCTAAGCGCACACCTTAAGTATCTAAATGCGCTTATGCTCTTCGTGCTTTGATCTTGTACAATGGAAAACACAACAATTCCACTGCACTCATAAGCGTACCGCAGCGCAGCAGCAGCAATGGAATTTCTAGCAAAGAGAACGAGAGAGGGCGAAAATAAGAGCGAGCGCTTGGCAGCGCATTTTCGAGAAGCGGATCTTAGCTTAGCCTAAGCGCATTACAGGAACTGTTAACTTGTTTAAGTGAGGCAGGCATATGCTGTGGTTGAGTGTTGCTTGAATTATTCCAGCCAACATCAATAATTGGTGCTTGAGGCTCTGGCATTGAGCATAGCGATACTCTTAAATTATTCGATGCCAAAACAATATACACATACTCTTGCATGCCCAAGCCACAGGGTATATACTGGGCAAGAGCACAAACAGAAGCCGCTGGGGGAATTATTGTTGTTATTCTTTCTGCTTTCCCCCAGCAGGCAGCTGTATACACAGCTCCATGAATTGCATTTTTATGAGGCGCTTCGCATGGGAAGTGGAGCGGCTGGCGGCAGGCAAACAATCAATTGACATGTTTAATACTTGCAGCAACAATAGAAACAACGGGACTACAATATAAAAGCTTGCATTCGAGCAATAAGGGCGTTAAGTACAGCATAAGAAGCCATTGCCAGCATCAATCAGCCATCAATCAGTCAATCAACTGCTGCAAAATGCTCCAACAGCATTGAAAATTGCAACGCTTGCTGCCAATGACAATGATCTACTGGGCCTAATGGCAGGCAGGCGGGCATTTATATTTATTAACTGGGCAAACTGCTGAAAAGCTGAAAACAAGCCCAACAGCCGACCTCACAGCCCAGCTGTTGGCCCTGACCTGACCATTGGTTTTGGGGGGGCCACCCCATGAGGAATGAGCTCCTGACCTTGCTGACAAATATCGCTTCAATCATGTGGGCTGGCAAGGGGCGTGGCGTATCAGTCAATTGCCATAACATCGAACTGGGCAGCGAGGCGTGGTCTCGTTGGCGCCAATTAAGGGACCCATAAAAAACGAACAGCTTCCCCCGGCATGACAGTTGCCTGATTGTCTTAACGCCCGGCGGAGGCGCCTCCGAGTGGCAGTTAAGAGAATACAGCGTTTCTGTTGCAAAACTTCTCAACAACTTTTTCGCCTTAATTCGGTGCAAGTTTTCAATAAGCAATGCATGTGGAAAGTTGAAATAAAGAAGAGCGTTTGTGAAATGAGATTAGGGGGAAAATGAAAGAAATGCCGTAAGAAATACGCGAAACTGGAAGCTTAAAACATAAATCTACCATTGATTACCCAAACTTACAACAGTTCGAAGGGACCTTTAAATAGTTCTTTAGGTAACCCCCAACACAAATATCCCATACAGTCTGGGTGCAACCTATCTCCTACCTAACCTCATTTCTTACCCATTTGTTGATTACATTTAATTTTTTTTTATACGCATTTTATATGCAATATGTATGCGATTCATATTAATTATTATTACTCAAAGTATATTCCTATAATTACCCACCAATATTAATAAATTTTCAGCAAATTTTGCAGGATCTTTCTCTTTAGCAATTACGTCAAGAAAGGGATTTCCGGAACACACACTCGTATATGTGTGTGCTTTTAGGTGCTACTCTACCCGTCGCCAGTCTAGCGCAAATGCTTGCCGAGACTCTCAAGTACTTCAGTACAGTTGGCTCTCGAGGGAAGGCTGCTGGCCGTAGGGTATAGGGTATATTCAGAGAAAAAACAAGAAAACCAAAAACAACAAGAAGTGTGTCAACCAAGCACCAACAGTCAACGTCAACACCCAGGGCTGTGTGTGCGAGTGTGTGTGACGGTGAGTGTGTGCGATTGTGTGTAGTGTGTCGCACGTCGCGTCATTTAGGCAAATGTTTATTTAGAGGGGTGTCTAGGGACAGGGGTGCCACTCAGCGTTAAGTCCGCTTTAAATAACTTTTGCATACTTTGTGGCGACATGGCCAAACAAACTGAGATGTACAAATGTAATTAGCAAGTCATTCCCCCATCCCCCCCAAAAAACTCCAAAAAAAAGCAGCCCTAAATAAAATTTACTCATTTGCTCATGCAGAGAAATGTTCGTCGCAGCAGCCCGAAAGCATGCAACATAATATGCTCGCTAAAATAGTAAAAGCAGACAACCTACACCCTGCGTTCTACACCCTGCACCCTACACCCTACATCCCACACACCCTACAGTCTATACCCAACACCACACACTCTGCACCCTACCTTCCAACCCAAAGCCCAGATTTGACAGTTTATATGCACTACATAAACTTTTTTGGTGAAGTTGTTTCCGGCGATTCCTTGCAAAAAAAAATGTAGACTAGCAGATACCCTGTACTAGGATCTAAGGCAATATTTAAAAAAAAAGTAGAGCTGGAAATGAATTGAATATAAAAATAGGATTAGCAGCATATCAGAAGCTAATGTTAATAACGGTCGCATACCAAATACTGAGCCTTCAGCTATTATAATATTGACAACTGAGCATTTTAGACTAGCAGCTACGCTGTAAAATAGCTCTTATCTGCACACACACACAAGGCATTTAAATGTAATAATGTACATTGGCTTTGAAACTAAAATGTCTCGTATTTGATGTTCATGTTAAGAAGGCGATACCCATTAATTTTCGAATTCTGTACAGTTAAAGCAATTGATAATTCTTGTTCTACGGAATATAGCTGACAAAAAATCGGAGGCTCTCACAAAAATCTACAAGGATTTTGTTCTTGTATTATATGTTAAACAGGGTATCAGCATACAGAAGGACAAGGCTACATCCACTCGATTGTTCTTTTTCTTCTCTAATACTCATTATATAAATACAGAGTATATACCATAAAAATACACTCTACAGCCCGTAAACAATTTGTTGCTATTACACTAATATCTGTGCAATTTTGAGCCTTTAGCAGTTTCACGAATCCAAAGCATGCAAATAAGTGCAAATTATATTTAAGTGAATAATGCTCCGATTCGATTCGCTTTTGTTTTTGTTTTTTGTTGTAGCAACGTTTTTTTTTTTTCGAAATTTAAGGACAAATTAAACTTTTCCATTCAGCTTAAGGCAATGCTATATAATTTCTATTTTATTTTTAGGCCCCTTTGCTTGTATTACATTTAAACCCGCCCCGAGGGCCTTGTCCCGAGCATCATGATTGATTCTATTCTCTAAGCCCATTGACCTTTCAAATGCCCTCGCTGACGCAGGGGTGTCTCAGCTGGATGGCAAGTCAAAAACATATATTTCAATTTATTTATTTAGTCAAGTTAATTTCCAAGCAATCACTTTTCGTCTTTGAAGTGCATTTTCATAGGAGATGTCGCCATCCGGCAAAGTATCGCATTTCTATCTTATTCTGATCCTACCTCGATATGAGTTTCTTTTAAGAGAGGGATACACTTTTTGTTTGGGATATTGGAGAGGCAAATTATTGCTTTAATAGATAAAAAGTTTATTTTGACAAACTGTGGCTAACTGGCTATAAAAGAAAGATATAGTCAGCTCACAAGCATTTCCTCTTTATTAACTCCTTTATATATTTGCTATTCACTTCAAAATCTATTTCTCTATCATTGAAAATCTCAAGCCGTAAATCTCATTGACACATTTTACTTCAATTGGAAGATAAAGTGTATATTTACTGCGACTTTGCCTGATAGCTTGAAAGATAACCTTTCATTCTTATTGGCTTGCACGCTGAGCTTTTCATTTTGAATTCAGGCCGCCCACTTGAGAGAAAACAGAAAAAGGTACAGGACAGCACAGCACAACGAATGACCCTTGGGCAGGTGAAATAGTAATTCGCAAATTGACTGACAGTCAATGGGCGTTACAGCGTCCAACACCTACTTTTAGCCGCTTTGCATTAGCCTGTCAAGTGTTACACGAAAGTTGTTTAGCCCGAAAAAAGATTTAACAGTTCGTTAAGGCGGACTGAGCTCGGAATTAAAACGTTTTACGATATTAAATGAGCGGCATTTAAAGTTCGCAATCTCCAACGCTAACAAGCTGCAATTGTTCGCCGATTACAGTTGGTCATAAAAATAAAGACACGATTTCTACGTTCATTTAAATACCAGACATTTGTTGGCCAACAGCATTTCGCAGCAAACAATTAAAGTCGCCAGCAGGTCGGCACAAAAAAAACAGCACACTTTTGGGCGCGCACAGTTTTTATGGCAGAGCGCAAATGTTTAACAGCGCTCTGTTAAGTTACAGACGCGCTCTTTGCGCTCACACTGGGTCTCTCTCTCGCTTTCCCTCTCTGTCTGTCTGTCTGAATGTTACCCGGTAATTTCTGTGCAGCAGCCTTTTGGGCGTCTGTTTATCATTCGCTATTTGCCTAATGGTTGACATATTGATTGAGAAACCAGGTCGACACAGCGCGCGGCGGCTGCCCTGCGGCTCTGTGTTTGTTTTTTGGCCTAGCTCGTGGTTAAGCAATGCATTTTCTGCAGCTACACGAAAGTCTGCAATCAAACTCAGCCCTCAAACAGCCTCAGCTGGCACTTTACGTGGCCGCCCATATGCCTATAGTTGCTGCAAAGAGCCAAAAGAGACTGGGCAACTCTCGCTGTTAGCAGCATGCCGCATTGCATGCGCTTAATATTTGCGTACTTAACATTGTGCTAATATTTGGGTTTTATAAGTCTGTTTACATTAGCCCAGACAACAACCTGTCTGCAAATTTAACAGATTTCTCGCATGCGAGAAATGAAATGCCTGCTCATCAGAGTTGTTAGAACCAAGTACATAATTTCATGTTGAGGAAAACTAGCTGATAGGATTTATTACAGCAATCAATTAAATCAATAAAAACCCCAGAACACAACCAAATTAATGAGATTTCTAGTGTGCAAAATTACATTGCAAAAAAATAAATTAATGACTAAACAAATATATTCAAATCGGAAAAGAATCTCTTAAAACTTATTATAATCCAAAATTATGACATCTTGAAAGCTTAAAAAATAACCAGTATGGATAAAGAAAATATTATTCAAGCATAAAACGACCAAAAAAGTCCTTAAAAAATTCAAGATTTTACTAAAATATAATCCATTTAATGCTATAAATTCATATATAAGAAAAAGAGCTATTAAAAAACTATATTTAACTCAGCATAAAAGTATTCCATATTTTACTCGTGCAGAGCGTAATTTATTTGGAATTAAAAAAGTAAAAAAAAAACCCGGAACCACTTTTATAGTTTTTGGGTCCTACTTAAAAAACTGACTAAGAGTTTGTTTTACTTCACTTTTTACTTCAAAATGCTGTTAAATGTTTAGAGAACATGTTAAATATTTTATTAGTTGTCTGTTAACTAAACACTACAATTTCTGTTACAAGGTCCCAATACGATTTATATTACAGTCGCTCATCAGACACAGCTACCGATTGCCTATAATATGCGAAAGCAAAAGTTTGTGCTAATAAATTACCCATTAAAAATAAGCTTTTTTAAGAGTTTGATTATCTTACGGCATACTCCTTTATCACATAATTTTCCACTCGACTGCCTCAACAAGACACTCCAGAAGTCGCCAGCAAGCAGAAATTGCCTAACATATAATTATTATAAACAGTAAACATATTTTTCAGGGCACAACACGTGCCACAAGTTGCTGTGAGGGGCGATATTTTATAGTGGGGGAGGGGGAGTACACATTATGAGGTAGAAGATAAGTTAACCTATTCACTGCATGTCTGAGTAGCTTAACGAGCTAGCAAGACCAGAAAAAATGCAAATGCGCTGCCAGGGAAATGGGGTAATGGAGCCGGGGCAGGCAGCCTGCCCCATTAAGCAGCTGTTGCTCATACGCACTGTTGTGCGGCGCAGTCAGTGTTGCCACCAAATCTCTGCTGCAGTCATTTGTTGAATTTTTGGCTTCTGGCAACACTTGCCACACAGCCCTTCGCCCGTCTTCCGGTCCACTGTTGGCTCGTTTATTTATCTACTTGTATAGACTATGCGACGGTATTTTAATTTAATGCTTGTTGACATTCGGTGGTAATACGCTTTGAAAACAATGTCCTGCCGCCCACAGCCCGCAGTTCGTTATCCCTGAGCAACTTTTTGCAGCTGGCAGTTGTTGAAATTAATTGTTTGGTCTCGTTGTGACCAAGTGCTGCTCAGCCAGGATATGCCAGGAGATGGCTTTTAATAATGTTTTCGTTATGCATGACAACGACTGTAGCTCGCCGGGCAAAAGCTCTGAGGCAGCCTCATTAGGCGAATTTCTACACAAAGTTTACTTGCGCCCCAAATGTAAACAGCATCCATAAAAATGTTCTGCACACAACAATTTATTCTAGTCGAACATCTTGTGGCTGCTTCCAATTAGCTCTAACTTTTCATTAGCCTTGTCTTCGCAACATTTCTGGCAATGAAAACTTTAAGAGTAATACGAAGTTTATCTCATCCCTGCTTAATAATGTCTGGTCAGATGAAAAACAAGACAAAATCAAGTTTTAAGAGGGATAAAATTCAACATACTACCAGAGGATACCAGAAAAGCGTTGGACTTTCATCCTTACATATTAGACAAGATTAAATAGTTGACATCTTCTTCTTTAATCGTCAATAAAGTTTTCTACTTAAATTATTTATGTATGTTTGTATGTATAAGGTTTTTCACAAACATTTTCAATTTCTTTATTTTAATAAAGTTTTAAAGGCAACCCATTGATGTGACTCGAACACACAATTTGTATAATTTTCCACAGACATGCAGAAAAAATGTGTGCAACACGATGCAAGGACATGCCGAGGACGATGTCTTGCGTTCATCCGACGCAATTTGCATTTTATGCGGATGGCCACAAAAATGCGAAAGCAGCGCAAAAATATGTTGTCGTTGTTGCTGTCACGTTCAGAAATTGAATTTAACACATGGCAAACATGCGAAATTCCTGCACAACACATACAAAAGTCGAGATTTTCGTAATTAATCAGCTTAGCTGCAAAGGTAGCTGCTGGCCGCACAGTAAACTAAGCTAACTTGGCCAAAAGAATTAGAAAGCAACTTAAGCGCTCAGCTTATGATGTATGTGAGCCAGGCCAACACCAAGATTGGCTTACAGCTCTAAGGGCAACAGCTGCATTAAGCTGGATAATTGATTTATATGCGTTTTAATGAAGCTGCCAAATGCCCGAGGAGACGGTTGAGCACTTTAACCAGGGCTTAGGAACATCCTGTATGAGGGAATGTGTGTGAACGAGCGTGTTAAATGCCTTTATTGAGCGTAATTAATAGCAATATTATGAGCCAGAGGCTCCATCAATTATTCACAGAACATGGATTTTAGTAAATGCGCTTTGCAAGTTTAACGTCAATTTTCAGCTTCAAATTTTTAAAACCCATTTTACAGCTAAATTAATTAAAACAAGAGCTGAATAGAATATTCAAACGCACTGAGCTACCCTTTGCACGTAGGAATGCTTAAAATATGCCTTATTTTGGCGTAAATAGTTAATATTCTAAAATATTTCAAAACTCTTTCAGTAATTCAGATGAATTGAAATATAAGGAACCAAGGCTGAAATCTATTTCTATTTCATCATATGACTTTCAAATTGATATACACCACTCAACACATTGTACAGGGTAGAGCAACACATAAATTAGCTTCTGACCAAAAAGCCAGAGCACCAGCAAAAATATGTTGATTAGTTTGCAATTTTGTCGGCTCAAATATATTTTACATATGCAATTTTGTCAGCCATGGATTTGCGGGCTGGTTGATTCGTTGGTTTGCATTCAAGGGGGGGGTGGAGGGAGTGATGGTGGGTAGTCAGAGGGGTAAGGGGGGAAGGGGGGAAGGATAGCGAAATGTGATGACATTTATTGTGCTTGTTGCTTGCAACTTGCGGCTTGTTGCAGTGTTGTGTGGCAGTTGCTGCTGCTCATTAGCATGCGACAGTTGATGCGAAATGTTGTCGGATTATCAACGAAGTGCAGGTGGTCGAGGGGGAGGAGGAGAGGAAGCCAATTGCATTAGAGTGGCCTTCGATTGCACGGGGATGTTATGTAACACGAATATTGTGGACTATATTTTTAGTTTGGGCAAATTACAATGAGATCCACATGCAAATTTGGGACATATTTGCATAATATACCACAACAAGAAATGCAAGGCGAAAAATTGATTAATTCATAACGATGAGATGTTTTCTTGCAACGGTATAAACTTAATCTGCTTGCACTAATAAAATAATGTGTTATAAATATAAGAATCTAAGGCATTAAAAATGTCTTTTCTGCAATACTTTTCTACACTGAGTTTCGAGCAAACACGGCATATACAATGCTCAGAACTAAATATGACTTACAAAACCCTTTTCACGGCAATTTCTTGAAATGGAGTCAAGGCTTTTACAACCCGAAACAGCTTTAACAAATTTATAATTTATTAAATTTGATCAAAAAACAAGAGACGGAAAAAGGAATTTGCAAAAAAAATGTTCAAAGGCTTACGGCTTATTTTCAACATAATACAAACAACAATGTCAACATCTCAGGCCACAGTATTTGCATATCAATGTACCCAACAGTAACACCACCCACACACACGCACAAACACACACATACGCACACCCACACACATTTGTAGCGCATACAGAGATAATCCGCGGCGCCCAAAAGTATGCAGACATTTTTATAGTATATCTACAATTGTATATACTATACGCCAGGCACGACATCCAAACAGCCAGCAAAAAAAAAAAAAACACCAAGTATGCTGTGTGCACAGTTGCCAGTTACGTTGTGAAAACAAGAACAAACAATGGGAACAACAACTTCGACAACGTTGCCAAAGAAATGCTAACAACAAACAACTAAAAGCGCATTTCGAAAATCGAAAAAGAGCCAAAAAGTGCCACAAATATGCAACCGCACAGACCAAAACGAGTCACACATAACACCCTAGCACGCAGCCACACACACACTCACACACACACACACACACACACACACACAAACGAGCACATACCCACCCACTCACAAACACACATTCATACATACATACACTGTGAGCTAGAGCAGAGAGCTCGCACAATTAAATATTCAGAGCGAATATTCCGTTTGGTAGTCAACAAAAAGTGAAATACTAAATGGCCAAAAGTAAAGAGTAAAAAGTAAAAAGTGAAAAGTTTTGGGGCAACGCACGTGAAACGGCTATCAAAATATATTTGCTTAAGCTAGAGAAAACCAAATATATTTAAACATTTATACATATAAGCATTTATAGCATATATCTGTGTATTTGTTTTAAGTCTTTGCCAAAGGCAAAATTTAACTTTAACTAATTGCTTTAATAGTTTTAAGTGCAGATATTAAGCTCAGACAAAGTACATGATTGATTTGTCAGAAATGTTATTTCAAATCAATTTCATAATTTAATTTCCAGATAATCACCTAAATGAATGTATACAGGCGAACGGCTTGACACAGCTAAATATATTCAGTTCCTGCTGATCAGAAATATATATATGCATAAATTCCTATAATTAACCTAAGAACTGTTTAGGTTATCTTTCAACATTTTAATGAGTTTCTTCAAACTAAAAACTCTCCTTTTGCGTATTTTAACTATGCTCAAATGAGTTTTCCAGAAACATATATACAACTTAATATCAAGATATTAAACAGAATCAATGGAACAGATGATGCCAGGCGATTTAAGGTTGATAATAGATAAAATTATTACTTTTTGTTTCCCATTTCCATGAAAGTCCCTGAATTTAAACTGTCTTCGAGATTTATGGATTGCGGCTTGTTTAACATGCGCGCAATATGATTTCTTTAATTCTCATTTTACGTAACCGCAATGCCGCTATTAAAAAAACAAATATATATACTAATAGAAACGTATCCAATCTTGTCATACATTCACATATTATGAAATAAAAACGACTAAAACGTGAAATAATAATAGATATTAAACATGCAGACTTACCTTTGTTTTTATCACTGTTCGAGTATTAAATGCATATTCGCATGGCAGGGACTGTCGAAATTGGCAACTGTTTCACGGTTTCACGAAAACTTGGTTCATTTGCCAGCCTTTTTGGGAGGGGCAGAGTGCTCGACCGGCTGCAATCGCGGTTCGGCACATTGATGACAGCGAGGATGCGGTTTCCGTTTGCAGTCCTGCGGCTTTGACTAAGCTGCTCGTTTGTTGTTATCGACTGTTAACGTTGAAATGTTTGCCTTTGCTGTTGTTGTTGTTGTTGTTGTTTTTCCTCACTTTGTCGTATTGTGTTAAAGTTTTTCCATTTAAATGCTGCTAACTTCCTGGCACTGGCACTGTCGAATAAACACTAACACAGCCGGAGTACACAGAACTATGTTCCACTTAATCCGAACGCGCTCTGCTTCTTGAAGCCCATGGAATGGCCACTTAAGCTGCATACGAAAAGTTAGTCGACTGCATTTCCTGCTGCAAAATGTTGCATTTCCGAAACAAGTTGAGTTGCCTTTTGCCTAAACTTGTTTTTGTGATTAAGTTTGCCAATTTGAACCGAACTTCGACAGAGCTAAACCAATAAGCCGGGAGTTAAGCCTTTGACAATCCATTGAATGTCACCCAAATAGCAAACAGGGCGTATGTGTAATATCCCAGCAGGGACATGACGTAAGCGTGATATTGCTGAGACTAAACACATGGTTAGCCATTGGGTCTGAATACAAGGAAAAATTAAATGATATCATGTTTTATATGAATGTTTCAATTATACACATTTTCTACCTATTTAATTAAGTTAAGTTATTTTGGCTGCTGAAATGAAAACGTTTGTCCTTTACTTGTGGACAATATATTGATTAAGCCCAGATTATAATAACACGTATTAACTGCCTTCAAGGGTATTTTATATTTGAGACGGCAAAAACAACTTATATTTCTTGTTCTTTCGGTTTTCTTTACTTTAGCCTGAGTAAGATTCTAGCCTAAATTTCAACACAGAACCGCTTTCACACTTCAAATTATTTTCCACGCTGTTTCATGGTTTAATTGCATTTTCCTAACCAAATTTCGTTGTGGCTTTATCTCAATGCTTTTGCAGTTGCAGTAAGGCTCAAAAAAGAGCTCGTATTTTCATTATTATTTTTGAAAGCTGACAATGAAAAACGGTCAAAATGTGTGCACACACACACACACACTTGAACACACGAACACACAAACATGTAGCCACTTTGGGGGCGTGCCTAGGCTGAACTGCAGCAGTTACAACAGCAGCAGCCAACATGGCGTATACGTAATTTGCATTACAATGAACCCGCTGTAGCCACAACAACCGTTACACTTCCCCCTTATCTCACATTTGCAACCCCCCCCCCCTCTGCTCCCCTGCCCTTCTTGCTGCTCATCACATCAGCTCCTTTCATTGCTGCAAGGTGTATAATTTTGATAGCATCGCACAAAGCCCGCACATTCTAGGGTGTTGACAATGCTGGCGAGGGGGGATGTTTGTTGGGGGGCTGGAGTGGGTCTTGCTGGCATGGGTAAAGCTGCATTTAAATTGAAATAACAATAATTGTTCGCTACAGCCACATCGGCAATGCCCATTCCTACTTCCCCATTGCAAGCCCTTCCATTGCAAAATACAATTCTTACCACCGCATAGAAATGGCACAGCGGATGTCGAGTGTCACTAACAGCCACGCCCCCACATCCCCTAAGGTGCACTTTAAATAAGAGGCTCATAACTAAACAATCTATTCTTCAGTTGACATAGGCCTGAACTGTTTGCTGCGACAGGCAATTAAAGCAGCAAAATAAATCAATATCAAAGAATAAAAAGTTGAGATCTAAAAAACATACCAAAAATAAAATTTATTAAATGCTTACCAGTTTTACTAATTAAAACAAGATAACGACCAATAAGACTGTACTCTGTAGAAGTCAGTGCAGACTAACTTGAAAACATGAGAATTGCATAGAAAGGCGATATAAGTAACACAGAGTGTGACAGAGGAAGCGAGAAGCAAATTCTGTACCCCAACCATATTTAGCTATGACCTCGTATTTTACACCCCCTGAAAAAAGACCGTTATAAAAATAAAATTACCATGTCTTACTTTTCGAGAGCATTTCGAAGGATGCCTTTACTTCTCGAGTCTGAAACTGTTTTTCGCTTAATGTGAGCTTGTGTCTGAAAGCAAGAATGAGACGTAGACCGTTACGACCGCCAACATACCAGCAGGCAACTTTTTCCACCTGTCTAGGGACCAAAAATTACTTGCTTAAAACTTTTTAATTGCCATATGCTCTTAGAGCGGCGCTCAAAAAGATTCAGCGAATTGCGCGCTACCATACCATGTGCCCAAAAAGGAATAGAGTATATTGGTTGTGTGGAAGACTTAAATATGTGAATGACAATGTTATATGTTGCTATGTGGGTTTTGCTTCGCAACACAAATTTAACGACAACAACAATCTAGATATATGCCATATATTTTCATGATAAAATAGATAGATATCAATATAGAATGCATTCATAAAACAGGGTATCTTTCGGTTGGGTGCACTAATCTGCAGCGTTCTCACTTGTTTTCTTTTTTTTTTTTATCGTAATTAGCTGCCAGAGCTGAGGCTGCAAATTATGCCATAATTATGCGCCAGGCGACGGGCTCACTCAATGAAACGAGCACATAAAGTATTTGGCAGAGTACTCGACGCTTTTTGATTGGCTTCCGAATGCAGCCAGAAAAACGGTTGACCGAAACATGAAAAGTTCTTCAAAGTCAAACCACAACAATTGGCCAACAAGTTGTCGCCAGCAACTTGCCAAGTGCCCCTCAAAAATTGTTTAAGCTGTGTCAAATTTAAATACTTCCCCACATTCGACGTCCGACTGCAGCGGGAACAACTGGCAATGGACCGAATTTGAGTGGGTTTTGAGTGCATTGGAACGGTGAAAATACTGAAACACTCAACGACAACAACAACACAGGGAAAGCTCTGCTGTTGACGCTGACGAGCGACAATTGTAGCTGCCTTGTCTCCTGGTCATGCACTTTGCTCATTGTTATTGTTAGGGATCGGGATCGGAATCGGAATGGGGTTCAAAGGGGTAGTGATTGAGAAGCGCGGAAGCGACGCTGTCAAGAGCTGTGATTGATGCAAAGATTGTCGATTAGTAGTACAGTTGGCTCAAATGGTATAATTTCATGAGCAGCCATTAAATTAAACGGAAAAAATACCAAAAGACACAAAAATACAAGAGTAAACATTCAGAAAAACAATACAACCGCAGCACTAATTAGTTATTAGTTTAATTAGTTTTTAATTAATTCTGCATATTATAACCGAAATGTTATATAATTCAAAAATGTATTAACTTATTGTGCTTGGATTTAAATTGGGCATATTTGCATCGTGTTGGTATCTTTCTGTTACTTCAATGGTTTTGGTTTTTGGTAACTAACAATTACAACCATGATTATTATTCTTTCAACTTTCTGCCACATCAAGTGTGGCATGCATCTTAAGTAACCACTGTGCCACATAGTGGCTCAGAGTCCATCTAATTGTCGTTTATGTGCCCTTCTAGACTGCAATTGTCGGCGCACTAACTGTAAATGATGTTCGCTCAATGCCTCAATGCACCCGACTCGTTGCAAGTGGCAACTGGAAACTGGCAACTGGCACCCACACATGATGTCGCTTGCAACGCGTGTTTGGGGTTTGTTTTTGACAGGCGCGTTGGCACTAATGTCTTTTTCTTGCTCGTTTGTTGGCCGCACTCACAATTACAATCATGCAAACAGCCACCCACACAGACACACAGGCACACACACTCACACTTGCCTTTGGCCTTTGGCACTTTGTCAATCGACAAACAAAACGAATTGCAACGACATCGCCAGTTGCCCTGCGGGGCAAGTGGCAAGAATTGGGGGGCAACTGCAAGGTGCATGCAGATGTACACCTACTGCCAGCTCAATCTCATCCAGTTGCATTCATATATACTTGCTAGTTGCTTCCGCTAAAGCCCTGGCTATTGTTTTGATTGTTTGCAGCTGCCACCAATGCTCCAAGCAGTCGAGCAACAAAAAAGGACCAAAAGATTTAAGTTTAACCAGGCTAGGTCAGCTTGACTCTGAAATTGCCTTTTACACTACATTTAGGTACATTATAATTCCATTCCAGTTCTTATTATTAACGGGCACTGTGTGGTTTGCAGAGATTCATTGGGGTTTGTATTAATAAAAGAATACAATATATAAAACATAGGAAAAAAAAAAAACTGTTTTTATACCGGCTTATATCGACAGTCTTCGAGCTTCTCTTATTGAAATTAATTGAAATTATATTTCCATAAATATATTTCCATTTCAAATACAAGTGAACTCTTGTAATTAAATATCTATTAATATTCCCAAATTAGTTTGCTTAATAAATATGGCATACTTTTTCCAAGCTGTTCAGTTTTTAAAAAATACAACATAGATGAAATAATGAATATGGTATTCATAAAACTGTCAGCTTTTCATGCATAAGTGCCAATCAAAAAAATTTTTAAGATATCATTTGAATTTGCTTGATTTAAAGAAGAATTTTGATAAATTTCTAGAGTGTAGTTTTTTGTAACATTTAAATGAATAAATATTTAAACATTTAATTAACATGTTTGTCGTTTGATTAATTACAGGAAGAAATGAACATTTTCAGATTTGATAAAATCCTACAATGCAATTTTTCAGGTGTCTATTGTCTCCAGAAAATCTGATTTTCAATTAAAGCCAAACATTAAATTTAATGGATAGAGCAATAATAATAATTTAACTGAATTATTTTAAATTTAATAAGAGTCCCAGCTAGATTCTTCTACTTAAACTTATTTGCATGCAAAAAGATTCAAAATGTAGATGCCAAGCTGAAGTATGCCACAAAGTCTCTCCTTTATGCAACGCCAACACACTCGTAAAGCCCAAGGCTATGAATTGTGTGCGTGCGTGTGTGTGTGCGTACCACAGCATTCAAAGGATCTGGCAGGGCTGACCCTTTTCGTGTTGGTGTAGGTGTTCGTATATGCGGCTGACCATTTATGAATATTTACGAGTGTGCAACACGCAGTGGCGCCCCGGGGCGTGCAGTGCAGACTTCTAATGGCATTAAAGGAACGTGCCAAAGTCGAGCAATGGGATTTGTGGGGCGTGGCAGCACAGTGCGGCAAATGTTATAGGTATATTTGTAGCTTTCAATTTGAATACGTGCTCAAATCAGAGCAACTTATTGAGAGCTTGAATATATTAACAAATACAAACAAAAACACATGCATTGATCTAAAACAAACAAAAATGTCAAAAAATCCATGCGCGGGCGTAATAAAGCCCTTGCCGATCTATCAGAAGTTAATGGTGGACAACCTGACAGTCATACGTCCTCCCATACTCAAGTTGTACTATTGGGAGAGCTTCAACATAACTGGGTGAGTAGCGCTTGGCTGTGAACCGAAAATCCCTTTCCAAAAGCCTTTTCTCCACTCGGACAGACTCAACAAGAAACTCCGCTCGAACAAGCAGGAGCATGAGCATGTCCTGGCGGTTCCATTGCGACAGATACAAAGCCAGCCCCTGAAGATGATCTTCTGGCTGCGCAA
Source organism: Drosophila ezoana (assembly GCA_035045725.1). NCBI lineage: Eukaryota > Metazoa > Arthropoda > Insecta > Diptera > Drosophilidae > Drosophila > Drosophila ezoana. Next base: position 7,033,961 of record JAWNOU010000005.1, on the reverse strand, counting down.
CATGTCCGCCCAGCCCCTGGAATTGAAGTTGAAGCGCATCCAAAACTGTCAGTGCCAGCCATTGCAAACTCGCGTGGGCTTCAATCAGTTCCGTCAACTTTTTCACTGCCCGCATCGCCGGCTCATACATATTAACCAGGAGCAGCTCAATTTACAGCCGGACGAGGTGCTACCTCTCACAGTAACCACTCATTTCTTTCTCTATGGCGAACATTACCTCACCTATGAAATTTAGTAAGTATTTCCAAAATGTAGATACTCAGAGCTACATCTGATTTGCTTTGCCCCTAGCACTGGTGACAATCGCAAATTTGTGTGGAACTTCAAGCTGGAAATCACAGCCTTTGATCCAGAGCGGTGTCTGCTCACCAAGGAGCTATTGCCGATAAATATTAAAAACTTCCATCATGTTACCCAGCCGATTTGGGTCCAGAATATAACTATGACACATCTCGCCTTTGCCTTCTCCTCGCGCGAACGCAGCTTCAAGCTGCACAACTCAAATCTGACGGTGCCCAGGCAAAGTGTTTGGCCCCTGCTGGTGGAATATCGACCCTTGGACTATGAGAATGAGGTAAGCACTAAATCTCAGATTTCACATCCTTTATAATTAGTGCTCAATAATGAACGAAATGGTCAAGAAGGGAGGTATATGTTTCTAGGGACTCGACTTAATCGACGAAATTTTATTTTTTGCTTTCAAAAAAAAAACAGTCGCAGAAAAGTAGTTTAAGTTAAATTAACCTGTCTATATGTATATAGCAAGTCGAAAACTATTTCCCGCTCTAATTCACATCTTTATCTTCTCGCAGCTCGAGGTGATGCTTACATATGAGAGCTCCAAGGCACGGTATAAGATTAAGGCCCGTGGCACTAATACAGACGAGGATGAGATTACAGATATGCCGCTCAAGGACAGAGAATCCGCCGAATTCCTTTACATAATCTATCCGAACCGGTTGAACTTTGAACTGTGCATGAAGGAGACTCGTACACAGCTCGTCAATGTGCACAACTATGGGCAAAAGTGCATGGAGTTTCGCTGGCAAAAGTAAGTCCCAACAGAACTTCTCCAATCGCTCAATTCACTCAAATGCTTCTCTCTCTCTTTACTCCAGCTACATTATCAGCGATTTCTTTGCAGTCACTTTCGAACCATCCGTCTTTCGACTGAAGGGCCATCATTCGAAACTCTGCGAGATAAAGGTAAGCGTCTTCGACCGCCTCATCTTCTTTCGCCGCATACCAATTGTGCTGGAAGTGCATCGCATACTTGATGGCGCCACGCTTATAGCCAAGGCTGAGCTGGCTGAAATCGAGTCCATTGACGATCCCAAGTGGAGGGAAGATAGCTATCTGGAGCATGCTTTTCTACACCTCAACATACGTGTCCATACGCAAAATGACGAGGAAAAGCAAGAGGATAATATGTACGAAAACGATGGCACCTGCGCACCATGTGGTGGCGTGGGCATTGACCCGGGCGCCGGCGGCGATGGTTCGCCCGTTGAGCTAACCGAGGAGCAGCAGAAGCAGGCGGAACGAGAGGCGCTGATCAAGCGTTTGTCCATGAAACGCAAACTGAATGCAAATGAAATCATTGAATTAAGTATGGCCATCGATCACCGTATTACCATATTCGAGAAACTCTTCTGGAAAACTCTATCCAAGTCGAATTTTATGCGCATTAACCCGGCACGCACATGCAACAAGTTCAACCAGACCTATGAGCAAGTGGTGCTTGTGGATAACGCTTCAAGTCCCCTCATGAATATGCGTACGAAAGTGGATCACAAGTGAGTCCTTCTTAAGAGCTAACTAGTTCCAAAATTGAAAACTTCTTTAATTTCTTCATTATTTTTTTTTGCCTATGCCAGCACCATTTTGTCCATAATCAGTCGCCTCATGATGGAGGCCATCAACGATCTGGCCAAGAACTGGCGATTTATACCATCGGAATATTATGACCGTGAACCTTAAGCTCTTTACTTCAAATGTTCAACTATGCAAAATGCATTACATACCCGCAAAGCTCATTGCGTTGCACATTTTGCGGCTGTGGCAGCCATTTGTGCTGTCCACATGCCGCATGCCTCCGAAATTTATGTAAGATTTCGCACAGCACAGCACACGCCCAGCCGAGCCACAGCTTGCCCAGCTCGCAATTTATGTCTTCGCCTAAAAGCATGCTATATTTAAAGCATTGCAACAGTCGCTGCCCCCACGCCACACACGCACACACACCACTGCAGAAAGGGAAAGAAAAGGTACAGAGAGACAGTAAGAAGACTTTTAAGTTTACTCGACCAATCTGACAGCAAGATATGCAACACTTTCAGGCTGCTTAAAATTGCATTCATAGCAGATATCTTCTTCCGCAGAATAAATATACATTTCAAGTTTTTAAAAGCAACATATTTAAGGCATGTTTCCCCATACTCCTGTCAAACTGTTTGCTAAATTCAATTTTGTTTTAAAAATAAAGCATACTATGCATCTAAATGTTAAATGTTCTAATATTTTACTATTTATCATTAAATTGAACTATTTACCATCCTGATAAATTCAGTTTGGAAAGTGAAAGTTCATGTTGGCTGAATTTAAATGAGAAATTAACTGCAAGAAACTTCTACCATGTCCATTGTAAATAATACAATGCGAAAAGAACTACAGGATAACTTTAATAAAAAACTAAGTGAACTTGTAATTCACTGTGATATTTTATGTATACTTAAATTGCTCGATCCGCTGTTTTACCATGTTATACCGACATGACGTCCAGAAGCACACAACATGTAACACTTTATTTAACAGGCAGATTTGTCCGCATGGTAAATGGCTGTTTGCATAGCAGTCAAAAGTTTAGCAAACCAACAGACTCATTTATTTATTTAAATTATGATTTTTAAGTTAATTCGAACACATAACCTACTTTTATATTCGACTTACAACTTACCAAAATGTTTTTGTTCGATTACAATCAGCTCCTCGAACTGGTTCCATGATTAAATAATTGTCAGTAATTGTTTTTAAACACATCATTTCATAGCTTTATTGAATAAATTGTTGTTTCCTTCATTTTGTGTGTGTTCGTGTGTGTTTTTGCTGTTGTAAATTCTCAGATTAATTCATAATGAAGTTTAATTGATTTTTAATAAATCTTGCACAGAGTATACCATAAATATGCTATATAAATCTTTTTCGTTTTTTCTTTTCATATTTGTGTGGTTTTTCTTTTCTTTCTTTTGTTTTCGTTAAGTTAATTGAATGAAAATTCGAAGAAATTTGTTTAAAGTGTGTGAGTGTGTCTGTGTATACTTGGGCGTGTCATTGAAGCCACGGCCCATATGAGAGAATTCGACAGTAATTCAATAGATAAATATGCACATTGTAATTAAATTGGAATAATTGTTGTTTCTATTATCTGACATGATTAAGTTAAATATTTGCTACTACAATACGATACGGCCCACCAATATTTTGACTATGTTTATAACGACGAGAAAAAAACTGCATAGTTTAAATACACACATATATATATGTATATATATATATGTTCATATATATATCTGGCATAATTAGTATGTTGACTTCAAGTACTATACGTAAGCTAAACCATAGACGATAATAGAAATTATTTGAATTATTCATTTTTCTTTTCATATCTTATGCAGAATTAAATACGTTTCACATTAAATTATGCATATGTTGAGCTTGAGCTTGAAAGAACTAATGCAAGTATTCTCTGTTTCACTTATTCTTTTCTTCATTATTTTCGTTTTTCTTCTGAATTGTTTTAATTCTCTTTTCTTCATTCGTTTCAAGTGAATGCTTATGCTGCTTGCTTTGCATTTAACAAGAGTGCTTAAAATTAGTACCTTTGACTAAGTTGTTTTCGACTAAGTTTGGTTTATACATAATTAATTTAATATATTTTTTTTTTTTGTTAGTTTTCCTTTTGCTTTAACATTTAATGCAAACATATAGAGAGAGAGCTTTTTTCAATATTTACTTTACTGATGACATGCACTACGAAATTTTCATTGGATAGATATTTTTTCATTGTTAGTTTTTCGTTTTATTTTTATTTATTTTTTTTGTTGCAAATATTTTTACCAAAGTTTTGTGTAGGTTTAAGAGAGCAGGTGATGCAGAGACCCGGTCACAAAAGAGGGTCACAATCGAAATAAAACACATTTAAAGTACTGAAATAACTGTTGAAATAGGACTATAATAGCAGGTGTGTCTGATTGGGATGTCAATCTGTTTAGTGCTACATTTATTTTTTATACCTAGAATTCTTGAGCAAAATTGAAGGAAAAATGTAAAAATTAAAACAAGAAAAATCCTATTGGTACTCACACTTAGATTACATTTGACTTCGACATTAGGGGTCATCATGGTAAGAATTGTTCAACGTTAGGTTTACTCAATCTTTTTAAGCATTCAACATTAAGGGTACTCCGGGTATAACCTTTTCGACTTTAGGCTGCTCATGATAAGACCTTGAACAACTGACTTTTTAAAAGCACATTTAAATCAGTGCTTTGCATTAAATATTAGCAAATCTTAGGGGTAATCAACGTAAGAACGACTCTAGTTGAAATTTACAGAAAATGTAAATACTCGTGTCAGTTCAGTTAGTTAAACTACGCCTAGAAGCTTATTTCATAAATGTATAGCACATCATTTAAATACTAAGATCAATTCTTGAATAGGTTGCTTTCTTTCCCCACAGATGATTTGACTATTCAACTCTCGTTTAAGTAGGTAAATGGTGAGTTTAGGAGTGAGAGAGCGGTGTATTCTGTTTTGTTTGTATTTATGTGTCTATATGTATGTGTGTATGTATGTATGAGAGAGACATTTAAAGAGAGCTCTGCAGGTTCCGGAACCGGTCTCGAATGCGATTCCGGTTCCGGTTACGCCTGCAGGCATTGCACAACCTTTTTGGTTTCAAACGCGAATGTGCCTCGAAACGACGAACAAAACGTGACGACAATTCGATCGCCAGATCTTTGACATTATACGTAAGTATATGTGTATGCACTATCCTTATATTTTGGTGTAAAAGTATAAAAGTGTACCATATTTAAACGTCGAATGTTTCGCGTTTTACATTTGTTTAGCTTTCATTTTAGTTAAAATTTGTGGTAACTTTTCGTATCTATATTATAGATTTCATCATCATGCTCTTTTCGTTTTTTATTCGTTTTTTTTTTCAAGATATGCGCTTTGTTTTCTGTTCTTTTTCTGTTTCTGTTTCGGTTCATCGTCTTTAATCTTTAAATGTTAACATTATTGCGTTTTTCATGTAAAAATTATAAAGTTGCTCGTTATTTAGTTATTTTCTCTTTTCTTTCATTCTTTTGCTTTAGTCTTGTTTGCATTAGTTTAACTTTCTGTTATCAGATCCTTTGCGGTTTGTCATTACGTATTATTCTTTCATTTTTCTTTGTATATTATTGTGCGGTGTTTTTGTTCGTTACCAATACCGTTAAGTATATATAATATGTATATATAATATAATATATTGTATATATAGTATTCATGTATATGTTTAAATTTTTAAAATACTTTCTTGGTTTTTTTTTTTTTTGTTTATTCTTAGGTTTTTCTTTCATATATTATATTTATAAAACATTTTCATCTTAAAAAATGTATATAATCGATTGCTTTTTGTTGTTCTTCTATTTGTTGCTTTTTGTTTTTTTGTTATCATTACTTAATTGCATAACGCATTCTGCATTCCCCTTTTCCAATTCAGATCGCACATGCACAAAAAAATGTGTGTGCCTGATTATAAAAATCGGGTTTCTTGGTGTTGTCTTCTTATAGTTTTTCTTGAACCTGCTTCAAATTTTATTCATTTTTTTTTTTTTTGTTTTTTCTTTTGGAAGGTTTTGTTCTTATACATCGCATTAAAGCAACGAGTATTTTTTTTTTGGTATTTTTATTATTATATTTTTTTTTTTTGGTTTTTTTTTTAAATTTCAGTCAAGCATTTGCGCATGAATATGGGTATTCGAGTGCCTCAAGTGATTCGAATGACTGAAATAGTTCAAATGAATTAAATGATTCGGTTCACTTGGTGTCTCTGAATGAGTTTTGTATTTGTGAAAATAAGCCATTTAGCTCTACAAATATTAGGAGGCTGGGGCCTATGTACTACACACACATACATACTTAATAATCGTAATCGTAAATATACATACATATCAATTTCATTTTTGGTTTTGTTTTGTTTTGTTTTGTTAATTACTTTTTAAATAGTTGCAATAAATTTACTTGACGTATACATGAAAGTGTTTTGTGATTTATGCCATGAGTTAATATATATTTATAATAATTTTTCTGGTATGTATGTATATGTATAAACATTTAAAATTTGCAATACACAACATCAATATATTGTTAATCATATATAATATACTTTTTTGTTGTTGGTTTTGTTTTCGTTTTTTGTTTTTTATAAATAGTTATAGATTTTATATAGAGTTAATATATAGCATAGTTTAATGTGTTTCAACATTGCGAATTGTTTAGGGATGACGTACACGCAGGATTTAAGGGTTAGAAAACTAATAGATAAAATAATATGACTATGATTAAAACAGTTTCCTGACTCCCACGCCATTATGAATTCTTAAAGTTGGTAAAAACCTCAAGGTATAGGCAAAAAATAAAAGAATATTACAATAGAATATTATTATAACAAGATCTATTCGTATTTCTCATTTCTTTTTTGGTTTTAAGGACTAGTACATTTAACTAGTTTTGCAAGGAAATCTCTCAAGCACCATGTTTTCATGTTATAGAACTCTGATCATACATTTTCTCATATCTGCGGTTATCTCTCGCCTGTCTTTTTAAATGCATATATCATTTGTCGAAAGGTTCCGATGATTCCTTCTCAACAGTTCTTTATAATCACTTTTAAGGTAAATCTTTTTCACTCGTTTTTTTATTAAGAATTTTTCTTCTGCATACAAATTTTCTGTTGTAATTTTGTTTTATGTTTTGTTTTTTTTTTGTTTTATATTTAATTTGGCAATTTGTTTTGCTTTAATTGTTTGTTCCTTTATTATTGCTGTTTGGGTTTTTGGTTTAAACAAATTCGTTTTGCTGAAACGCGTTTTGTCAATTTGTTTTTGTTTTCTACGTACTTTTTGAGTTACGTTTTTAGCTTCTCTTTTTCTAGGGAGGGAATTTGTTAGAGATTTTCTCTGATTTCTCAAATTTTTCGAATGGCGTGCATATACATTTTTTAGCTGGTTTTTGTTTTAGTTATTTCTTTTAAAATTGTTTGTTAGTTGTGATTTATTTATTATGTTATTGTTATAACTTCTTTTTGTTTTTGTTATTAAAATTCTATTTAGTTTATATGGGCTTTATAGCATTAAATTTTTCTTAAACATTTATTCGTTGTATTCGAAAAATTCTCTGTATATTTAGCTCTTGGTTTGTTTATAGATTTTGTAATTTTTTGTTGCACATTCGATTTCATTACTGCTCTCGTCAGGATAGATTCAGAAATAGTTTAACATAGTTGAGAATTGGATAAGTTTTAACATATGACACATGATTAGATGAAGGTTGTGAATTTAATAATTAAATAGTTTAATAAAAAGTGTCTTTAAGTATATAATAATGCAATACGATCTTTATTTTAAGCAAGAGTTACACATTTACTCGTATATGTATATGTATATATATATATATATAAACAAATCGCGAACATATGTCGAACTTGGGGCTATTCTCCTCAAATGGATCCGACCATATGCCAAACGTTGCCGTTTTATTCTTTTAACGTATTTCAGTTCTGTTTTTATTTTTCTTTGTATTTATACATTTATCAATAGACTTAAATATTCTTCTCTTTGTCATGTTTTTGGTGGTTTTGGCCTTACAGATTTCATTCTGCCAAATTTATTAAACTATTTCTAGAGTATGTTGCTTTCTTCAAACAAAAACTTAACCATACATTTTTGGTTGCTTTAGCCCTTTGCTAAAGGCGACTAGACTTTGATGTTAGTGCAAATTAAACACGGATACAAAAGACGTGTGTGTTTAGTGAGGGTAATCGTAAAAAAAATAATGGCAGAGCTTTGCCTGTTTATCAGTAGAAAAACTGAATTTAACAAATTTAGCGAACAAAAATAAAAACTATATTAAACAAATATAAATTTCAAATATGTAGCAACAAAATTTCAAAAACGTCTGTGTTTTTATAAACTTTTCCACAAAAAAAAAAAAATAAAATAAAAATTGCATCATACCCTAATTTACCTAACTTGAATAGGTAATGAGTATGTGCAGTAAAACTTTTAAAACTTTAACTCAAAAATTAAGAAAACATTTGCAAAAGTAAAACTGATAAATTATGATACAAAAAACAAAATATATGTATGTCTATATATAGGCAAAAAACAGTTGAATAAAGAAAATATATAAAAAGAGATTTACCAATCGCTGCTAATCAGTATCAATTAGAAGAACCAATTCGACCAGGATGGCATGAATGAGGATTGATAGTTGTTATTGCTGTTGTTGTTGTTGTTGTTGCTGTTGTTGTTGTTCTTGTTGCCAGCAACTGTTGCTGTTGAGTTGCCCAACAATGCCGTGTTGCCAGCAGCATTGCGTGCCGCATTGGAGCCGCTGGCTGCATTGCCAATGCTGCTGTTGTGATTGGACGTGGCAGAGGCACTGCTCCCAGCTGCACTGTTGGCCACATTTGTGAGGAACTGGGCAAATTCCTGCTGCAGCTGCAGCTGCTGTTGCAGCAGCTCGAAATGATTTTGTGGCTTATTGTATATGAATTTCGTGGAAGTTTTCAATATGCTGCCAGAGCTGGTTGAGCAGGCGCCGGCATCGCCATGGGACGTGGCATTAGACGAGGTGTTGTTATTGCTGTTGTTGTTGTTGTTGTTGCTGCTCGCATTGTAGCTGCTGCTGCCGTTGCTTATAAATGTTGTTATGGTGTTGTTGCTGCTTGTTGGTGGTTTGCTTAGACGATTGTTCGCAGTGGCTGTTGTTGCTGCTGTTGCAGTTGCATTTCCTTTTTTTGTTCCTGCCAAAAGTGGCAGCGAGTGCTTGTTGTTGTTGCTGCTGCTGCTTGAAGTTGTCTGCTGTTTTTGTTTGTTAGTTTGGTTGCTGTTGTTGTGTTGTCTGCTGTTGTGATTAGCATATTTGCCATATTGATGGGCAGCATTATTGTTTCTGATGCTACAGATGTTGCTGTTGTTGTTGTGTTGATTGTTGTTGTTATTGTAATTTTTGTTGTTGTGATTAAGCACCAAACTATTGGCAGCCAGCGCCGCTGCCGCCGCATTGGCATTGACAACAGCAGCCAACTTGGTTAATAATTACGTTTGCTTATTTTTGTTGGTCTTGAAGCTGACCTGAAGTACCCGATTGCCCAGCGTGTAGCCATTGAGCGACTGTATGGCCAGCACAGCCTCCTCGTAGTTGGTCATGGTAACAAAGCCAAATCCCTTGCACTTGTTGCTCTGCAAATCGCGTATGACCTGCCGATGGGAATGGAAAACAGCACATATACAATTGATATATATTAACTTCTTGTCAAACTTGGTCGAACGCACCTTTACGGACTGCACAGCACCAAACGGCCCGAAGAGCTGCCAGAGCACATTCTCCTCGGTTTCGGGCGCCAGGTTATATACGAAAATGCACCAACCAGAGCTAGTTATGGTATTGCCCTGAATCATGCCATTGGTAATTAAATCACTGGTGAGCGGCGAATAGCGTGAGATCACAGAGCTAGGATAGAAAGAAATAAATTAGATAAGTAAACGAGTTTTAAAAACTGTAGCAAAGCGAAGCAAGAAGCGATCAATGTGCCAAAAGTCCGCTTCCTCTGCAACCCTTTGAGTAATTGAAACGAGAAGCAATGAAGCTGCAGGGTATTGTGACAGTTGTTGCCTCTCACTGGGCCTCTTCCAGCTTCTAGCTTTTATTTCAACTAAAATGTATCAATATTTTTTATATAAATATCAAAATTGACCAAACTGAATCAGCAAAATCTATTGCGGGCTTAATATTTTATAATAACCTATCTGTCTTAGCTTCAACTAATTCTTCTGAGTAACTTTTATTCTTGTACAATATTTCTAGTAAAATGTTTCCAGATAAAGCTGCACTATTCTCACACACTTCTCATCTCACTTCATACCTAAGCAATCTACGGACTCTAAAGTCTGCCCTCTTTATGCCTAATATAAGCCATTTTATTCTATAGAGCTATCTAGAGTAGGGCGTTGTTTCCTTAGAAGAGTGCCCCTCTCTCTTAGTTCATTTGTTTACTCTACTTGAGGTCATATCAGACTGCATCATTACTTGCTTTGCTGACCTGTAACGGCCCGCGTTGGGATGGATGGCGGCAGCGGCTGCTGCTGCTGCGGCGCCGGCGGCTGCATTTGCTGGAAAAGCGCGTCCGCCGCGCGTATTTTGTGGCGCTATGTAGGCGGCCAGAGGTTGCATGCTGTTCTTGTTGCTGCTCGGATTGTTGGCAAACTTAACGGTTATCGGTTCGGTGGAATTCTTCGGTGTGGTGCCGTTTAGCTCCTTGATGGCGCGATCTGCCTCAAAGCGCTGATCGAAGCGTATGAAGCCGACGCCCTTGGAGAGACCTAGGCGAAAGAATATGAAAAAGATAATACTTGTTAAATATCGTTTGAGCTCAAATCCAGTTTTCACAGCTAGCGAACACAATGCGTATGAATTTGCAGTGGTTTGATCGTTGTGCATGACAGGACTTTTGGCTTGCAAAGCGCCGCAATATTGAAGCCAACAAAACAACAAATTATAAATACAAGTTAAAAGTTACTTATACATACTGTCGGGGTGGTCAGCGTGCGCTTCTTTTCGGTATTATTTGAATTTGTCGTTGGTGTTTTGTGTAGTTGTGTGTATTGTTGGGAAAATAAAAAAAAATGCATTAGTAACAAATTATAAATATAAATGTAAAAACGAAAATATGCTTCTGCGTATAAGGTTCAAATAAAATAATTGAAAAGAAAGGCAATAATGAAAATAAACATCTATAACATACTAGTCGAACATGCTCAACTGGAAGATACCCTCTACCCGGCTAGAGTCGCAACCATTGCTGCATCAGCATGAAACTTCTTGAGTCACAATGTACGATTATTAAGAAAAATGTAAGCAAAACCCGAGGAGCGCATCAGAATTAGGGTTTTATTGGTTCCTATATTTTAAACCTGCTAAATAAACCTGAGCTGTGATTATACTTTAGCTGTATCGATTATATGAACGTAAATAAATTTGTAGCTATGTATATAAAATGTAAATGTTTCTTAGCAAAGTTAATCTAGAATACAGAATGAAATTGAAAATCAGAAGTTATTCAAATCAAGTTTGTTAATTACAAATTAAATTTATTTCATTTACTGTATCCTATATTATAATATTTCTTCTTAGTACTAAATACACTGCCAATCTTCTTTTAATAACAATACAAATTATTCATCAGAAAATTTGCAATTTTCTTCATAATTAGCTAATTTAACTGAAAAGTCTTTACGAGTCTACGATTAAAACAAGTTGAATGATTCCTGCAGGTATTTGGGCTTTAAGTATTTTCACCCATAAACAAAGAAACTTTAGCTAATCTTGTCTCCTCTTTATTTTCCTACACCAAGTACAGGATAAAAACTAAACAAGTTTAAGTAAATAAAATCAACACACGCCCACAAAACAGGCAGTAAGCACATTTAAAACTAAATGAACTCAAGAGAAGCAACCGAATTAATGCCAAGCAATGTGCTAATGAGAAATTGATGAATTGCGATTTAAACAGCTAAACAAAAATTAAAAACCTACCCGCCGCATGTTCATCTGATAGTTGTGTGTGTTTAGTTTGTTTCAATTATTTTTGTGTTCATGAAAAAATAAAATTGTAAACAAATTTTTTTGCATTATTAAAGAAATGTCAACTTATAAAAGTGTAGCGCCAGCAAAATTTCAAAACAAACTGTGCGCTCTAAGGGCAGAAATAATGCCAGACTCACAGAAGACACTTAACTCTATTAGTTAAGATAATATATATCATATAAGCCAGACATGCTTATATGTTAGATATAATTACAATAATTGGGGCTTCAAAGTCCCACAAATCATAAGGTGGAACACAATCTCTTATGAGATGGCAAAAAAAAAAACAATTCGGAAATATGCTGGCTTATAGAACAACTTATATATATATCGCTTATATTAATAGATTTAAATTATTGCTGAGACATGCCTAGGACATGCCTTAATTATACTTGAATTGAATATGCATTGTTTAAACTTACCAGTGATATTATCACAAAGTATGCGCGAAGTTATGATCTTGCCGTATGGACTAAACAATGATTCCAAGTCGGACTGTGTCATATTCTTTGGAAGACCCGATACATATAAATTGGCACCCTTAATGCTCTCCGAGCTGGGCCGCGCAATGGAGACCTAAATTGGCAATAACATTAAATATGTATGCATATATTTGTACATATAATATATGGAAGCTAATTGGGGTATTTACGATAGACAGATGGCTGGCTAAATTCATAAGAATTTCAATTAAATAAAAGTTTTCATCATTTTATATAATTAATACAGTAAATATAGTTGTCGGTAGTGAGAGCTTTGAGATACATTATCAGACAAGCCTGACTGCATTTTAAAACACATTTCGACTTCGATGCGGTTAATGGATAATTTTGATTGATAGCGTGAATACCCCTTAGTTTCATTAAGGCGCACCTTTATGGTTTTGTTTTGCAGACGTAGACCGTTGAGTGCATTGATGGCCTTCTCCGCATCCTCTTGCTTGACATAGTTCACGAAGCCATAGCCCAGACTTTGACCTAGCCAAACGACATTAATGATTAACGAATGAGTCAGTTTAAAATAGTTGGTTAATTTTACGCACCTGTCACCTTATCGCGTATCAACTTGCAGCTCTCCACCTCACCGAAGCTCACGAACAACGAACGTATTTCGTCCTGCGACATTGTTTGCGGCAAATAGTTCACTATCAAATTTGTTTTGGGATCCGGTTCGTTGTTGTTGTTGTTATTGTTGTTATTATTGTTGTTTGTTGCTACAGTGTTGTTGTTGTTGTTGTTAGCTGCCGCATTATTGGCCGTTGCTGCCGGGGCAGCAGCCGCAGTTACTGCAGCCACAGTGGAACCCGAGCCGCCGTTCTGCTGGGCCACGTTGCCTGCGGTGGCGCCACCAGCTCCAGCCGTGGTGCCGCCTGTGCCACTACTGGACGAGCCAGTGCCCGATTGCTGCTGCTGTTGAACCGCTGTCTGACCCTCAACCATTTCGCTGCTGCTGCTGTTGGTACAGGATAAATGTGAGCTTTAGTGTGAACACTTTTGGCAACTCAACTGTGGTGCAAAAGCAAAGGGAAAGTGTTTAAGAAAATACAAATGATAAGCCTTTGACTCAACTAAACTTTACTGAACCTATTAATAAATGAGCCCTTCCACTGTATTGAATATACATTCTAAGTACTCTTTCAGCTATTTTCTTTAAACAACTCACTTTTCTGCTCTATTTTAAATAAAGTTCCCGATTGCAAATAAGTAAAATAAAACTGTTTCCTTGAAGATGATATTATAATTTTCTTATTATCCTTTCTTGAAGTTTAGAAATGGAAATTTTCAATATAATTTAAATTCCCATACATCATTTTTTTCGATTTGTGTAATCATTGTAACTAAGAACAAACTAAATATCTGCTCAACTTTAGCTCCCATTTTCTAAAATCAATTTTAAAAGAAACTCAGTTAAAGCTTACATAAAAAATGAGTCCTAAATGAAATAAGTATAGTTTAGTTGTGAAAATGAAGTGCAAAAACTTTACTGCTTCTTTTTTGTTCAAATGAAAATAAACTTGGACTGTAGTACACTACTTGGATAGTTAAATAGAGTTCTCTTTTAGATAATACTGCTGTAACGCGTTTTATAATCTGCAATGAAATGAAAGACAAATATAACGATTAAGTAAAATTATACTATATTTTTTGTGTACATAAATTTTTATTCAATTTCAGAATTTCAGCACTTACCTAGCACGACGCACGAGGCGGGCAAACGGAAGTGGAAAATAGAAATTGATTTAAGCTGAACCGTTTACTATAGCCTAGTTATAAGTGCGCTCAACTGAGTGCCCACTGCGTATACGTTATATATGTATGTCCGAAAGTTAACTGCAACAAAGAAAATGCAAGTAAAATCAATTATTTTAATTTAATTTAAATGACATGCAGTCCAAAATAGTCGTGGGCGTGGCCAGGCAGCCAACCTGATGGGCAGGCAACAACAGCTAACATGTTTCAACATTTTTAATGAATACCTAGAAATGTCAACGTGGTCTATTTGCATTTGCTTCTGTCGTTGTTGCTGCATGCGGGTACGAGAAACCGATCCGAAAACTGACAGAAAAATCGATGTAATTAAAATGACGCACAGCCTAATTGGAAGCGGGGCCAGGCAATGGCCAAATTGCAAATAGTTTCGCAATTAAAATAGGTCAAAGGCAAAAACGGATAATCGCCAAAAAGAAAAACAAGCTGATTTGCAACCTATAGAAAACTAAAAACCTACCCAATAACATCAAAGCTATATAATATAGTAGTAATATACATGGAAGAGCATACAATTGGGAATAGTTTAAACAGTTTAATTAACAAATCCATTTGCAGTGATGGCCTTAAGGGTTATTAGGGATAAAAAGTATCAAGCAGGAGCACAAACTGCTTAGATACAACCCCGATCGCCTGCCTCTCTGTTTATTTTACTTTTTGTGTTGATTAAACACAAACATGTTTAAACATTTTATTTTTTGTAATTACACACATCTCTTAGAGAATTTAAGAAGAAAATGTTTAAAAATTATATAAAATATTAATTACAAAATAGATGTTTCTGCAACAATAGAAGCTATTATTTGGCACATGTATTAACCCGTGCTACGTGGTTCGACAGTCTATTATTATCTCCTTTACTACTACTGCTAACTATTATTATTATAAGTTTTAAATCTGTATAGTAAATGTGTTCATTCAATTCCATGTTCTTCCGGTGCAACTCGCCTTGCAACTGCGCCCTCATAAATCTATGTTTTTACTCTGAATAATAGCTGACTCAGCTGATTTCCTGTTGAGCTGCCCAATTGAGCATTATTCTCTTTGGTCTTAGAATAAGAGCAGGCACCAAATAAATCGAATTGTTTGAAATTGATGAAAGCCAAATACAATACATACTGGGAACAAATATATATGTATCTAGCTTTCGTGTGTACATATCTACAATGATTGATCCAAAAGTTTGGACAGCAGGTGCATTGTTTCGTGGACATAAGAGCGAAATTTTTTATGGGTATACCGAACAAAATTCTATAGTATCTATGCTGATTAGCAGCTATAATTTATAGCCGTAATATAAGCGTTAGGATTAGAGAAAGAAGGTTCCTTAGTGTGACAAGTAGTGCAATTCTAATTCTAACAAACAAAAACATAGTTCACGAAAACTAATGTTAATCCAAAAAAAATTCCTCAAAGATTACAGTTTTTGCATCATACATATGAGAAATAATGGTACCTCAACTGAGCTTTTTCAATGGTTTAAGATGTTATTTAAAAAATAACAATAATACATAAGCAAAGAGAACGTCAAATTGTTATTTTACTAAGAAGTGCATCATTTAAGCTTCAGCTTAAAATTTTATGTAAAGGTGTACTTTCTAAGTTTCCACTTATAGAATAGTCTCCGCCATATCAATCCTCCTAATTCATCTAAGCCATATTGTTGTCTAAGCCTTTTCAATGTCTGTGGCCTTCACCTACTACGTATTTATTCCGCTCTATGCTGTGTCCCAACTTGTTCACCTTTGCCGTGTTTTTTTGGCCAAATATTTTCATTTTATTTTCTCTTCCATTTTCTCGAGCTCGCAGAACGCAAATCGTGCGAAAAACTAATATTTTAAAAATAAACAAACAACTGGCGGGCAGCGGAGCGCTCCGATACGACGGCATATGTATTGAGAGCCGGCAGAAGTACCAAGAATTATATTTTCGAAATATTTTTAAAATAACAAAACGAATGCGATGAAGACTTTGTCGCTGCTGCTGCTGCTGCTGCGACGCACTTTTGAGGTTAAGTGGCAATGGGAAATATATAAAAATAATGAAATCGAAAATAATTTCATGCCGTCAATTACAAGTGGAAATTACATAAATGCAAAACAAAAATATTCAAAATATTACCTTTGAATTTGAAAACAATTTGAAAATTGAGAAATGTAAATAAAACTTGTTGCTCTTTGAATTTCGATGCGATTACGAAACACTTTTTTTATTTTTATTTTTTTTGGGGGATTGCTTATGCTAGTTTTGTAATAATCGAAAACAAACAAACCGAAAGATTTAGGCGAAAACTTATGCAAAATAATTGGCGTTTGATTATGTTTTAGTTTTGTTTGGTATTTGAAAAAGTTAACAAAACGGCGAAAAACGAAAAACCAAACCAAACTAAACTAAAGCCAAACCGAACCGAACACGAAACAAATGTTTAACAGTAATAATAATAATAATAATAACGATAATAATAATAATAAGGAAATAAAATCAAACGGAAAGTAGAAAAATAACACGTTCCTGCAACTCAACAGAACAGAAATAAACTGATTCAGCGAGCGGAATGGAAAGTATTTTTATGCCGTCGCCGCAGTGAAAGACAAACGGCAACAAGAAGAGTCGAAACATCGCCAAAGCCATGGGGCCAGAGAGTGAGAGCGTGAGTGTGAGAGTTCTTCATACATGTGATGCGGGAGTGTGAGAGCACTTTACAATGCTCTTTGCATTTTCCATTGTGTGCACGAGTACGAAGAGCAAGGCCTGCACCCAGCGGGTGGTTGTGTATAGATCAGAGTGCTCTCTATGTAAGCATGCATGTATGTACGGATGTCTATAAAAGCTGATGATGACATGTCTATGTACGAGGAAACCACAGCGCAATAATTGGATTAAATGTAAAATAGCGAAGTAACAGAGAGGCATGCTATGCATGCTATGCCACTTTATGCAAAGCACTCAAACTAACATTTGAAACTAACAGAACCAATACAGCTGTTAAAATATATATAACGGCATGTGTTTGCAAATTAAAAACAGCTGCCAATATGTGATATCGTATACATTAACTTTCTGTACTGTCTGAGTCTGATTACGGCATTTAAATAAATGAGCTTTTAATTATAATTAAACACAATGCATTTCACAGTTATGCTACACAGGATATGCTGCACAAAGAGTTTTTGTACAAGAGCTCAAAACTGCAGAGAATTTCAGTAGAAAACAAAAATAGCTTTAATAATGATCATAATAGTACATACATAATCATACTAAGAATACAAATAAAAGATTTGCAAACAGTATTTAAAATATAATAAATAAATAAAAATAAATTAATAAAAAATGACCCTAACTTCTATTTGCACGACAGCTAGGTTTATACAAGTATATACGATTTTTAGGATAAAATAAAGTATATAAAAAAGGGGAAAGATCACCTCCTTTTTCTTAAGGCATGGTCGTATAATAGAAGTCAGAGCTAATTTAATGTTAGTTTAGGCGAGATTCAGTTTTTCTGCGCTTTTCTGCGGAAATTTTCACATTATACATACCTATTAAAATAATAATTATCCCTTAAACAAAATTATGAATAGTTCTTTAAGGATTCAATTATTTTTAACAAGTCAATATTTACCTACATTTCAAATATTGTCAATCTATGAAATGAACTTGAAAGTACTTTTAAAGTTCTTCCTAGTACTTTTTTCTTTATTCTAAAAACTAAACAAGACTCTGAATGTCACTCGAATATAAAGGTTAGATTTAACAAGCAGCAACTACTTTGTATATTACCCTGTTAAGGCCAAAGTACATTGAAAAGAACGTCACCTAAAAAATAAGCTGCACCTACTCACAGAGGAATACGCCCATTTTTGCTGCACCGCCCCCAAAACTAGTGTAACATAAACCGGCAATTTTCATTCATAAATTGTTTAAAATTGTTTCCGCTTAATAGACGCTTACAAAAGCGCAGGATATAGCGAAAGCTTCTTTCAAACGAAAACCCCTTTGTTGCCACCCTTCACCATTCCGCCCATCGAGCAAGCAATGCAAAGTGGCTAGAAACCGTTAGAACAAAACAAAAAAGTGACACACCTTGCAGCAGGCAAAAGCAAAAGCCAAAATCAGCCGAAGTCCCATGAAATAGAAGGAGAAGGAGCAGAAGACAGCAAGAGGAAAGCTAGGCAACGTTGCTTTTGGGTGCGGCAAAAAGAAAAAAAATAAAGAGAAAGAGAGTGAATGCAGCCGCAGCGCAGTCAACAGCTGCAGCAGCAGCTGTCAGCTGAGCGCGCCTTAAGATATGCAATGCATAGAGAGCAGGAGAGCAAAAGCTAGAGAGCGCTCATTTAGCTGCAAGCGGCGACGCCAACGTCGACTGCGTTTTTTAGGTTAAACGGCGACTGCAGCCGGCGCTGCACGAAACGCAGCTGTATTTGTGTATGTGAGTGTAAGTGTGTATGTGTAGGCGGCATTTGGCAGCAAAGTGTAGAGAAATGCGCTCAGCGACGCAGGGCCGCCCATTGAGCCAAGTTTTTACTATCGTGAGTGTGCTTGCATGCATATATGTATATGTATGTGTGTGTATGTAAATGCGAAAAATCGACCATGGGTGTGGGCACTTTACATGCTAATATGCAATTACAAGCACAGAAACAATTGGTCATTACATTTTTTCTTAGCTAACCGTTGCTTACTTTTGTTGCATTTGGCTGAGTGCTAGAAAGAGCGCTGCAAAAATATTCTTCACTTATTTTTTACACAATTATAGCGTAGGTTTTGCTTTTTATTTTTTGGAAAAATTGGAATTTGGTTCGTTTTAAATGAGTTTTGAAGTACACGCACAAAATTGTAGATTTGAACCGATATACACAATATACGATGCATACATATGTGTATGTGCATGTATGTACATATATATGTAATTATGTGAGTATGCTAGATGTGTGTATTATACCGATATACAACAATTTATAAACGACGACGATACGACGATAATCAAAAAACACAACTTGCTGCCGGAGAGTGCAAGAACTAAATGATTAAAGTGTTCAATTGCCGCCAGGATAAATGCAGCCAGGACAACGAAAACGTCGAAGTCGACGCCAACAGCGCAGCTAACTGCTGCAGCTACTCTCTCCCCATTGGGTCGTACAGTTGCGCGGCAGCACGGACGAGACGAATGCTGAAACAAAACTGCGTAGTTTTTGCACAGAACAGTGGAGCACGGTAAGCTTTGTGTAAGCTAGGCCTACTTATTTTAAAACTAAAATTTTTTATATTGCGATGTGTTTTTAAGGAAGTCTGAGTTTGTGTTTAACAAACCCTTTGCAATTGGTCTATAAAAAATTAATAAATTTAAAGTTTAATAATTTTACTAATCTACATATTTTCTTTTTTATAATATATAAGTTTTTCACACTCTGCTTTGGAAAGTTAGGGCTACCAAATATAAGATGTTTTCAAAATGGTACCGGTTCACTCTTATTCAGAAAGGACCCCAGCATTTTCTATACATACATAGGTACATATATGTACTCTTGAAAAGATTATACTAACTCATAATTCGGTAATCGATAAAAATAATTTATATATAAATATTAATAATATCAATTATAATATCAAAAGTCTGAACTCTGTGCTGTAAGTTGCGCACCACTGTTCAGGCAACACAAAATTTGCTACATTAAAAGGAGAAGAAGAAGCGGAAGATGAAGCGACACAACAATAACAAAAGCTGCAGCGCCGAATGCGCAGGTACAGCAGCCCCAGCAGCGGCACTAACAGCGTCAGCAGAAGCAGAAGCGCACTCGCTGCAACAGTCAGTCAACAATATAACGGTACTGCACATGCTCTTCGCTCTGTGAATTAGTTGCTCTCCCTCTTTCTCTCTCGCTCAATCACGCTCCATCACTTAGCCGAATACCCTACATTTGGATACAAAACATAAACAAGGAAATGCAGCGTCGACGCTGACGGCGAAACAGATTGCGGTAGGTTCTCTGCCAGGGAGGAAGGAGAGATAGAGAGAGCGCGAGAGAACGCCGGCCGCACATCAGCAACGAGCTAACGTTGGGCCAACAGTCAAAAAGGCACCCAAACAAACAGTAAAACCATCGTGCACACGCACACGCACACACACAGTCACAAAGGATTTGCAAGCATAGGACGGCAGCTGACTGAGCTGCTAGCGAGCGGCGGGCAAATGAGCCGAAAGCCGAGTGGCGACTGCACCAGGCAAAAGCAGCAGGCAAGAAGCTCAACTTGACATCATTTGTGTCAAAAGACCATTGAACTCTGTGCGGGGGAAGTTGTACCTCTACACTCCTCCCCCTTCAACTCGTAGCAAGCTCTGTGCATTGTTTTGCTGCCGTTGTTGCGGCTCTCTATGGGGCGCAAGCAGCAAGTGTTTACATGCAAATACATATAAACACATACTTAATACGTATTCGTAATTTGTATGCATGTGTGTGTGCGTATTGATATAATCTCTACTAAAGCAACTGCGCCCGCAAAACTGTGCAGACCATTAGTCATTAAAATAATTCACATTTTTACCAGTCGCCTTATAACTGTAGCTTCCTTTATGATTGTTATCCAAATGTCTTGATCGATATTTAATAGCTGCTCTCGCAATAAACATATTCATATAAACTGTTTTTGTATGTTTGTTGGCAACTGATCAAAAATATTGTACACAGTAATTAGCTGATGAGACATTTGCCTGATAAATTACAGTATTGTCCATAGAATTTGGTATTCAAACAGTTTAACTATTTGCTGCCTTACTTTAAAACTGCAAAGCTCGTGCAGCACTTGCAAAACCTATGCAGCTTTTTACAGCCACAAGCTGTTGTTGCCTGGCGTTCTATGCTCAAAAATTGTAGACTTAATAAAAGCTGTAAAGCTTTCAAAGTGCACGTAAGCTGCATTGCTCCGGCGACTTTAACAACAACTAGTTAAGAGTGCATAGATGTATAAGAGCGAATACAAGTTAAGAGACAAACCTTACGCTAGCTGATTCCAGTACGTCAGATATTGCTGCTGCTCCTGAAACTGATGTGCAGGTTGAACAGTGTCTGGATACTGTGCTACACGGCATCTCTTAAAGCACTGAACGCCACTTGTATGCTGATACTGTTGCTGTTGTTGTTGTTGTTGACTTTCCTGCGGCAGCTGTTGCTGTGCGTGGTTGTTATTGTTGATCGTACACTGCGTGTAGGTGTTTGTTTCCATATAATAAACACTTCCATGATAATTACCCGTTTCGTCTGTTCCAGCAGCCATGTACGGCATACTATTGACAGCGGGCCACTGTGCGCTACAGTGGTGCCACTGCTCTGCCAGCGCCGTAGCTTGTTCAAAATGTTGAACCCATTGCCAATTTGGTACTTGCGCAAATGGATTCTCCTGTATCCACGCCTGATGAGTGGAATTCATTTCAGACGGCTGCTGCTCATAGATTTTATCGTCTGCCCACTGTTGGGCCCGATACTGCGGGACTTCTGTCTGGTTGGCATCTTTGTTTGCCCACTGTGCAACCTGTATTGACGACTGTTTGGGTAGCGGGGACCAGGGTTGCATGCCAGGCAATTGTTGCTTCTTTATATCGGCGACCCACTGTGCGCTCTCGCTGCAGTCTTTGCCTGCTTTTGGCTGCTGCCCCGGCTCTGCTTTAATATGCTGTTCGGCCGGCGAACGCAGCAATTCAGTAAAATCAAATATCAGCGGCTTTTCCAACGTCGACTCCACCGAGCCGAACGAGTTGTTCAACGAGGAGAGGGGTGTTGGATTTTCCCGTATTATCGCTTCCAGTTCAGCAGCTGCGGATGCGCGTCTTTGCGCCATCGCGCTTGCTTTCGTTCTGCGCTTGCGACTGCGACGCTTGCTGCGCCGCGCGCTCTTCTTGGCAGCCCTCTCATTCTGCACGTCCTTTTCCAATTTGGCGCTGCCATCGACTGACTGCGACTGACGGAAGCAGGTGTCACAAAGCTTTTCCTCGGCGCGACGTTTTTGATTCTGTCGCTGGCGCCTGCGACGTTGAGTTTTGCTTTGAAAATTCGCTGCCGCCGCAATTGCAGCCGAATTTTGGTTCTCAACAGTTACTCTTATTTTCTGTTCCATGTTGCACACAAAAACAAAACAAGCGAGCCACGTGCACAGCTTGAAATCAAAATGGCGCGCAAACAAATATGCACGAGAATTCTTGCAAAGGCTTTTATTGTTGCTTCGCTGCGCTTTGGCCGTGCCTCGAGCGCCAGCTTAATTGTCTAAAACAAACTTACTAAGAAAAGTTGAGCACACAAACAAAATACAAAACAAAAATAAGAAAAAAAATTACAATATGTTTAAACGAGCTGCACACAAGCACACGGCAAAACTATAAGAATGCAAGTGCTGAAAAGTGTTAAAGTTTGCCAACAGCGCTTTACAGCACTGGAAACGGTTATTTTTCTGCAATTAGCAACGGCGACAATTTGCTCAACATATTATAATACAAACCTATTATATAAAAATAAATAAAACGTGATTTTAAGAATTGCAAACAAATATTTGGCATTTAAACAATAGAAATTAATAAATATTAATTAGAATGCAGTACTGCAAATTGTTTAAAAGCTGACGCTGTTTTCTTCAATGTTATTCCGAACAGCGGCTGTTAAATTTGCTCAGTCCTGTTAAGTTTATCATGATTTTGTTGACTCCAAATGAATTCGCCGCAAATGAGGTTGCGGTGCGGCGACAAATATGGAAAACCTGCTGCGCGCGCAATTGAAAACAAAAAGTAAACGGCTTTTTTAAATGTTACAATTTTGGTTTTTTTATTTTGATTTATCAACTACTGTTACGGTAATTGCATATTAAATTGGTTGTTGTTCTTGTTTGTTGTTTGTCTTGTTTTGTTTTGTTGCTTAAACTTTAATAAGTGTACTTGGTTTTTGCTGCTGCGGTTGTTGTTTTGTTTTTTACTCGTTTTGTCATTTGTACAAAATATATAATATATATTTTTTGTTTTGTTTTATTACTTATATATGTATCATTTGTTACCTTTACTATGTTAATGAACAATTTCGTTTTGTTATCAATTGTTGATTTTGCTGTTGTTGTTTCTCCTCTTCTTCCCCTTTTTTTTGTTTTGTTTTTAGTCCAGCTTAAAACTTAATTCTGTTGGTTTTTTACGGTTCGTTTTTTTGCTTATTTTTTGCACTACAATAACGCTTAACAAAATATAATTATTAACTATGCTTCGCTTCTTCTTACATCGTCTAGGCGCATTTTCGTTTCTTCTTCTTCTTTGTTTTTATGATTTTTAAATTTATTATTTGTAATATTTATTGCAAGATTGCTGCTTGTTGTTGTTTTGTTGTTGTTGCCGTTTGAAAAAATTTAACTATAATTCTTGGTTTTTCTTTTAGTTGTATATATATAAAAATATATATATATATATATGTATTTATATATGTATGTAAATGTGAATATAATTTATCGATATACATATGCAAATGTACGTGTGTATGCGTCTACGTACGCGCGTATGTGTGTGTGTGTGTGTAATTGTGTTGGTAGTTGCTTTTTATTTACAGCGCTGGAAATTTTAACAATACATATGCACATACATACACACATGCACACACATGCATGCATGTGCATGCATGTATATATGGGCATGTATAATTTATAATAATTACAATTAATTTTGCACATATCGCACAATAAAATTGCGCACTACGATATTTCATTTTGTCAATGTTCTCGATTTGTGAATTTCGTGTTCTGCGATACCCTTGCAGAGGTTATGCCTGACTTGTCACGCCTTACGTAACAGTTTCCAAAAGAAACAGATCGGTTAGTTTAACTAATGGTCGTTAAGTTGAAGTTTAAGTATATCTAGTTATGAATTGCATTTCCGAATTGAGAATCACGAATACTATATCTGTATTTATATATAGATATATATATATATTTAAGTAGCTGCCATAGGAGCAATTTATGTTGCAAGCCCGTCTGCAAGGGTATTTGAAAATTCGTCCAGCCGAACTCTGGTTTTTGCAGTGTTGTTAAGTGGTAACTTAAAATTTGACTAACATTAAACGTTATGGTTTCATTTTTGAAAGTTAATGCTTTGTTTCCCCAGAACCACATATTGTATAAGTACATTATATATCTTTATATATATATATATATATAATGTTTATTAAACTTTTGCTTTTTGCTTACCGTTTTCTTAGTTTGTTTTTCGTTACGTTTTTCGCTTTGATTTTTGAGTTTTCGCTGCGCTTTGCTTTGCTTCGCTTCGCTTTGCTTCGATTACGTTTTGCTTGATTTTCGTTTCGCTTTTGTCAAAGTGCTGCCAATTAGGCACAATAGTGCTGCCCATTTGCTGCGTGTCATCAACGACTTACAATTAGTTTATTGCATTTGTTGTTTTTCTTTTTCTTTTTCTTTTCCTTTTTTTTTTTGTTTTAATTTTTTAATACGAATTTCGGCTTATTGACTATAACTTGATTTTCGCTTTGCTTTTTGGCATATTAAAAATATATGTATATATATATATGTATGTATTTTTCCGATATATGTACAATGTATGTAAATTGTTGATTTCGCTTTGTGTGAAGGCTGGGAGGAGACGGGGGCGGTTGTAGGAGGCGAGTTAACTTCTTTTTTTTCTTAATTGCTGCGCTTTTTGTGGGCTGGGAGAAGACGAGGGTTGGAGGAGGTGTGTGTGTTTTTGTGTGTTTTTTATTGCTGCGTTTTTTTTCTTAATTTTTTTATATTTTGTTTTTGTTTTCAATTTGAACTCGTTTAAAAACTACTAATGCACTATTAGTTGTCGCGTCTGTTTTGTGAGTCTCGAGGCACCGCAAAAACTTAAACAAAAAAGAAAACAGAAAGTACAACAAAATGAAACAAAATGAAAAACCTTGCATATATATGTGAGACATACATATATATATATATATGTATAAATATCAATATAATTATATATATCTCTCATTCATAAATTGTTGTTCTAAAAACTTGATTGCTTTCTTTTAAAAATTTACTTTTAAAATCAATAATATATTATAAACATAATTAATAATGTATTAATATAACTATATAAAATAGTGTGTTTTTTTGTTTTTGTTTGTTTTTAACTCAATTCAAAGTTACGAAACAGTAAAAATTTGCATTTAAATTAATTTAATAAAAACCATACTTATATTAAGATTTTAAGAACTCCTTTTTTTTTTTGTTTTTTTGCTTAATTGTTGTTGGTTCTTGCTTATATACAATAAAGAGTTTACGAGTTTTGTTGCTATTGTTATTGTTTTCAGGCCCATTAACAGTTTGGCCAGCGAGAATATATATATATATATATATATATATGCATATGCATATATATACATATAACTATATATATATGTAGATACATATATGATATATGTGCAAACGACAAGGAAAATTAACTAACTTAAATATTAAAAAGCCATTTTTATTTTATGCGTAAACGAAAACAAAATTCAACTAAAGTTTGTTTGGGCGCCATATTTTTTCTTTTCTTTACCTACAATCTAGAAAACATATATAGCTAAAATAACTTGATTTTGATAATGTGTGTGTGTGTGTGTGTGTGGTAATATCAACTAAAACTAGGCATAAATATAAAGCTTAAATTGCTTAATAAGAAAGAAGAAACCAATTGAAAACTGAGCGTAAGGAAATAAGTAAATGGTGTGCATATTGTTTATGTATAAAAAGGAGTAACTAGAAATTATTAACAAACATTTTGCTGATGTTGCTTTTGTTTTTGTTGTTGTTGCTGTTGTTGTTGGAAGGTTTCATAAGCTAAACAACTTAATTTATAGCTGTTGCTGCTGCTAGTATACAATATAATAATTATAATTATAATAATAATAGTTGCTAGTTTGGCCTGACTTTCATTTAGACACGTTTGGTGGTGATGATAATGTTGTTGTTGTTGTTGTTGCGGTTGTTGTTGGTGTTGTTGTTGGTGTTGGTGTTGCTGTTGCTGTTGGTCTCGTTGTTGAGGCTAAAGTTATCGCTACTGAGACTGAGGATACGAGACAGCATCGCGTAGCGTCTTCAGGCCCGCCTGCACATACCGAAACACCTCATGCATGGTACTGTGCAGCGTCAAAGGCCCATTCTCGTGATCCAGTTTGCGTATAAAGTCTGAAAATATGTATATGTGATTAATATGGTTTATCTTTACTGTGGATTAATCCTTAATTATATATAATCTAAATTAGATATTTAGCATCCCAGACCTTAAAATCTAAACTATTCGAGTTCTCACCCAATTGTCCCAATTGATCTTCAAAAATAAGTTTAAAAGAGGTAATTTCTGAAAATTCAATTCGTCTTCCACTTTCATAATCAATAACTACATTGAATAATTCAACCATCTATCCCACACGGTTTGGGCTGTGTGTTGAGATCAACAGTCGGTCAGTCAGTCGGTTTTTGAATCTCGATAAACTGTTGTATATACGATATATATATATATGATGGATATGAACATTACCTATATGATTGCCGGTGCGCACCAATCGATCGGCTTGATCCCACAGATCATGAGCGCTGTTCACATAGGTGAGATACTCATTCTGCTTGCATAGCTGATTGTGTATGTCTTGAGGCACTATTTTGCCAGGCGGCGTATTCGAACCGGAGCCCTAAAATAAATTCAGAATATATATATATATTGTATTTCCATTACTCAAATTCTATCAATTAGTATTACCTGAGAGCCCACTGAGTTCGATGGTGATATGGAGGACGGCGTATTGCCATTCAATATATCCCCCCTGCCGGAGCGAAAGAATTCCGAGCAGCTGGCTATTGTTGCGCGACAATTGGCACGTCGCAGTTTGTAAAGCTTTAAGGATATCAGCGATTGGCAGCGTAAACTGTGAAAAGGGAGTTTTTGTTAGTTAGCTTCAAATCGGTATTCATTTTATATTCCATGATGGCAAACTCACCTGAGTATGGCCACAATGTTGTGCGATTCGTGCTTTCCATTTGATAACTGTTGATACGGTCGATTTTTAGAAGAAATATATCTAAAGGGAAATATGAAATACATTGTTAAATAGAAATATATAAATTAACATACATGCATTCAATTAATATATATTAAAATGACTATTATATTCATTTCTTGAACTTTTCTCGATTCTAAAATCTAAAAGCGAATAGATTTTTTGATGTGCATCACACTTTACTCACTTAATTAGCGACAGGGTGTCCTTGTACATGGTCCATGTGGCGTCCATGTTGGAGCGTTCCATGGCATCGGCGGTTAGCAGGAAATAGACGATTGCCTCCAGGTAAAGCGTCATTTGATTAAACGAGTCACGCTCCGAATCAGCCGCTCGCTTTCTTCTGATTGCCTCCTGCAGCAATAGATCGGTTTTCCTGCAAAAAACCATATTGGGAAATTCAAATTTCGCTCGTTTGATATTATCAAATATATATATTCTTTTTATTAATCGTATTAATATGATTCCAGTTGTCTAAAGCAATCAGCTTTCATTTAAATAACTCTCATCATTTTAGTTTTCTTTCAGATCTTTATACTACAAAACTACTACTTGTCATTTGTATAATTTTCAATGATGGCATTCCACAAGCAAATTTAATACATTCCTAAATATTATCATTTTACTATTAATTATTGTGCTCTACTCGAGAGCACATCATTCCGAATGACATTTTTTATTCAGCTAATCAATGGAACCGGGTAGAGAAATGGCATTGGATGTTACTCACTTGTAGTCGTCCTTGGCATGCTCTTCCTCGTTATCAAAGTGGGAGCGATAGACAAGACGAGGCGCTGGTGGTGGGGCCGCCGGTGGCGGCGTCGTTTGCACCGCTTCGCTGCAGGTGGTGGGCAGTTGGGTGGATGCCGTGGCAACTGTTGCTGATGTCGTTGAGGCAGTTGCATGGCCCGCTGCTGTTGACTGTGACTGTGACTGTTGCTGCTGGTGTTGGTGTTGCAGCTGTGATTGGGACAGGGGCAATTGTCGCGCGTGTTGCTGCTGCAGCTTGTTGGGGCTGGCATTGGCTGCGTTTTCCTGCTGCTGCAGCAGCAACTCGAGCTTGTCGCGCGATAATCGCTCGTGATTGTTGGCGGGCAGCAGCACCGGCACCGGCAGCAGCTCCTTGCTGAGCTGCTCGGCCTTCTCCTTTTTTCGCTTCTTCTCTTTGTACGGGCTCGAGCTGGAGCTGGAGCTGCGTTTGCGTCTACGCGCGGGCAACTCCTGCTTGAGCATGAACTCCTGCTTGACGCTGTTCGGCTTGTACTTGGCCTCATAGCCGGCATCCAGCTCCGGCTCGGGCTTAACGCCGTGCTCATGCTTGACGCCGCCAAGCAGCTTGTTGCCAGCCGCTGCGCCAGCTGCACCACCCAGCGCACCACCCACATAGCCATTGGGCGCATAGATCTGTTGCAGTTCCTTGGGCGTGCGGGCGCCCTCCGCGGAACGGCTGCTCAGATGGCCGTTCTGCTGCGTCTTCAGTCTCTCCGGCTGGTGGTGATGCGGCGGGTGGTGCGAGTGCGAATGCGAATGGTGGTGGTGCTGCTGCTGTTGTTGGCTGCCATCGGCTGCGTATAGTCTGTAGCTATTCTGATACCATTCGGAAGGCACACGCGACAGCTTGCTCAGGTCGATTTTGCACATGAGCGAAGTCAGATGTGGTGTGGTGGTGCGCGCCGGTGAGGCCAATGTGGCGCCCAGCAGCTGTGTAGGCGTGGCACGCGGCTTAAGCTCTTTGGCTTGCTGCTGCTGCTGCTGCTGCTGTTGCTGCTGTTGTTGCTGCTGCTGCAGCTGCTCCTCAGACTGATCGATGATAACTACCTGACCCTGCTTCTTGGCGCCGCCCTCTTTGGGATTGAAGATGCGCGTTAGCGTGCATATCTTCTTCTTATCACTCTTGCGCTTGCTACTGCGATGCGCATCGTCCTCATCGCTGCTGCTACTGGCGCTGCTGTTGCTGCTGCTATCGCTGCTCGCGCTGCTGCTGCAATCGCTGCTGCTCAGACGCTGCTGCGCGGTCTGCTTAAGCGTTGGCAGCGGCAGCTCGGGCACATAGTGTCCCTGCAGCAATTGTTGCTGCTGCTGCTGATGATGATGTTGCTGCAACTGTTGCTGTTGTGGCTGCTGCTGTTGCAATTGTTGTTTTTGCTGCTGCTGATGTTGTTGTTGTTGCTGCTGCAAAAACTGTTGCTGTTGCTCTTCGGTCTCGCTGCTGCTGCTGTTGCTGCTATTGCCCAAGCTGAAGCGACGCTTCGCCTTGCTGCTGGCCACGCCCACTTTGTTAATTTTCACAATACGCTTTTTGGCGGGATTTTGTGCTGCCGCTGCCACTGCTGCTGCTGCTGTTGCTGTTGTTACAGCTGGCGCTGCTGTTGGTATGTCGGTGTCGCTGCCGCTGCTGCTGCTGTTGCTGTTGCTGGACTTGGTGCTGCTGCAGCTGCTGCTGCTGCTATCCTCGTCGCTGCTGCTGGCCGCGCGCACAGCAATGGCTGCTGCTGCAGCTGCTGCTGCCATTGCTGCATTGGGCTTTTTGGTGGGCGTGTTGCCATTGGAACTGCTGTTGCTGCTGTGCTCACGCTTGCGGCTGCCAGCAGCAACTGCTGCTGCCGTACCGCTGCTGCTGCTGCTGGCGGTACCTTTGGCCAGAGGCTTCTTTGCCGCCGTCAGTGTTGGTCCCTTGGCCTGCGAGCTGCTCGCCGAGGCGCTGCTCAAGTTGCTGCTCTGCTGCTGCTGCTGCAGCAGCAGTTGCTGTTGCTGCTGCTGCGCCTGTTTGCGTGGCCTGCCGCGCCCCTTCTTAATGGCTGGCGCCGCAGCTGCTGCTGCTGCCACAGGCATCGCCGATGCCGCTGCTGCGGCGGCCGCAGCAGCTGCTGCTGTTGCTGCCAGCTCGAGCGCGTGCTTTTTATTGGTGCTCGCCGGCTCATCTTCATCGCTGGAGTCCAGCGGCGGCGCCGTTGCCGCCGACATTTTCTTCTTGCGCGGCTTCTTCTGGCGCGGCTTCGGCGAGGCCGGCAGCGGCCCGATGGGCGTCAACGTGACACTGTTGGGCTGCGCCTTGTGCTGTGTTGCTGGCGGTACGCGCATCACTGTGGTAATGGCCGCCGGCACGCCAGGTATTTGCAGGGTTTCACCTGGTCCCGGCATCGGCAACACCTCGCTGCTGCCGCCGGCGCTGTCGGAGCTGCTGCTACCGCTGCCGCTGCTGCCGCTGCCGGAATCGGACAAACGCGACTCGCGTTTGATTTGGTTTTTTGGCAGAGCGCCGGCCAGCGCCAGCTGCTCCGCCGTCAGCTGCTGCTGTTGCAGCAGCAACTGCTGCTGCTGCT
Organism: Drosophila ezoana; assembly: GCA_035045725.1. Classification (NCBI taxonomy): domain Eukaryota; kingdom Metazoa; phylum Arthropoda; class Insecta; order Diptera; family Drosophilidae; genus Drosophila; species Drosophila ezoana. The sequence continues at coordinate 7,003,424 of JAWNOU010000005.1, read as the reverse complement.
GTTGCTGTTGCTCCAGCTGCTCCTTTTTGACGGTCACGCTCAGGCCGACGCCGTAGCGCTGCTGCTGCTGCTGTAGTTGCTGCTGCTGCTGCTGGTGCTGTTGGTCTGCCTGCTCGTCCTCGCCGTCGTCCATGTGCCGCGAATCGTCGTGCAGCTTCTCATTCTTGACAATCGCCGTGGTCACGTCAATGGACTCTGGTATGATCTGTGCACCGCCCGGCAATATGCCGGGCACCTTCATGCTCACATTGCCCATGGCATTGGCCACGCCCGGGGAGACGCTCTCGGCGGCTGTCTGATTCGCTGGCTTAGGAAAGAAGCGGCTCAGATTCCAGCGATTGCTATCCGTTGGCGAGGGCGTCTTGTTCGACGAGCTGGAGCTGCTCATGGTGCCCATGCCGCAGCTGCTGGAGCCTCCGCCAGTGCTGCCGCTGCCGCCGCCAACGCCGCCGGCCGCGCTGCCAGTCGAATTTGCTGCACTGCCAGGCCCGGCACCTGGTCCGCCCAGGCCGCTGGAGGTGAGCAGACCGCTGATTGTATTCGCTCCACTTGCAATTATCGTTTGGCTGTATTTCTTCTTGCTGCCATTGGCGGTGGCTGCAAGGCGCTGTTGCTGCTGCAGCAGCAACTGTTGCTGTTGATGCTGTTGCTGCTGATGCAATAAATGTTGTTGCTGCTGCTGCTGTTGTTGCTGCTGTGGATCACCTTTGCTGCTGGCCTCGCTGCCCGATTCGCTGGAATCCGATTCGGAACTGTTGCTGCTGTTGCCAGCTGATCGACTGGAGAGAGGGAGAGAGTAAAAGCGTTATATTGTGTGCCTGCAGTGCTTGTCAAACTGTTGCTCACCTATCCTTTTTGCGTTCATCATCGGATTCGGAGAGCTCTAGATCATTCTCAAGGCTGCAAGTGAAACAAAATAATATTCATAATAAATTATCCGCGAGCACCCATTCGAGAAACCATTTGATTGAATAAATGTCCCTCTATCCACCCTACAAGGTTTTTCAGTTTATTGCTTGGTTAAAATATTGATTGCAAATTTGTCATTCAGATTTTTCAATTGCAAGCAGGATTTAAATTATTTACATGCTATATAAATTATAAGTGCCCCACGAAAAATATGTATGCATTAGTAGAAACATAGCCGAAGGGCAGTTCTATTAGAAATTTAGGGTTCTGGTAGTTTACAATACCCTACACCTTGCATAGGGCATTATATTTATATCACGTAGTATGTAACGCAATTCATTTTTTCGTATCACCCGTCGATAGATATTTATATCAATATCTTTGCTATTGAATTCAATTGAATTTATACTCTGTTCGTTTTCCCAATTATTTTCCAAATTTTCGTTTTGAGAATCCTTTTCTTAGCCCCATTTTACTTACCACGAGTCCTGCTTTTCCAGCGAATGATTTTTTTCTGTTTTGAGGGGCTTTATCACTGGCGGCGTGGGCGACGCCTTCGGCGGCGTCGGCGTCAGCTGCTGCATGGGCGCAACGCCGCCCATGGCCATGGAGGGGGGCACCGTTGTGGCACCCGCCATGGGAGGCAGTGGCAGCGGCAGCTGACTGGCCTGCGGCGGCGTCGTCAGCAGCGGGGCAATGGGCGATGTGATGGGCGCTATCGGCGCCAGCAGCGGCGTCATCAGCGAGGAGGCGCCTGCCGCCGGCGGGGAGTTGAGGGGACCGATGGGATCCACCGCGTCAAATGCATATTTAAACTTATTGGGCCCGTTCAGGTTGTAGTTCTCGCGCATCGGCGCGTGCGGCGTCGCCGCAATCGATGTCAGCGGCGTCACGCGATAATTGTTGGTCATTTCGGTGATTATTTTGTTAATATGATTCTGAGAAAGATGCAGGAGAAGAACAAGAAAATGTTAGACATATCAAAATGTAGATTATTCCAATATAAGAGTATAGTAACAATTATAACTTGTGCATAATAATATGGTACATATTTTAACTGTGATAAATTTTAGCATTAATTTCAAAAATATTGAGAATTGTAATAATAAAAAAAAATAACATATATAAAGAAATAAATAAAAAATATACCTAAATGTATGTATGTATATTATAAGTAAAATAATTCCCTTATTTAATTTTTTATATCGCTCTTTGAGATTTTTCTATGATTTTGTTTACAAAAGAATTTTGTTATATGACTTTTATTAAATTAAAGATCTAAAGCAAATTATTTTTACAGGTTTTCCCTATTCCTAATTAATTTTTGACTTTTTATCATTATTAAAGCATTTTTACGCTTAAAATGCAATTTAAATATATGTTAAAAAATAATGATAAAATTCATATAATTTTAACCTATGTAGAGTAAGTTTAAAGTTTATTTAAGAAAAAAAATTATTATTTATATAATTTCTGGACTACACATCTCAATTAAATCTGATTTGAATATTTTCAGACCAATTAATACTTGAAAAGAAAGAAAAAATAAGTTTAACGCAGTTTTAGCTGCTTAGATATTTAAATTAAATTAAATTAAATTAAATTATAATTAAGGTTATCATTATTAAAAATTGGCAAATAGTTTTAAATACTCTAGGTTTTTCTTTGATTTTCAAGGAAATTTAAAAAAAATATATTTATATTAAAAAGGTTTAATAATTAATTTTTTTAAGTGTTTTCCCAATTATCGATAACCAGTTTTTATATTTATCGATAATTATTTGTATGTTAAATTCTACGTTCTCAGCTCTTTTTGGACTTACCTCTGGTGGCGGTGGCTGGAGTCCTGCGGTGCTGCTGGGTCGCTTGCCGCTGGCCGATGGCGGTACAAAACGTCCGCCATTGGGCAGCGCCGGCGCCGGTGGCCCCAGAAAGGACTTTTCGCGGCCATTTGGCATTTGCGTGGACATGGGCGGGCCGAGGGGCGACGACGTTGACGCTGACGTCGGTGCCGCTGTGGCATTGTTTGAGACGCTGGACGAGTTGTTGTTGTTGTTGGAGGAGGACGACGATGAGGATCTGGGCGGGCCACGAGGCGGGGCCATGCCGCTACTCGACGGTATGTCGTTCTTCATGGGCTGACCTGGATAGCCGCCACGCCCATTATAGGGCGGCTTATTATCCGCCTGCTTCAGATAGGTGGGCGCCCGCTGCTGCTGTTGATAGTGTTGCTGCTGCTGCTGCTGCTGTGATGTGGGCAGCTGGCCAGGCACCGAGGCGGATGAGGAAGCAGATGCTGATGATGATGAGGAGAAGGAGGTGGTGGCGCTGCCAAAACCCTTCGGCAGCGCCTGCAGTCGCGCATTTGACGCACCCGGCGCCTGCCTATAAATGCCCACCGTGGAAGCATTCATATAGTCCCGGGCATCACCGAAGTCACCCAGTGCGGCAGTTATTTCCGGATCACCCTCGTTGGGATTGAGGCGACGCGGCTCCCCAAATAGACTAGTCTCCCGATCGTCGCTCTGAATGCCCTGTTGGCGTTCATATTTTTCGCGCTCGCGTCTTTTGCGCCGTTCGGGATCCTCCATGCTGCAAGGGTGCAACAAAATGCAATAGAAGTGGAAAAATAGATATTAAAGTTAAAGACTTCACGACTTCCTTAACTGTACGTTAACAGTGTATAACAACAATATGAATTGGTTACACAATTATAAATAACAAACAAACATGACAGGCAACAACATGAACAACAACATCGACAACATCGACAACAACAATGGGAAGGACAACAACAAACATGGCTTGGCGTGTAATGCGGCAGTTGACAGCAGTTTGACATGCGCTGCGCTGCGCTGCGGGTGCTATGTAAACAGTTGGGCATGCATTGTGCCTGCAGCGAATATTGTTAGTTTTTCCAGTTTATTATTATTTAGGCAATGTTTTCCTTTAATGGTTTATTACCCTACAAACTAAAGGTGTGCCTAATTTCCAAAAAAAAATATTAAAATGCTTTTCTTTTCAAATAAAAAAAAAAGTATTATAACATATTTCAATTTACTAATTTTAGTGAATAGAAAAGTCTTAGGTCGAAAAATATCAATTCTAACTTCTGGAAGTGTTAATTTTGGACAAAATAGAGTTTGAGACAGTTCATAATAATAGAAGAACTCCCCAACATATACAACACTTATCATAATTACTAACGGTATACATTTGAGTTTCATCTATGTATTTTTTCAATTTTATTGATTTAATTAAAACTGTTGAAATGATTAAAATTTGTTTCAACGTTTGCATAAAATTCAAAATATATTTATAGGCATTTTAATGTCTAAACGTATTTTTATTTATTTTAAAACTGGCAGCTGAAAATGCATTCAAAAACTAAAGTTAATTGGATTCAATAAAGTTCTCGCATTCTGTTAACTTCCCTTGAAAGTATTGCACGTGCAGGTATTAAAAGGCTTTCAGCTCTGTTAGGCGTAAACAGTTTGACATGCACACCAGCACGGTTTGATGAGCATGTAAACAAAATATCTGATTACGTTTCAGATAGAAGGAGCGAGTAAAATGGATTGTGTGCGTGTGTGTGCGCGTGCGTGCATGTGTGTATGTGTGGTGTAAACGCGGCATTTGTTTAATTTTAAATATTTGCTTTATGTGCTTTAGTTAATAAAATAATGTATTTTTGGGCACATGCTTAAACATACACACACATAGAAACAAACAAATGCGGAATGTGGGGAGTGTGGGGTGCGGGGGAAGGAGGTAGGGGGTGAGTGGGGGTTTCAGGCTTGAACACACAGCGCAACGCAAAGACTCTCAAAACTTACTTATAATTCAGGTTGTACGAATTGTTATTGTACTGCAGTAGTTGTTGTTGCTGCTGCAGCTGCTGTTGTTGCTGTTGATGGTGTTGCTGCTGCTGGTGTTGTTGTTGTTGCTGTTGTGCCATAACGCGCGCTTCATACAAATATTTTTTTAATTAGATTCGCCGGCGCCGCGAACACAACACGCAAACAAGCAAAAACAGGAACACACACACAGAGACAACAAAAACCGAAAAAAAAAAACGTTTATGTATGTGAACTAGTGTGTGTGTGTGTGTGTGTGTGTGTGTGTGTATAGGGGTAAACAGAAAGTGTTTGTAAAAGTTTGTCGCGCTCGTTCTCTCGCTCTCCCAATGCTCTCTTTCTCTTGCTTTGACGCGCCTATGTTATCGTTGTGATTTTGCCCTTGTGATGGCAGAAGCGGCGTCGCGGCGATTTGTATTGTTTGTTGTTGCTCTCTTGAATTTCTTTCTGTGCTGTGTTTGCCTTTCTTGTTGTTGTTGCTGCCCTTGTGTGTGGCCGCAACATTTTCGCTGTCATTTGCTGCTCGCTGTCAAAGCTGCTGCTGTTGTTCTCAGTGTATGTGTGTGTGTGTGTGTCTCTATCTTCGCTCTCTCTCTCTCTCTTTCTCTTTCAGGCACCGGCCTTTTATACAGTTTTGGAAGCACTTAGCGTGTCTATTTTGTTAGTTCGTTGCGTTTAAGTAAAAAAATTTATGAACGAGTTTTTTTTTTTTTTTTTTTTAACAGCCTTTTTAGTTTAAATGCCGATTTTGGTTACATTTGTTCTTGTTATTTTGATTACATGTAAGTCTTTTTATTGCTTTGTGTGTGTGTACTTTGTGTAACAAGTTTAAAGTTGCAGTACCTGTAAAAAAACAGAGAAAACAATCGAAAATTAATATTATGTGAGTACTGTAGAATCCTTAAAAACTAACAGAAACTTTTTAAAATAATGCACCTTAAGCAATTACAAGAATATACCTCGCGCTAACATACATAAAGACAAAGACAAGGACAGCCAGACGGGCATCGTTACTTCTTGTTAGAGCAGAGACGACATTCACGGTCACTTGCACACTCACATATGCACACAGCTGCACATATGCGGGGATTATGCAGCTTTGCTTTGCCGCCGTCGCCGTGACGCTGAACCACTTTCCAAGCTAACAACAACAACAACACTGGAAGTGTAATGCTCAGATTCACTTAGCCTGCCAAACCTGAGCAGAATAGTCGGAGAGAGAGAAAGAGAAGACAAGCCACGCTTTTAGGCAATGGCTTAAGCGCTGCTTTTGAGCAGCAAATGGAATCTAAGTGCAGCTAAGAGAGTGAATTAAATGAGTGTTAACGGAACCAATAAAATTTAGCTCGAATACATTTTGGATAATTGCACTTTTAAGTGGAGATTTCGGAGTGAAATTTAGATTGATTATTTATAATTAATTTAAGTTAAAAATAAATAACAAACTTTGCAAAATTCTTAAATCAACAGTTAAAGCTCAGCAGCTAGACCAAAGACAAATTATTGTAGCTTTAGATTAAATGGCCGCACATTAAAGCGAAACACACACACACACACACACACACATACACACAGCCAAAGAGAGGGAAAGAGAGCGCGTCACCCACAACAGACAGCAACAATATATAAATTAGGCAATGGCCGTAGACCAAAAATAGAAATAAGGGACAACAAAAACTTTGTCAAGCTTTTTGCTCGTCTGTTTGTCTGTTGCCGACTTGTCTTCATTCATTTTTCTTGTGTGCATAAACTATTTGTGAGCACTGTGCGAGTGTCCATCTAGCCAGAGAAATAAAATAATTAAATGTTGGTCCAGCGTTGGACTCTGGACTCGGTTTTTGGCTCTTCGGTTGAGATGCTAACAAAATTTATAAGACAAATAAATTTTAACAGCAGCAGCAGCAGCAAACGCATAAAAACATCCCAAAAACACAGCAGATTTGTGGCAGCACCCTCAGCGTCCGCTCCCCTTTCCCCCCTCCCTTCGCCTTGCACAGCTGTAAAAGGGTCAACATTGTGCGTCTGATGTCCTGTGACCAGAAAATTAATTTAACTGACACGTTTTTCATTCCACATAAATAAAAAGTACATTTTTTGTCATAAATAAAATTGTGTTGCATACGCCAAGGAGTCGGCCAGCATATTGTTAAGAAGAGGGTGGACATTTTCACAGCTGACGTGGAAATGAAAACTTTTTGATTTGTGCTAGTGAATAAAGCCAGCTGCTTGAAATTTTAAACGAGCAAGCAATAATTAGAATATTAAGTGAGAAAACGTGTTGTCTAAAGTTTAAGAAGTTAACCAACGCTTCACATCAGCTCAATGTGTGCGCCCAAACGAAATGTAAAGCTCAACATTCTTGTTGGCATTACATGTTTTTGAGAATCGCATAGAAGGACGTTTTGTATTAAATACATATGAAACGGAGGTGCACTTTTCTTTGGTATATCAGATTAAACTGTCAGTAAAATACAACATTTTTGGCTAGAGATAAAAAAAAGTTCTGATTTCAGCGAATGAGCTCTAGAATGTGAACTTCTTTTCTCACTTTGTAAATTAATCATGTTTCTTATTGATTACAAAAGTTTGCTGATGCTTCAGCACATACTCGCAGTTAAGAACAGAAGGAAAAAGATATTGGAAAAAAAAAGCCTTGGCAAACGCTTGGGGCCTTAAACATTTTCAATTTTTATGTTTTCTACCCAAAACGAGTCCCCCCCTCTCGTTCATGTCTATTTATTTACTTTTGGGTTTTCTTTTTATTTTTTTTTGCAGGAAGATGGTGTGGCAGGAGCAGAGGGGGCGGGGGTAGCTACACAGCAAATATGATGACGACGTGGCGCAGCTGTTTACCGTTCGTTCGTTTGTTCATTCGGTGCCTACTTTAGGGAGTTGCTCCTCGGCCCGCCGCACCCCCTGCCCGATCCTTAAAACGAAGTTCGCAGCAGAAGCCGGCCGGCAGGCCACAGAGGCTCCTCCTCTTCGAAGCCCGGACTGGAGCATATGTTATGAATTTTATGCAAATATGCTGCGCCTCTCGTTACCAATACTATCGCCCCACCCCCCGCACACCCAACCCTCCTCATGCCTGCTTGCAACACTTTGCCCACGACTCGGCAGACATGTATGCAAAAAGTTTAAGAAAATTCGCCATGTTGTGCAATTTTTGTTGTCTTTTCTGTTTTTCTCAGTGTTTGCCATTCTATTAACATTTAAATCAGCTTTCGGTTAAGATTTTGAGCCGAAAGAGTCGCTTGTTTTATACTTTAATAACTGTCTATCGGTCGATTTACTTAGTTTCTTATCTAAATTAAATCAAAGCCTTCAAAAAAGATGCAACTTAAAAACAAAGTAGATGAAGTATAAAGATAGATAGCGTAAGGTTAATTTAATGTAAGCTATTTATCATAAGATTATCTCGAAAACTAGATTCTAAAATTAGTTTATAGTGTAAATCTTGTGGAGAGATATTGACAACGTGCTCTTATATTCAAATTTCAATTTAACATATCTTGTCTTGTGTAACTTCAAAATGTTGTTAATCCCGACAAGATTGTGTTGAAAGAGATTTTGAAAGTGAAATGCTATAAAATTCAAGGTTTGATTTGCATGCCGAGTAAAAGAATAGGCGAGTTTTTCAGGGCATTTTCCTGTGGCTCATCATGAATCATTTAACAAGTTGTACAAACATTAAATTGCGCATGAGAATCCTTTTTACAAAAGGCGCCCGACACAAGCTGCCTCGGCATACAAAATTCAATTCAATTCAATTCTGGGAGTAGTCACAGGACACACAAGCGGACACAAGGACACGGACGACACATGCGACTAATTTCATATTCATATGCATATTTAGACTAACTACCGAGCCGTAAGCAGTAGGGCAACTGAAAAGCGACCAAGAGAATCTCCGGCTGTGGCAGTATAGAAAACTATGTGTGTGAGTGGGTGTGTGTGTGTGTGTGTGTGTGTGTGTGTGTGTGTGTGTGAAGGAAAAGCAAAAGGCAGGCGACGACGATGACGATGACGATGAGAACGACTTCATGCACATTGGCACGCCTAATTTATAACACAAAAGTCTACTTAACTCCCCAATGCCAACTATGCAAAGGCAGACGAGCAGCAGCAGGGAGCGGGGAGCGGGGAGGGGGGCTGAAAGGCAGCCAGGAGCGCTAAGCCGCCAAGTGCTGGACGAAGGAGCTTCACAGACCACAAGAGTGCGTGAGAGAGACACCGATTCAAAAAGAGAAACAGAGAAAAGATGCTAGATACCTGGCTTGAGAGCCAGGTAAAGGTGCAAAATAGTAATTAAAAGTTAGACAAATTGAAGCTATAAATAAGCAAAAAAAAATGTTAAAAATTTTTAAAACCAAATAACACAACATTTTATTTTAAATATCTAAAAATTGTCCAATTATATGTTTTAAATTTTCTGTTTTTATACAAATGCAAACTCATAAAAAAAATACAAAACCTTTTTAATTACAAATATTTGCAAAATTTCGAATTTTTTAAGTAATATTTAAGATTTTTAAATAATTTTTATAATAACAAAAACTGTTAAAAACTGTTATGAGGTTAAGTTTATAATCTTTTAAAATACAAATATCGTTAATTTATTTAAAATTAACTATTTTTGGTTTTTGATTCTTTGCTGCTATCGATAAGAGTTTAAGATAACTCAAAATCATTTCAGATTAATCAGATTATCTAAAATAAAGTTAAAAATTAAGGCAAGCTCAATTTTCAGCGTGAAAGCCAAAGTTGCATATCTTTCTTTTATTACGAATACATAGATTCTTAAAGCACGAGTGCTTTCGTGACACGACTCGCGCTCATCTCTGGCGCCAATGCTTGTGGGGCCAGTGCATAAACAAAAGTGTAAGCATGTGTGGGTGGATTTGGTGGCTTTGCCCAAGCTGCCACTTGCTGGCTGGTTTTACTTCGTCTGTGTGTCTGTCCGTCCGTCTCTCTGTCTCTCTGTCTGTGTGTTAGTGTGTTTGTGTCTGTATACATGGGTACAGGATTTATTATCAAATGGGCGCCATAGACTAACGACGATAGCCACAGTTCCAAACCAAGTTCTTTTCCCTGCCTTTACGCTTCCGTTGTCTTCCTGCCTGTCTCTCTGTCTGTCTTTCTGTCTGTCTGTCCGACTGTCTGTCGCGGTGTGCAGAGAGTCAACAAATTTTATGGCACTCATTAAACTTTCTTTCAGCAAAATGCGCCAGCGACTCGACTCCAATTGCGACCTGAGTAGAGTCGAGTCTCTATGTTTTGTGTCTAGTTAATTTAGTTCTTTAAACGTGCGACCATCTATTTGACGCCCCTCCCTCTCTCAACTCTCTCTCTCTCTCTGCGCTTGAAATTTATTTAATTATTTTGAGTAGTTTAGCATTGAGTCGTGTGTAAAATCAATCGGGAATCACAGATGGGGCACATGTCTGCCTTCAATAATTGCAGTTGCTTTCAACTAAAACTATTTTGCAAAGTTTACAGCGAAGTTGAAAAGCATTCAATATATTAAAAGTATTTCTTCTTTAAATAAAATACATCTAATTGTAGAGAATGACGTTTCTTAACTTTTGATTAACATTTTCTGTTAATCGTTTGCTGTTAATAAAATGTTATGCGAAATATGTTATGGTTCTTTAAAAAGAAATAAAATTGTTCAATCTCAATTCAAACTTTAAATATTCAACAATGTTTCGCTTATTATTGTTCCCAAGGGGCGATACGATAATAATAATGATATTTATTTAATTTGAAGTGAAAGTTTTCTCTTCACATTTAACATTCAGTCTCGATTTTTATTTAATATTTTAATTAATTAACATACCTTTGTTGGCTTTGTGCTAACTTTTACCAACAAATATGTGCGTGTTTGTGTGTGTTTGTTTACATGAAAAGTTTGTCATGTATTTAATTGTTGAACAAATGCAATTTACTCATTTTGTTGCACGTTTTCGAGTGCGTTGCAAATGTTGCAATTTAGCAAAGTTAAGTGGCAAAAAAGGATAGGGACTAGTTCAATTTTACGTTTCAACATTAGCCATGTGGCAAACATGATGAAGTAAAAATTTCAAATTAATATAAATTTAAAGCTTAATTTGTCAAAGAGATAAATTTACTATAAGTATAAAGCTCCACAAATTCCTAAAAATGTCAATCGGAATACGATCTATATCGCGGGAACTAAGTTTTGGTATTTAGTAGTTACGCCCAGAAATAACTAGCTCTCTTTAAGCCAACTATAAACTTAAGAAAATGGTTTCTGATGGGTTAAGAAAGTGTTTACAGTTAATTTGATGCTGGATTATTTTCGCTCTAGCCGTTGGCTGTAATCGCAGCAAATGCGCCTCGACTGGCAATCAGTTGCAGTTGCAATCAATTTCATATGCACACACACTTGACGGGATCCGTTCAAGCTGCGGCTCCGGCTGCGGCTCCTGCTCCTGCTCATCCCGCTCCGGCTGCTCGTGCAGTTGCTCAGGTTGTATGTCAAGTTGCTTTACCTGGCACTTATCTATTATCTGCATACGGCGCTTATCTAACGCAACTGCCGCCGCCGTTGCACCTGTTCGACTTGGCTTCAACATCCTGTCATACCCTCACTTTTGCTCCTCTTCCTCTTTTTCCTCGTCTTCTGCTTCGTCGTCTGATTCTTCTTTTATGCCCGCTTGTGCTACATATTGATGCTGACGCATATTTCCTGCTTCATTAACAGCAACGCCGCCATAAAGTATGCAACACCCCGACAAATGTTTAAGCCAAAGAAAAATATCATAAAAAAAGAAAACTGCACTGCGTTTTTCTTTCCTCTCTCTTTGCTTCTCATTTCCCAACCCGCTTTTCACCTGACGTTTGCTTTTAACGAGCCGTCGCCTCCGCCTCCGCCTTTGCCGCACCTTCCTCCGCTCTGCCCACATGCAGCTCCTCCCCTTTTGCCTAGTTAACGTCGTCCTGTCAGTGCTTTTGCTGTCCAGGAACCCCGCACTTGCTGTTCGCTGGCTTGGTCACTTTATGTTTGTTCTGCTCTTCCCTTGGCTTTAACGCGCTCCGCTTTCTCATTTCCTTTTGCCCAACAATATTTTTCCATTCGGTTTTGTATACCCTGTATATATATATACATGAAAATGATGTCGCCATTTTGCTGATAAGCAACGGGGAAAAGTCAAGTTTACATCAGGTTTTAGAGCAAACAGTTCACAATTGCCGACAGCAAAACAGTGTTGAAAACTACTGAAAGTTGCATTTAAAAACGCTCTTCAAGACTTATGCTCTAAGTAAAGAAAGAATGTTTTCTCAATATAACATAATAATATCATATACATAAGTATCTTTGTTTATTGATACGCTTTTCTTTTCCTATTTAGAAGATAAGTATTCTATTTTAGATATTATTGATTTGTGACAATGTTAAAAATGCACTCATATCATATAACTTTAATAATTTATATTCGAAAATGGTTTTAATCTCAACCAAGTTTAACATTCTTTCGTATAAGTTCCCAACTGGTGGGATATTGAAGAACCAAGCGTATTTCGTACTTGGCTCAATATCTTTTTAGAGTGTAATACGCTTAGTTCTTGAATATCCCAGCATAACCTACTTTTTGTATTGCTTCTTTATTGTGAAAATTGTATACAGGGGTTTTTCCTAGTCGCGTCAGTTTTTCAGTTTTTCAGCTACAGTTGGTTTTTTATTCTCACTTCCTGCTTTTTGCTATTCCTGCGTGTATTACCTCCTGCTTTCTGCTGCTCTCTAATCTTGTTGTCGTTTTAGTTGTTGCCTTGCGGCTTGATTTGATTAAAATGATAATAGTTTTTGGGATTTAACTTAAATTGATGTGGGTTAGTCGTCCACAAAGTCCCCAACTCAATAAGACGCTGCAAGCAAATGCGCAAGCCACGCACAGCTTCTTCGTTTTCTTTTCTTTACTTTCTATTTTCCCCTTTTCTGCTCATTTCCTTGCTACAAATTGGGCAAATTTTTAAAGAAAATACACAACAAAAAAGAGCAAGAAGCAGCAGCAAAAGCGGCAAAAGAAAATGCATAAGCTGCAACATAAAAATTCCATTAATAAAATTGCATGCAAAATTTGCTGCAATGCCTCGCAAAAGTTGTTTCTCTCTTTATATATATATACATTTTGTTTGTGGTCCTGTGGCCTCTTTTAGCTAAATTGCGGCCGCGGCATGTCCTTCGAGAACTGGCCTAAAACCAAAAAACACACGGCTAAAAGCTTGCCCAGCAGCAACTAACCTTAAATTGCCCGGGCCAAATGTAGACGAGGCTCTACGCTTGGCAACTTTAAGGGCCACGTGTTTGGTGGGCTCAGCCCCACCGCCACGCCCACTAACTCAGGACACAACCCTCCCTGCTGGCGGCCTGCGGTTAACCATCGTCATTTTGTGCAAGGTCCTGCTGCAGATCCTGTTGCCTGCCGCCGTCGACGTCGCCGTCGCCGTCTGATGAAGTGCAAATTCATAAAATAATCATTTTTAAGACCAAAAACGACTTTGAAGTAATTTAGGCAAAAAAAAAGGGGATATAAAATTGTGTTGCAGCTTAAGTTTTAAATACATATATATTTTTTTGCTGCGTTTTTGAGGAGCTTGGGCGTGTCCTAGCCGCAGCCCTAAGCAGCTTATCTAGTGAAAAACTTTTCATCTGCATAAAAAATTTGTAAGCAATTTGTTGGCTTTGGAAATGAGCCATGGGAAAAGCCGTGAAAAAAGAGGAAGTGTGCTAAGCACATAAATAGGAAATGTATTTAAGCAGCTGCTTAAATTTAAGTTAAATCAAGCTTAAATTGTTTGAATGCCAATCAAAAATGAAAACTCTTTAGCCTTGACAAGATTTTACCGAGACTAGCTACATAAACATGTTGACAGCGAAAAGCATAAATATACCCAAATACCAATAATAATAATTCAACCTATTTCTTAAATTTGAAAATGAGTTTAAATACTAAAATGCTTAACTACAAAGTTAAGTAACATTTCATTTGTCTAACAACATAGAGGAATCAACAAAATTTGATTAAAATGCCGTCGATGGGCACATTTTGCCGGCTTTTAGCAAAAGCAACTAAAGTAAGTACTGCATACAAATAGATATAGAATGCATCCCATTAACTTATGGACATTCATCTTCAATTCACATTCTCTTAAATTTCACATTCCCAGTCTCATTTCATAAGCCCGCTATTGCTGCGAACTTCTGATAAACCGCGCTCTCTTAATTTTTTTTGTGTGCAAGCCACAGTTTTGCAGCCATTGTGGTTTGGCAACTTTAAATTGCCAACTAATTGCTAGAGAGTTAAAAAAAAAACAGTTTCATTTGCAGTGCTTGCCAAACTTTTCAAGCTGGCTCAGTGAACTTTATCCAGGAATGTTTTTGTTGTGTTGTTGCTGCCTTGGCAACATTTGAAATAAATGTATCCAAAAGTTTAGTCAGAGTTTTATATTCTTTTATCTAGTCGCTGCTCTACTGCCCTCTCTCTTTCTCTGTTTATCTATCTTTCTGAAAAACACACATTGTCTGTGCATTTACTGTATTTTATTTTATATATATATATTTTTTTTTGCCTAGTTGCGTTTCCTCTTTCACTTCATATGTGTTGCTTGCGAGTGTGTGTGTGTGTGCGCGTGTTTGTGTAATCTATATTATAACAAACCCTCCCCCTCCCCACTCTGTTCCCTTTGCACAGAAGAAAAGTTCACTTTGATAGTTTGGCAACATTTTTTGGCGCTTTGGGTTTGCCGCTGTCGCTGCTGCCGTCGCCGCTGTTTTTGACAACTTATTCGTGCGTTGTAATCGTCGACGTCGGCGTCGACGTTCGCATCGCTTGTGAAGCTGTTTGTGTGTGCTTGTCTCTCTCTCTTAAACTAACATACTCACACACACACATGCTCTCTCCACGCAGAGAACTGTTTTTGTATAACTCCATCTCAATTGCTGCCTTTGGCAACATGTGCGCTTTTGTCTGTCCTTATGCATGTGTCTGTGTGGATATGTGTGCTTGTGCGTACTCTTTCTATGAATGTTACACATCCTCTCACTAGCTCTTGCGCCGGCCGGCGTTTGTATTTTGCTCTTCCTACTCCCGCTGCCGCTGCCCATTAAATTTTCCGTTCTTGCGATGATTTTTTTAGTTCTTCAATTGTTGTTCTGTAGCTTGCTTTTGGGCTGTATTGATTACGTATGTATGCTTGTGAGTGGGAGGGGCAGCCATTTTGTGGCCACATTTTTATGGCTTTGTCATGAATGTCATTTTGAACTTTGAATTGAGAAGCGGTGACCAAAGCTGTTAATAATCAGCTTTTATGAAGTAAAACTATACAAAAACTCTCTAAAACTTATGCAGCACTTAACATTATGTTAAGGGAATAGCAGTTCTTCTTAACACAATGCTTATAAAATGTTAAGGCTTTACCAGTTAACTAGCATACTGTTAAGCACTGTAATGCCTAACATAATGTTAAATTAGTTTTTCAACTTAACATACTCTAAATGTTAAGCGCGTGCTTAACTTTAAACACAACTATATATTGTATTATTTTTTGCTTGACACAAGACTTTAAGCATTGATTAGCTTTTTTTATAAACACCATTTATACATAAATTTATACATTTATATGGTAAATAAAATATGGGTTTTTGTGACCAAAAAGGTATAGACGGCGGGCAAATCAATTAAGTTAATGAAAACTGTTTAGTTATGCACAACAGCTACTAAAATATGCACTTGACACTGCCAGACAGAGAGAGAGCGAGAGAGAGAGAAAGAGCGAGAAATGAGATAGACATAGTGTGCACAAAAGAGACAACAAGTCTATGCAAGTTATTTTGGGCATCGAAAATTCTTTGACACTTGCTCCCCAGATGGCCCAACATAACTCAACTTGGGCGAGGAGTGGAGAGGCTGGAGGGTATGTGTCTCACGGCCTTTTTCGATGCTGTTGGCTTATTCAGTGTTTCATAAATTATGAACTTGTGACATGTGTAAATGTTGCATATTTAATGATATTTATCAAACAACATTGCTAGCAGATAATTGGCTTTGCAATTTCCATTTGGTGACAAGGCAGAGACGGGGTGAGGGGGTTGGTCTAAAGGGGGTCGCCGGAATTATCCATTTGACCGCAAATCGCGCTTCTGTCAGAATAGAAAATGTGCTAATTTGTCTTCGAGTCGCTTTCGGCGAGATAATTACAAGAACCATGGAGTCTGTCGGAGAGGGGGTTGGGCGGGAAGCTGTGGTAGTTGGGCGAATGTAACAAAATGTTGTGGGCGTGGCCGTAGCTAATAAATTATCGCACAATTTGCTTGAAGGCAGAGTGAAAAACTATTTCGCTTTTTCATCGAGTGGCGCGCGATGGGAGCTACGAAAACTTTTAACAAGTTGGCAACTGACAGCAACAAGAACAATAACAACAGCAACAACATTGACGTCCAATAAAAACGTTTAATCAATTAAATTCAATTAAATTGTAAAAATCACAAAAACGTGCGAACAGACAAGCGAACAAACAACTGGCAGATGTTTAATGGAGAATTCACAATCAAGGCTAAATGCAAAAGCAAAAAACAAAGGCAGATATAAAAGGTAAATGTGAAGAGCACAAAAGCTAAATTAAATTGTTTAATTAATTAAGAGGTTTTTAGATAAACAACTCTAGTGATTTTGATATCGAGAAGTTAGTTGTTGTTCCTCGATTATCCTAAACAGTAATCATTTATCGATACATTAACAAATATAACGATAATTACATATCGATAGTTAATTTTAGTGCGAGCTTCATTCTGTTCTTCTTTTAAATTATCAAAGCTACATTATGCGCAATATTAACTCAGCATTACAGTTATCGACAACTACAACAACACTCGAAAGGCGCTTAACATCAGATTTAAGCCCAGACTGCTTAAAATGAACTAAAACACAGTCCACAAAATATTATCGATATAACTTAAAAACAACTAACTACTTTAACTTTGCGTGTCACTTTTTTCTATGTTATGCAATACTCTTTACAAAAGCAGTCAATATTGAATAGGGAATATATAACATACACAAATGTTACAGATCAGATAATATGTACTATTGACAGGTATAATCGATAACATTTGATAGATACGATCGATACAAGTGTATTTTATAAAAGATACATATTGATAGATACCTACAATTTAAAGGCATTTTGATTTGCATAAATCAATTAACTGGGTTTAAAAGAATAACAATAATAGTTATCGATTTTACTAAACATTGTTTCTCTAAATTCTTAAAAAGAAAAATCAGTTAATATTATATTTAAAAAACGAAGTAGAAATGGAGGATGACTTGTCTAAAAGATCCAGTTAAAGCAATTAAAGAACCTGGTTTCCGATTTCAATTATAGCGTTCAGTATTCTCTTAGCCAAGTTAACTTGATACAGTTATCCTATATCCTTTATGTATAACAAACATCATCTATCTATCTATAACATGTATCTATAAACATAAATATTGAATTCGTTATATCATACTTTGGTCAAACCTGTCGATAGAATTTGCATTGTCATAACTAGACAGAATCCAAAGCCTTTGCACAAATCTCCGCTCCATTTAACACTAAACATAATCCCATTCCCCAACCCCGACACGTAAATTCCGTTCGGCCCAACGCACAGCCTCATGGAAAACCCATTTAAAACATATCCGGATCCGACTATTCATATATTGCATTCCACGGGAGTGCAATGGTCGATGCACTCCAAAAAAAAAACGGACAGACACGACTTTCGTATAAAATATTCGAGCCAACTATGCAGACGAGGGGTTACGCACGCACACTATTACACACACACACACACACACACACACACACACACACACACGCAAAAACAAATGGATGGGATGTGTCCACCTAAACATTATTTCATTAGCCATTTTCTAGTTTTTGCCATTTGCAATTTTAGTTTTTGCCATCGCATCATTGTGCGCTTTTTCGCTATTCGTTATTTGCGTCACGCTTAATTATCTTTGTTCGTGTTCCTTTGTCCGTTGTTCGTGGTCAAATTCTCAAATTCTTCTGTTTTATTTTTTGTTTTTGAAATCTAGCTAACCTTAATGCCCAGATTAACGGGACGCAAGCTCTGGTAACCATTTACTCTCCCCTCCCAAACACAGGCAACAACAGCAACAACAACCCGTTGACCACAGGAGCTGTGAGTAACTACTCCCCCTTTTGCCCGCCATCACGCCCCCTTTGGCTTACATGTTTCTGCTTTGTGGTTATCATTGGTGTCAAGGCGCCCGCATAACTGTGCTGATACCCTTTTAAATTGATTTTTAGACGGGTAAATACATGCCATACCCAATAGTTTTACTTTATTTATTACCTTATTTTTATCGGATCTATCAATCGAAAGAGCCAAGAGTTAAATGTTATTTGTGTAAAAGAAGAAGCCACGGAAAAAAAAAAAAAAAAAAAAAAACTTATTAAACAACCCCCCCCCCACCTAAATTGGGCTTCCTTCCAAAAACAACCCCTTTTCCCATTTTTAATGGTTCAGGTATAAAAAGGGCCTATCGGAAATCTTAAAACATTTTTAGGCTTTTTTCCTTTAAAAATGATTCATTTTTTTGTATTATATTTTAATATTATTATATTCTATTATTTAATTATTATCGTGTTCTATTTTTTTTTATTTATCTATGTACTATTCCGGTTTGCTCACTCAATAGCCCGTTTACAGGGTATCTCTCAAACAATCTTAACTGCTTTAATTATCGCATTCCAGCATGTCTAAATGTAACCTTGTTAAGGGCATACGGCTCTCTTTGCTATTCATACCGAACCGCACACTAGCCCAGCCCCTGCCCCACCACTCCCCCTTTTTGCCTACCTGCTGGTCTGGATAATGCTATTATAGTTGTTGCTGTTGTTGTTTGTATATTTTTGCCTGTAGTGCTTTTTGGTTTGGCCAACAGGTCGACGGGCTTTTAATTACATCAGCAACAGCATCCAATAAATGCGCATATCTGGTTGGGTCAACAATACATTTTCATGAGTGTGCGAGCGTGTGTGTGTGAGTGTGTGTGTATGTGCGGGGGGGCAAATGCAAAACTTGATTACTCATACGCCGCGTGTCTGCGAGTAGATTTCAATTGTTTAGCAAAATGTAAGCAATGCGAGCAAAAGAAAAATAACAATTATTATTTGCATTTCTGCTCTTGGTTTTTAGCATTTTCATATTTTTATCATTTCCCTTAGTTTTTTAGTTTTTTTTGATCTTTTAATATGCATGGAAAATTTTCACAACACGTGCGTGTTGAGTAAAATAAACAAACTGCCAACTAGCAAATACACAAAAAAAGCTAAGCACTGATAATGGCTGAATGTGTTTGAATCTGTATCTGTATCTGTATCTGTGTATTTGTATCTGTAGCTGTGCATTTGTATCTGTAGCTGTGTATTCGTCGCTTTTGTCTTATCTGCGCGCTACTTGAGCAGCTCAGACAAATTATCATGAAAGCACACAAACACTCGCACACACACATACACACACACACACACACACACACGCCCGACGCAAACACCGAGACCTGTCAAATGTTCAAGCAGCGCGAAAAAAAAAATACAACAAAATATAAATAATAAAAAAAAATTACGCATACGCCACAGCGCCGGCAGCTGAGCAACATATGAAGAGCGAGAGTTAGCGTAAGAGAGCGAGCGAGCGAGAGCGTAAAAAGAGAGACATTGCGTGAGGGAGCGGCAAGCGCATAAGTAAAATGTACTGTTTTTTTATTTTATTTTATTTTATTTTGCATTTGCTTTGCTCGCTCTATTCGTACTAAACGTATTGTGGCTGTTTTTGTTGTTGTGTGTTTTTTGTTCGTCGCACGCTTTTTATTTGCACAAATTATTGGCGTGTGTGGGAAGATTTTTTGTTGTTGTTTTATACTATGTATACGTACACATAATTGTGTTTGTTTAAATGCGATTTTATACTAAGCAAATGTATATAACTTATGTTTTTTATGCAGTGTATATCTGAACACAAATACGAATTTATATAGATAAAGTTGAGCATAAGTTTGGCAGCGAGTGTGCAAGGCATTTCTCGAAGATCTATGGAAATCTACATTCAATACTAGTATTAAGTGGGCTTTTTTGACAACAGCATTCGCATAGTATTTTTCGTTTGATTAAATACCAAAAGTTTTAAAATTCTCTAAAACACTTAATTCTGTTTATTTGTATTTTCTTGCAGCTCTTACACAAAATTCGCCACGCCCCCAACCATTTATAAGATCTCCTGCACACGCTCATTTATCACTTCAAGTTTTTTTTACTCCTTTTCTTTCGTTTCCCTGAATTTGTTTTATTGTTTTCTTTTATATTCGCCACATTTTACGCGAAAATTATGCTAAGCAGTTGCCTTGTTTATTGTTTCCTCTTTACTTGCTATTTGCTTTATTACTGTTTTTTTTTTTTAGTTATTTGCTTACTGCTTTTTTATTTTGCTTGAAACTTTGTTTGTTTTTTGTTTTTTGCAAATAAAGTTCACAGTTTGCACGTTCGTGTTTGCAGAGCGTTAACAGTCAACAGTGCTAACAAACAGCACTGTTAATTAACAGTTTGCGGTTTGTCTCTCCCACAACTGACTTAACATTTTGCTCTCTCGATTTGTTGTTGCATTTGCTTTTTAACAGTTTAGCAAAAGTTGCTTTTGTTGCTGCTGTTGACCAATTTAGCGCCAAAATATACAATTACCGTTTTGTTGTTGTTTTCAATTCTGCCATTAACGTACACATGTAATAATAATAGATAATTATAAATGTGTTAGCAAATAAACAAATGGGCTTCAAATGCGCGGCACGTTTCGCTCGCGTGAAGCTTTCACAACAATGTAGATTAAAATGAAAGAGAAGACAACAGCAGAAAGAGATACGCAGTATTTTAATTGAGTCTTTCGTGATGCTAAGCGTGTGCCCCCACTGTAAAGGTTACTCTTAAAGTTTGCTCGAGCCTTTCTGTTATTTCTTTAAAATTTATATGCGTAGGCATATAAAAAATGTTATTTATGCTACAGTTATTGCCATCCCTTTCGCTGGATTTGCCTTTAGTAATTGCTTACAACAGCGTGGGCACAAGGGCGGATGGGGGGAAGGCAAGCGGACCATCTTCCGTTTTGCATTTTTTTTCCTGTGCCCAGCGCGTTGCGTGTCATAAAATATTGATGGCCATAAATAAAAAGCGGGCAGCTTTTAATGTGCACACTGACATGCTGGCCGGGGCAGCGGGTGAGAGGCAGCGGGTGAGAGGCAGAGCGTAGATGGACAGCGCAGGAGAGTGAAACAAACGAAAAATATAAACAAAATATAAGTTGCACAGTGGTACAAAGCTGTAAAGAAACAAGCTATTAAAATGTAAATATTAACAGGGGCTAAATAAATTGCTAACATATGCACGATGAAACTTCAATTATATGTCGACAACTGATATTAATTACTTCCAAAGCTCAAAGAGGTATATTTATATCTAATTGCCTTGTAGATAAAGTTTGGTTTAAAAGAAAAACTAAATCCAATACCAATTGAAATAACTGAAATAAAAAATATAATTTAAATTCAAAATAAATGACAAACAAATAGAACAGCTTGACTGTAGTAAAAAAATATATATTTAAAATGGTTCTCAATTTTTAAATTAATTTAAAATAAGTTATGATTACTAACTCAAGTTTTTGTTGACTAAAACGTGTCCCAAATAGTCACAGCCTGATTCAATTAGTTGATGGACTTTTAGACAAGCTTTATACCACTGTGCCAATAGGTCTTTGCCGCAGGACGAGGCCTGATCTTAAGTGGAGTGGCAGTTGATTAACACCTTCGGTGTGTTTGCCGTCGGTTGCGCGCACCGTAAACGGTTTTTGTGCGGGGGTCAGCGGGCGGCGAAGAAGGATGGGAATGGAATAAGTCAGAGCAGGAATCAAGTGTCAAAACGCAACTAAATAAATAAGCGAATTAAGCGTAAAATGGAAATGGAAAAAAAAATTAAAAGGAATCAAAGTGCAGTTATTTGCATTTAAGTCATGAAATAACAGATGGCTGGTTAGAAAGAGATGCAAAACTGTTATTGATAGCATTGACAGATGTCTGACTGGAAAGAGATGCAGAGCTGCTATTGATAGCATTGAGATGCTTATCAGGTGTAATTTGAGAGAACTCGTGAAATTGTGAAAATTAACAGCAAGGTATATTATAGAAATTATCTACGTATATTGGCAGACTATTTTTATATACTTCCAACTCTTAATAACATTGATAAAGCACTTGGGGAAATCAATTATCATCTCTTGCGCTTACAATTCGCAACAAGTTAAAGCTTCAAAGGGGGACAAGTTGATAGCAAAGCTTGCTAAGACTTAATTATGACATATTTAAAACAAATATAAAAATTAATGTAAATTCTCAATATAGCTTCAATAAATAAAGGATTCCACAACATATGTATATAGTTATTGATTCAGTTCTCCTCTTTCGCACTGTCTCCAAACAAATGTTATCCGCATTGATCCCATTTACAAAATGCCAAATAATTCTGTCACTTTCACTCTAGCTAATTCTCAGTCAATACCAACAAAGGGGAGCTTATGGCAAACACAACTATTATGCAAGCTATGGGCCTATGCAAAACTACAATTTTCAGCGGTCAATAAATAAAATTAGCATAATAACTATTTTCAGTATTTCAGTGAATTTGCCCCCACCCCGCCCACAAGGCCCACCAGTTCCTCTTTAAAGGCATAGAAATCAATTAACTAATGATTTAAGCTAGATTATGTAAACATAAACAATAAAATAGTAACATGAGCCGAAAAGACAACACTTGTTTGGGGGCGGCGGGCGTGGCGCAAAATAATAACAATAATAATAATAAATAACAATAGGAACAAAATGGAAAATCTGATGCAGAGTCGAGTACACAAAATGAGAGCATAAACATAAGTGAGACACGCCTCATTAATTTGAATAGATGAAGAGACGTAATGCTCGTAATGCTGCCCTCTATGTACACATACATATTATGTGTGTGCGCGTGTGTGTGTGTGTGTGTGTGTGTAAGCGCTAACGAACGCATTAGTATGTGTGAGCATAACTAGCAGGCACAAAATATGAAAATCATTTCACCAAATGTCTACACACAACTTCCAATGCCGAACCCCGTCTCCAACCCCTACGCTCCATCAACCACATACAACCCACTGCCCCACCGCCCCTCCCCCTGACATCCCCCGCTTCATAGCATTGCGTCTCGCCATGTGGCTGACTGGCATATTGAGTGAACTGCCAGCATTTGGCCGGAGGGCGTTGGGGGCGTGTCAGTGCCGGAGGATTGCCTGTCATGGGCAATGGCATTGGCCGTACGTGCGTGTTAGACGCAACTTCCCGTTACAACAATAACTGCAACAGCAGCAGCCAGAAGCCAGGCAACAACAACAACAGCAACAACAACAACTCCAGCTACAACAAAAATCAACAGGCAACACAATGGGAATTTCAAATATGGCAAATGTACAACAAGAGAGCGCAAGTCAACATTAAGGAAAAGCAATTTACAATGTTGCTTGAAAAAAAGAGAAAAAAAGAACGAACTAAAAAACCGACAAAGTCGCAATGCTCTAACTTTAGTAAGCGCTCAAAACTAGCTAGTTAACTGTCTAATATAAAATTGAAAACAATTTTAGTTACTTTTATTTGCATTTCTATTGAAATAAAAAAGTACAAATAGAACAAATTTGATTTAACTTTTAGCAAAAAAGAAACTGATTGATTTTAAGCGCAGCTTTGTCCGGTTCTAGTTTACTTCTTCAAATTTTAGACAGTACACTTCCGATAGCTTAGAGAAAATCTAATAGATATTCCACATAATGAGTTTGCATTCGCTTGAATGAAAAACAAAATATTTCTCTTAGAAAACGAGCATTAAGCCGAAAATTGAAGCTTTCATACAACTGTTTTACGCCCGTTTTCCACAATTGCGGGTGAAATTTACCCCAGAATCCCAAAGGATAACTGCAGTAAAAATGATAGCTTACTAGCTGTAACTGTTTACTATGTCAATCAGGATAAATAGTTTTATGTATAGAGTTAGAAATACTTGTAGATGTGTGTTAACAATACTCGTTCTGCTTATGCTAATGCCAATAATATAAACTATGGGATTTTAGCTCCTCAATTTGCTCCTCTGTCAGCTCATCGTACATATATTATCGTTACACGTACTCCATTTATACGCTATGCAGCCGAAAAAAACAAGGAAGGGCCAATGAGAACACAATCAACCGGGCCGAAAGAGCAGCAACCAGAAGCAACAACAACAACGACAACGACAATAATTGTAGGGTATACGCAAGCCAGACGCAATTGTGTGGCCAAAAGAGAGACATCCCAGTGCTTGGTCTGTTACAGAGGGGGGTTTAGCGCAGGGGCCAGAGAGGCGGCCAAAGAAAGGCGTGGTCGACAATTCACAATGAAATGCATTGACCAGCTGCTCGCTGCCAAAACTTGTTGTTTGTCATTGTTGTTGTTGTTGTTGTTGTACACATACTTAAACAGTTTTGCGCCTGGTTAACTCGTTGTCATCCCGTGAATGTGTCAGCGGAGTGTGTTGAGGTTGAACGATGGCAGGGAGAGGAGGGTCGGGGATGCCTTCTCTTTTCAGATGGCGCTTTGGTTTTTGGTTAAATCGTTGTCTCCGACTCGTTGTCACTGGGGCGCCCCCTGCCGGAAATGTCGTTAAATGAAATTGTTTTTGTCAAAATTAATGTGCAGAACAAAACTGAGCGACAGCATCCATCGGGTTAACTGTGTGGGTGTTGCGTGTGTGTGTGTGACTGTGTGTGACTGTGTGTGAGAGTGTGTGGGTGTGTATGTTGGACATATCTACATATAGATATGCCCGTATATTTTGTAGGTTTTTGCACGACGTACGTGACAGATTTTGATGAAATTTTGTCGCTAAATGTGTTACAGCTCCGTGCATATGTGTGAGGCAGTGTGAGTGTGTTCTGTGTCTGTGTGTATGTGTGGATTGTTATAATTGCCAGCTCAGTCATGGTTAGCTTCCATTCTCCCTCTCTCTCTCTCTCTCTCGCTCTCCCTCCCTCTCTTTCTTGCTACTGAAGGGCAACCGCAAATCAACCAACACTTCCGAGTGCGAATATTGAGCTGTTTGGCATTCGACCAAAATGAGGGCGAAGGTTTCGGCGGGGTTTGCAGCTAAACATGTGGAATTGCGGAATGCTTAGCCGCATATGGAAAAATACCAGCGGAAAATGCTGAAAACGTGAAGACGCAAAAAACCAACTCGAGTATGTTTCGGAATATTTATTTGGCAATCATGAAGATCTCAGAAACGAAAATGTGGTCTTGTTGGGGAAAATTTGTAGCGTGAGCAAAAGCAGCAGTTGGCATAGTAAACGTAAATAAACGCAAAATATTAGTAGATATTTCAATGCTTAGAAATGTAGTGAAAGCAAATATATTGTAAGATAACATATATCAGTATGTAATCAGTATATCAGTATGTATATCAGTATATCAGTATGTATATCAGTATGTAAAGAAAGCTAAGAACCATATCAAAAATAGGAATTGAATCTTGATAGACACATTCTGAAAATTTTTAACATATTAAGTCTGGAGGGCTTAAAGGTCAAGTACAAAGCTGTTTTAACGGTTTACTTAAGTCCAGGTAATAACTATTTAAGTCCATGGAAGTCAATTTGGTATTACTTCTTGTTTTTTTTTTGATTCCAGACTAATCCAGTATGCCACATGGACCACATATAATGGCCAGCTGCTGTCCAGGCAAATGGCTAACACACACTCACACACATGCACATTTACGAGCCAAGCTCGTCTAATAAAACAATGAAGGTGGTCACACCACAACACACCAAGTCCCAGCCACACCATCTCTCCCCCTTATAACCTCACTCCGCGTACGGAACTGCATCAAGCCGTATATTTATAAGGCACAAAGCCAAAAGGCAACAAGAAAAAAGGTGGCTATAAGAAAAAACAAGCACACATTTTTTAACAGCCCGAATGTAATACTCGCTTTAACCCAAAGAAACAGAAGCAACAGCAGCAACAACAATAATAACAAAAACAACAACACGCTGAGTGGACAAATGACATGAGGGAGTTTTAGCTGAAACTCTTGTCCACCAAATTCCCTTGTCCTTTGGCCCATTTCGCCCGACTCTGACATAAGTTTACACCAGGAAAGAGAAAAAGAGCGTTAGAATTATGACGCAAAGCCGCATAAATCTTGTTGACGATAAAAAATTGCAAGGCAGACTAAAAAAAACCAAACCAGGAAAGAGAAAAAAACTGGAAAAAATTTGACCAAAGGACCTCTGGGCAAGGACCAGGTAGCGGTAAGCTTTAGGCCGTTTAGAGTTCGCTTTTCATTGTGCGTTGTCTTTCGGTATTTGCTCGTTTTTTTTTTAACTTTTTTTCAGATTTTCTTCTTTTTTTTTGCAGCCTGTTCACGCATTGCGCAACAGCTGTCCAGAGGGGCATGGGATGGCAAGAAGGGGAGGGTGAGAGGGGGGCAATCAGTACTAAATCATTCAACTGAGTGATTTACCGAAAGGCAGCATCGTATCTGAGCGAGAGCCCATTGCTGATTGATGCCGTTTATTATAGGATTCTAATTGAAAAACTGACGAAATCGTTTGTCTAGCAAAAAAGGTGTTTGAGAAAAGAAAAACCAGATGAAGACGTTCATAAATATTTAAGTCTGTCTGAAATGCAGAGCCGAAGTATTAAAGATAAAATCTCTACTCTGTAAACAAGTTAATCAATGTTGAATAATGATTAACAGTATCGATAATATCGACTATCGATTGGCATAATGATCGACAATATCGACTATCGATTCGTATATCGATGAACCTTTACTTGGCCTCTGGCAATAAAAATTTGAGCTTTAAAGATTTATTGGTTAAAGCGAAAGCCCTTCTAGAATTTCACAAATAATTGGGCTTATAATCCTTACAGAGCTTTAAAAAGTTAAACTGTTTGGTTTGCAAGTACTTACAATTAGGTTAAATCAAAAGGCTTTATAGAATTTCAATTGCGTAACCAACTCGAACTTTGATTGCCAAAAACAGAGCTTAAGCTAATTAAATAGTTAGTCAAAAGTTGGAGTAGCTTCCGTACCAAAAAACGAAAAAAACGAAAAAAATGTAACTCGGCTGCAAGCCAAAAGCTGACAAAAACATATGGAAACGTATCGGAATGGCTTTGGCATCGATGCCGAGCATCGTATGTTACTCAAAATGGCGGCTAACCAAAAAGCCCGAGCAAAACTCCAGCACACTTTGTGGCCGATCATTGTGCAATGTAGTGTGTGTGAATATGTTCGAATGTATACATACGTGTGTGTGTGTGTGTGTGTGTGTGTGCAGTCACTTGGAAGCTGCTTTGGCAGGCCACACACATGACAAGCAGTCAGTGAGGCAGTCAAAACCTGCAGGCACTGTCCATCTGCCTCATCCTGGCAACCGACCAACAAACAATGCCACAAAGTGCGTGCACAAGTCCCAGAACTTAACTCAACTCGGCCCACTTCCAACACTCCCTCCTCCCCCTTCCCTTCGTAGGCCTCACTATCAGTTCCTAACTGACCAGAGAGACAAAAGGCCATTCCGAGTTGGTAGACAACAGAGCACAAGTGCCCAGCCAGAGGGGCATTGGGGTAGCCCATGAAATTAGTATGACAAGTTGACCATGCTGTGGACAACGACAGGGCAACTACTTCTAGCAACAACAACAACAACAACAACAAGCAGAGCAACAGCATAAAACATACATAACTGTGCGCAATTATCAAATGTCCAACATGAGGGAAAAGTGTGCAATTTACGGCACATGCGGCGTATGCGTAATGCAACATCACGCATACGCAACGTTGAACAAAACATAGCATGACACAGGCAGCTGACACAGGCCAAAAGCAACAACAACAGCAACAACAACAACAAGAACAACGATAACAACAACAACAAAATAGAATATGTGTTGAAAATCGCATTGCAGCTAAGCTCCCCCTACCCACATCCGCCAGTTGTCAGAAAGTCACTTACTTGCATTTTTTGCTAGTTGACTTCTGTTGACAACAAAAAGTTGTTGTTGCTTTTTTATATTTTGGTTGATCTATTGCCCAGGCACGTTTCTTTCATCTTCATTGCATATTTAACATGCAGTTCATCATGTGCATGTTAGTTTTACCGCTAGCCAAAAGTGACAAGCCTAGTTTGGGGCTGGACAGCTACTGACTTTTAGTTAAGTTTTGCCAATTGTTAAAAGAACCGCAGAAATAACTATTTATGAGGCACACATAAAATGTCACTTTGAGCCCGAACTAATTTAAATTTGGACTAAATGACAAACTCTGGCAACATATTGGGTTTAAAAGCCCTACTTAAAGTACTCTGGCAACACTTTCGATTCATCTACAGAAAAAATCCGTGCAAAGTTTCATCTGTCTGTAGCTCATAATCATCAAAAATATAGTTACATAAATAGTTAATTTATATCTAATAGTTAATTTATATCAAATAGTTCAAATATATCTACTCATTCTAAGCGTTGCCAATCTTAACAATACAGTGTTGCCATACTTGCACACAATTTGTTAGGCTTGAGTGAATACCACGTTTCTTATTCGCTTGGTAAGTTGATGAGCTTGTTAAAATCAAGAGCTTGATTTAAGAGCCAGCGTAAACAAAATTCAGTTTAAATTCTCTCTCTTATTTACTTTTTCTTTAGCATTTGTCCATTAGAGCAGCTGTTACTTAACAATGCTCTATTTATTTTTAAATAACGAAATTTATTTTGTAAACTTTTCAAAAGTTTTCATGTTTTTCTGCGCTTTTTAAGCCGCCATTTTTCTTCTATTTCGTCTGCAGCTCCCCATTTTTCTTTTTTATTTGTTCTACTATTTTCTATTTTCTATACATTTCCTATTTCCTCTGCTTGCCTTTCGGCTCGCACATTCACACACACATATACAGAAAACTCCTTTTTCATTGCCCGATTTTCATATTGTAATCGAGAATTGTTTGCATTACATTCAACAAGCGCAAAAGCGCAAATGGGGCAAAAGTGGACAGGGGTTTTAATTGTGGGCGTGGCACAGGCAGAATTAAAGTGTTGTTAAATACACTGCAGGGAATCGTCTGACAATTTGACTTGATTCAAAGTGTTGCATTGCGAGCTCAAAAATTCGAACATAAACTAAATATTATTGATTATAAATAATTTTTCAATATTTGTTTGAGTAAGCAAAGGCAAAAATGCGCATATTAAACTGTTTTTTTTTACATTTTCTAGCAAAATATACATTTGTATATCCTTTTTTAAATACGCTACCGAAAAACTTTATTTTGTATCCTTTTCCTCAATTAATTTATCGCTAGTTTCGTGTACGTTATCTATTGATTATTGAAATTATTGATTTAACCAATATCGATAGTTTTGAATGCTTAAATTAAGTTCAAAATAGCTCTAATACAGATTTTTCTTTTCTTCTTCTTCTTTCAGCTATTTTAATTTCTATTGCATACTTTTTGGGGCAGGAAAACTTTATTCAAAATAAACAACCCCATTTGCAGCTACTTTATTTAAGCTAAAAGGTGTTCAGTGTGTCTACTTTTAGATTTTTACTATCTGTATATTCATAATAATTACATACTGTATCTCTATAATGTTTAAACACTAGCATAACAATTATTATTTTTTCGTTCTCGAATGGAGCTCATTAAAATCCCAACTTTTGCACTGGCTTAACCAAAATTACAGGTATGCAAGTTCTTTAATTGCCACGCCCAACTATCCAGCCATAAGCAGTACAACAACAAAACAGGCCATAATTGCGAAAGCCGACAAGCGACCCCCCGATCAACCCCCTTTATTGTAGTACAAGAGAACCTTTGAAATTACTGGACTTTGCCGTGCGGTGTAATGACAAACTCGTGTGTTTGTTGCTGTTGTTGCTGTTGCAGCTGGTGTGTGCTAAATGAGTTTGGTCACATACACACACACACACACAATGCATATACGTACAATATTTATATATACACTGATACGTTTTTGTATCTGTGTGCCACTTTGGCTGCAACTGTTCCTTTTTGTCTCCCCTTTTTCCTCTCGTTATTTTGTACAATTTTCAAAGTATCGCCGCGCCACGCGCCCTCGTGCGCTACCCCTGCGAACGTATGTACATATATGCCGCACAGTTTTTATGCGGATGTCCTAACGGAATGCCAGCCACGGCAAGCATTTTTACACTTGAAAAAAAAAGGAGAGTGTTTCAAACAGGCTTTTTAAGGCAAATAAAGCTATAATATATAATATATAATAATATGTATAATATCTGTCGAATCAACCTGGGGTTAAATTGGAATTGATAGAATCTAGTCGTTCACATCTATGTATTTCGTCATAGAGGTATAGATACATAAAACGTTCTCGTATTTGACGCTTGCAATTCCCAACAAGTTAAAGCTTCAATAAGCAGGCAAGTTACTTGCAATCCTAAAATCTCATAGTCTGTAAGTCCGCTTATAATAGAACCGGGAGGCTCTGGAAAAGGCTATAAATGTGGTCATTATTTAAACAACAACAAACAACACCAACAAACAACTGTTTCTTTTCAATACAAAACAAGAATCGCTAAAAGATTAAACAGAAACAATTGTTTTAAAAGTTTTTAGCACATCATGACATAAGAAGAGAAGAATTTTAGTACAAATTTGATTTATTTTACGTACATATATGTGTACATATACCTCATATATACCTCGAATACTCATTCGATATTGTAATGAACTAAAGCCTACAGCTAAGACATCCTTTCTATTTCCCTAAATAACGCCGTTATAAATCAAATCCTTTTCATACTTATTTTTCTTGCCTTACAATTTGCAGCTCTCTCTTAAAGCGTAGTTTTTGCTGTCATTTTTATTACAACATTTTATGATTATTACATGCACTCAAAAGCTCTCTCTGCATTTGTGTGTGCCTGCCTTGTTTAGTTCTCAACAAAGGTCGGACAACAACAAAAAGAGAATAAAATCAAAAATTGAAGAATAAAATATCACAAACAGCGCGATTGCACAGCTCGCGCTTTGCTTAACTGGCTTCTCATCTTGCGCCGCGTCTTGTTATCTGCTGCTCTTTACAGTGCTTGGCTGCTCTTCGATTCATTTCGATACGTTTCGATTGCGGAGAGTGAGCGGCCGTGAGAGAGAGTGAGGTGGGGAGTGGCAGAGGGCAGTGGGCACCAGCAGCAGCAGCAGCAGCCGCCGTTGTCGACTATTTTATTTTATATGCATGTATTTTTTTTTATTTTATTTTTACTTTATTTTTTGCTTTTGCCCGTTTTATTCTTTTTATTATTTGTCGTTTTTTTGCGCTTTTTTATGGGCCTGCGACGACTGCCTTTGTTAAGTTTCTTCTTTTTTTTTATGATTTTTGCGCCGCTGCTGAGATTTATTATTGTTTTCAACTCTGTCAGTAAGTAAGTTTGTGTGTGTGTGTGTGTGAATATCAACCGGGCTTGGGCAGAGCGCACGTGTTTGTTTGTGTTTTTGGCGTGTAGCTGCAGCTCTTTGCAAATCCGCCACTGGATTGGATTTTGCCGCCGCCGCCGTCGTCGTCGCCGTTGCCGTTGTCGCCAGCGTCGTCATCGTCTCTCGTGTAATGCAAAAGCTACTCGACTTTGCTCTGCCTCCCCACACACCCGCCGACATCGGCGCTGCTCGCCCTCATAGCTGCAGCAGCTGGGGCTGCTGCTGCTGCTGTTGTTGTTGTTGCTCTGTTACCTCCTCTCTATCCGCTTCAGCCCATTTGTGTGTATTTGACTTGGCGCAGTTTAATGCACTCTGCACAGTTGGTTTGTTTTCCCTGCTGCCCACAAACCCCTCCCCTTACTAACGACCTACCCAGTTGCCTTTTGTTGGCATATGTCAGTTTTGCTATTTTGTCATATCTTTGCCTGTCGTTGGTTTCGTTTAATCGTTTTATATTATTTTTTCAGCGATTTGAATGTAGAAAAACAAGCTAACACAGGGCAACTAGCATTAGGCTTTACACTTCAGTTATTTTTCTATTTAAGCCATTGACTAAAGATAATCACAGATACAAGTTTAAGTTCCTAAATTTCTTAAATGTTCCATACGTCCATACGTCCATATGATAATACAGAGGAATCAACATTATTTAAAAGAATCAACGAAAAAGTTCTCTTCTTCGAAATGTTTCTTTCTTTATGCAAAACTTTCAAGGTATCTGCACAACTTTTCCCAAGAGAAGTTTGCATTATTGAAGTTAAGTTTTTGCTTAATTTTCCTTCAGTATTCACAGAAAGCGATAAAGAATCTAAATATAGTTTCCTTCAAATGAGTGGGATTTTCCACTGTTTACAGAGCTAATTCATTATTTATTACTGTTAATAACATTATTGTGTTATGGAGCTTATTATTTGCCTCTTCTTAACATTTAAAGACATGTATTTTAAGCACAAATCCAAAAATCTTCTTCAGCCGTCTGCATGTTTTTATATTATGCATTGATATAGTTTAATTATAAATTATAACCGAATTTGTCATAATATTTTTTTCTTATTTCTCATGACATCAAGTGTTTTTTCATCATGGTTATTCATTCCAATAAAATGGTACGAATTTCTTGTATATCAGCTTTTTTCTTCTTAACTCACCCCCAAAATACAAAAGTAAATAATTCCAAGGACAAAGGTTATACTAGATTTCCATTAAACGCAAAGATTCAATCAATAGCACTCACCTGCAAAGAAAAAGAGAGAGAGAGAACATATAAATATTAGTTGACACAAATCGAATACAAAAGGGCGAGAGCGAGAGATGATTATCACAATAAAAATTCAACATACACACATTCATATACATATAGACACAAAAATTAATTAAGTCAGCCGGGGCGATAATGGACTATGGGCCAGGCAGCAATTTACATTTAAAATGTAAGCCAATAAGTAGAACGAGAGCGCAAAGCGAAAAGCGAAATGACAAAGTGGAACTCAAAGTGAGCCCAGCAGAGGCGCAAACACAACACACACACACACACACAAACAAAAACAGAAAAATTCACAAGAGAGCGGTAGAGTGAGAGCTACAGGCAGACGGAGACGGCTGACGCAAAGCCAATAAGCAACAGCAAAGAGTGCAAACAAAACGCAGACAACAGCAACGACAACAACAAGTCAAAGTAAATGTTAAGTGTATAGCAATGGGCCAAGGCAGAAGAAGCAGCAGACGACGCCACTGTGACACTGGCCGCTGCTAGGCGTATGTGGGAGTGGGATGGGGCTATGACACTCTGTGCCTGTTTTGCACACAGCCTGTGTTTGTTGTTTTTAGTTTTTTGTATTTAGTTTCGTTGTCGTTGTTGTTGTTGTTGTTGTTGCCCACCTATTGATTGTCAAATGAGTTTGACGCGAGTCTGTCAAGAGTTTGCATCGGGGCGTTGATTACGTATACGACGCCTGGGACTTGCGATTAAGAGTGATCGCTTATTGGGGGGACTCTGTGTGTGTATGTGTGTGTGTGCGTGTACATGTGTGTTTGTGTGTGTGCGAGGCATTCAAATTAAAATAAAGAGACGCATTTGTTGCTAAGAAAAAAATCCAAACAAACAAATATTTGCAAGAGACTTGACAACCAAGTTAAGCGACATTTAATGAAGATCTTTAAATGAGAATTTATTTCTTTCTACTCTGCGTCATTAAACAATTCTATTTGTGAACTGTTTGCGGTAAGAATTTGTTTATTATTATTGCTTTTTTAGGTGGCCGCAATAAATAATTGATAATTTTATACCCTGCACTAATTCCAGAAGGATAAAAGGGCATGTCCAAATCTTAAATTGATCTGATTATTTTCAATCTTTTTATTCTTGATTTTCCAGTAATGTTTTGGAAAGTTTACATAACATTTACATTGTGTTTAATAATATCTTCTGGTTAACAGGGTTTTCTTCTTAAACAGGGTATCTCCAAGCCAAGCACTCTCCCCTAACACATTACTTGTTTTTGCTTTGCGTGTCAAATTGCCAGGACACGCACCCCGCACACACACACACATATGCTCACACAAAATTGGGGTTTATTGCTCCCTACGAAAATTGAGAAAAATTATTTGAGCTATTTTTGGAGCCACAAAAGTTGAACGCCCTTAGAGACTTATTTACGAGTCTATTACTAATGAATTTTGAATTAAATACGAATGAATGAATACAAAATCATTCATCTAATTTTGTATGTACATTATTTTGATAGCTTATAAATAGTTCGTGCAGGATTTGAAGGAAATCTAACTCAATTCACATTAAACTGTTAACATATTTGTTTTGAATTGGCCAGCGCCTAATGTGATGGATATATGTTATTGAATAATGAAAAATGACCCAAATACTATTTTGATTTTCCATTTAAAAATCATTTAAAAAAATTGATAATCAAATTACAACAAATTATTGCACATTGAATAATTTCAAATATTTTCTAGACAGTATTTTAAGTAATTAAAGTGAAGAAATGATTTCATTATTTTTCTCTAGAAACAGCTAAAAAGTTACGCGAATTGCAAAACATTTCAGGAAATTTTAACACATTTAGAATTCCATGTATTTTAAATTAGATAGAAATTAATATGTAAAAAAATGGAATTTAGAGATAAGTTAATAGTAAGTTAATCTTTTGATTTAAGAGGGAAAGGTCTATTAATATAAATTACCCTAATATAAGTTAAGAGTTAACCCAACTTATTTAAAGCCAACATTTCCTAACCCCTAACTAAAATTATGCCACGCACATCTATTTTTTATGTACATTCATATTCCGTAATGCAGAATGAGGGATATGTATCCCATTACAGCCATTATCAATTATCAGTCACATATCAATAATTTATACATTTATCTTTATTTAATTAAATTTTTGTTTTAAATGTCATGAATTCTTTCAGCAGTTGGAAGCCAGAAACCGAACCAATTAGCGTACTTGTGTAAGCCATTAAAATGCCCGCAAGCACAAAAAAAATTATTGGCAGGTTAACTCAACGCCATCTACTCACAGCACGCCCTCCCCAGCCCACACACACACACACACACACCTCACGCACACACACACACACACACACACATAACAACAAAAATATGCAAGCTGTGCAACAAGAGGCAAGCGGGAGGAGGCATCGCCTCTAAAAACTGTGATGCGTGCGGCAATTAAAGCGACAACCGACGGCATTTCATGCAACACGTAGCACGTAAGCAGCAGTAGCTATGGCCAGCAGGATACACGCTGCTGGTAACTCCACTGGACACTGGACACTGGACACTGGGCACCGGACACATGCCACATGCCACAGCAGCTGGCTGCTGTAACGTTGTCCCTGAAAAGCGACACACGCGAAAATGCGTGGCCGTGTCCGGCGCTTAAGGCTAAAAACCATGCACAAATACACGCGCACACACACACATTCACACATACACGTGGCTAGCAGTCATTAAAACGCCCACAATTGTCGCCACGCCCACCGTTAACCACAAACCCTCAGCAGTCGTGCCTGCCAGTTGTTTTATGCCACAATTCATTTTTTTCCGCTTTTGTTTTTACTATGGCACTGCATAGGCTGTCCATTAGTATGGTTAAATGGGGGAGACGGGCGGGGTTACGAGTCCTGTTTACCATATTCAAATGATTGCCGCCCAATGTTGGATGTACGTTAACTGGTTAATTACTTCATTATAGAGAAAGAGAGTCGCAAGCGAATCGATTCAACAATCCAATCGATAGAATTGAAATCAAGTATCGATAATCATGCGAGCCTAAAACGATTCTTTTATCTGCTGTCGATAATCGAATGACTGAATATGAAGCATATCCTATATAACATATTGAAATATTACTCTTTAAAATAAATATCCGTAATAATTTAACTGTTTATCAATGAACTGCTTATTCGAAAAGCACTAGCCTCTCAGCTCTCTTGGCCAATCGAAAATGTAACAGTAAATGCCATTCACGAACTAATAATCAAAAGAAGCGCCTCGCTGATTAAATGCTTTACATCGAAGAAGAAGAATAAACAAACTTGAATTAACATTAAACAAAAGCAAAAACGCGCTCTTTATGCTGTTCACCGATTACCGGCAGAGGCACGGGCAGAGACAGCGAGCTCAAGAGAGAGAGAGAGAGCAAGAAGAGCCAGGCAATCAAGACCCGAAATGCCCCCCAACGCAAATGCTGCACTCACTGAGCTATGTAGGCAAATATCAAAAACAAAGAAAACTAAAAGAGAACAAACCGCAACAAAAGCGCTGTGTGCCTGAGGCGAGCGCGCTCTCTTCAAGCCGTCGCTCACTAATCCACCTGCAATGAGCAGAGCGCGCGGGCGCAGCTCGCATGATTTTCAAGGACAAATGCGCTCTCACGTTTAATTTGCATAATTCTACAAACCGGCAAAAGAAGCGACGAAAAAGAGCGCAGCAAGTAATTAATTAGGCGAGGGGAGAGAGGGCGGGCGGACGGTCGGTCGTGTGAGCTGCCAATGGTTTTTATTGTTTCACATTGTGTTTGCTCATAGACAGCTATTTAATTTGTCTTTGTTTTAGGGTATTTTATGTGCATGTGTGTGTGTATACATATACATTTCAATAAATTGTTCATTGCTTTGGGCTGTTTGTTTGTTTGTTTTTGGTGCTGCTTTTTTGATTTTATATTAAAATGCATTTGAGTTCTATTGGCGCTGACGACGTCGACGTCGCGGTCGACGCTGCGCTTGACTGCATTTTAATTAGCAACAGCGAACGAAAATTTGCTGCCCCATTTTTGTTATCGTTGTTGTTGTTATTGTTGCTCTTAATGCACTTTATTATAAATTAATTTATTAGCAAGCCTTTGGTAAGACACACAGACAGACAGACAGACACACAGACAGACAGGCAGGCAACTAATTTAATGTGTATAAATATGAGGGCCATATAGGGTTAATGGCCAGATGTGTGCACGCGAGTCTAGTGTGCGGGAAGTCTAAACAAGGTTGTAGGGTGCACAACGCCAGTGTTGCTAAATGCACTTCAAATCAATGAATAATTTAATTATTTACCCAAAATGCAATGAAAATTGCGTCGTAGAATGTAAAGTAAGCAGGTAAAATGGCCAAGTGGGTTGTCGCATGTACATACATATATGTATATACATATATATATATATATATATGTTGCGGGTTGTTTATTTGGTTTTAATTGGGTTTAAGCCAGACAAAGGGCATTATACTTATTACATTATGACCGTAGACAAGTGTAGAATGTGGATATGTGGATATCAAATGCAAAAGTTTAGTGACATTTGCTCAAAAAACGGTTGTGAACAGTTAAATAATTAACTGAAAAATTAAGTAAAACAAATAATACAAATTGATTCCTTGAAAGAACCTTAGAATATTTGCTTAAAATCTTTTTAGGCTTAAACCAAAATCTTTGGATTCAAATAAAAATGTTGTTTCAAAAAAAACCAATAAATAAATTAATAAGTGTGAAGAATTATTTGGTGTAATATAAAAAACTACAATAAATAATAATTCCCTATTAAAGATTTTTTCTACATTTAATTTATAAATTTTCATGCTAGTCTACCAAAAATCATTTCTTAATTAATTTGCGGGAAATGCATTAATATAATTAAAGATTATATTTGACAGTTTTTATTTTTATTTAATAAAATATTGCTTAAAAAGTTTTACAAATAATATTTTCATTACAAAAATATATGATGTAAGAAATTTGAGACCACAAAAACACCAAAGCTCATTGTAAATTAATCAAGATTAACAAACTAAAAAAAAATCAGGAAATATTAAAAAGTAAGAGTCGTTTTTTTTTTTGTAAAATTTCCAGCTTTTCTCTTTCACTATAATTGGACCATTTATTATGGCTTACAAAGTACATACATATATATCAGCGATAAATATGTATAATGTGAATTACTTTTTATGATCGCAATGAAATTATTTTTTATTTTTATGACCAGTTTTTTTTTTTAAGTTGCAAAAACACGATTATTTGTAATTAATTGTGTGGACTAGCCTTTCAATATACCCTAACTTTAAGAGTGTGGGGTATATGTAATGTGTAAAGAAGTAAATAAAAATAGTGCAAAGTGGACAAGCTTATTATTTAACTAACACAATTGTTACTCACAATCATCTACAAATTCCAGAACATAAGCAAAAACGCCTACAAATAAAGGTATTCAAGTTTCGTTGTTTGCATTTATTTTGAGCATGCCTCTCGCTACTTTTGACGCATAAAATATGGTATTGTAATAAACAATGTAGATAAAAACGAAAAGGAAATTTTTGTTTGCAGCAAATGAAATGAAATGATAAATGAATTATGGCTAAAAGCCAGGCCGGCAGCAGAAACAACAACAATTGGTCAAAGTCAAACACGCGTCGCGGCGTTAATGAAAATGGCTAAAAGAAAAAAACATTAAAAAACTAAAAACAACAACAACAACAACAACATCAACAAAAAACACCCCCGGCACAGATATTCAAAGGCCATTAACAACAACAATATCAAACAAACGAACGTGCAAACAATAAATAGCAATAAACAAAATACAACAACAAAATAAACAAGCAAATAAATAAACAAAACAACAACAACAACAACAAAATGCAGAGTAAATGCAATTATTTGCGTACAAAATACAAAGCAGACGCAAAGAAAAACCAATTGAAAGCGAGCGAACAAAAACAAAAAACAAAAAAAAAACAAGTAAAATAAACTACAACAAAAGTTATTAGCAGGAAAAATAAAACGTCCAAATGGAAGGGGCAAAAAGGAGGGGGGTAAAGAGTTAAGTTGGGTTGAATTTTCTGGTTTTGCGGCACGCGATGTCATTAGAAATAATCATAAAAGCAAATTGTTATTAGGTAAAACTCCATTAATACTCGTACTTATTATACTCATGGCATTCGGTAATAACAAATTTGCCTCAAGTATTTGTTGTCCAAAGGTAACGAGCCAGGGGAACTAACTCATTAGACGACAGACAGACACAGCCAGCAAAAGGAAAGAGTATTTATAATTAGGTGTAATATCATTAGAGACCAGAGTCCATTTTACAATTGCTGCGACTGTGCTAATAGTTTGTTGACTTTCTTTTTGTATTTATTTACACGGGACTCTGATCAACGAGAACAAATGTTGTAATATGTGATCTACATGAACTGAAAGCCAATAAAACGTTTACGAAACGGACAGATCCACAAAATGCCATCAGCTATTAAACTTATAAGCTGCTACAATGCATCTTAAATGTATCTGAATGAATCGGGGGAGAGATCGAGAGCACGCATTCAATATACATATATATTTGCTTTTCGGACAGTCAATTCATTACTCTAAATTTCATTATTATCATTCTCATTATTATTATTTCTATCAGCATTATTATTATTATTATTATTATCGTTGTCATTATCGTTGTCATTATCATTATCATTATCATTATCACTATCACTCATTATCATTATCATTATC
This sequence comes from Drosophila ezoana, assembly GCA_035045725.1. Classification (NCBI taxonomy): domain Eukaryota; kingdom Metazoa; phylum Arthropoda; class Insecta; order Diptera; family Drosophilidae; genus Drosophila; species Drosophila ezoana. The sequence continues at coordinate 6,963,991 of JAWNOU010000005.1, read as the reverse complement.
ATTATCATTATCATTCATCATTATCATTATCATTATCATTATCATTATCATTATCATTATTATTATTATTATTATGTATCTTTATTATTATTATCATGTGATGATGATTTTAATAATATTAATTATTATTATAATTAGATAATGTTATAAAAATATTTATTATAATCCGTCAAAAACACAATTAAACTTGGGAAAGTAAGGATATCTTCAATCTAACACATTTCATAAAAAATACCCTTAACAAGGGTTTCATAATCTGGCTTGCTTAAAACTTCAAATCTTTTTTTTTTTTTAATATATTTATTAAATGTAAGACTTCTTGTTATTGCCAATGAAAAGCCTTCTTAAGTTAAGGATATTTAATATCTTAACTAACTGTTCTCTTATAATCAAATAAGTATAACTCTGTGCTTATATAACCCTTTTAAATAGACCTCGTTTACATCCCATTTAGCCCTGCGCAGCTCTACCCCATTTAGCATGGAACGTATTTAGCAAATCGTAAATATATTTCCCATCTAGATATCTCAGAAAATAGTTGCCCCGTAATCGCATCAATTTCCCCGGACAAAAAACGAAGAGAAAAATTCAAAGTTTCTAAAGTTTGTTTACTTTGTTGCATGCTGAGCTCGCGCTTTTCCAGCCAACGCCACCCCCCCTCCCCCTACATTCCCCTGCCCTCCTGCAAGGCAGAGCCCAACATTTTTCGCTCGTGCTTTTTCCTCCACTTAAATAAAATAGTAATTTTGACAGTAGGAAACAAAAAAGTGGAAGTAGAAAAAACAAAAAAATAATGAAATTAATTTGCAATGCAAATTACTTTTAATAAATTTTTGAACATTTCATTTTTTTCTTGCTTTAAATTTCATTCCTTTTTTTTTCTAGACGGATGCTGGCTGAGGAGGGGGAGGCAGGCAGCTGTTGCTCACTTTGTGTATGTGTGTGCGGGGGGGTTAAATTGTGCGGGGGAGGGCGACGGCCACGACAGACGGCAACAAATGAAGCGGCGCAGCTTTATAAAGTGGCACAAGGCTGGAGTGAGTGGCAAGTCACTCGGCTGGCTGCCTGCTCGGGTGCAGCTGGACAGCAAAGAGACAACCGATGACAGGGTGGATAATTTATGCGAAAGGGGGGTGGGAGGGACGGTGTGGGGATAATGCCAGGGGGGTGCCGGAGCTTGGCTGCGTTTAATGAATCGTCGACAGGCACAAAAAGTGCAGACAGTTGTTGCCTCAAAGAACAAAGCAAAACAAAAATAAAGGATTCAACTTTAGAATAACATGAAATGGGATAACAAATTTTTGATGAAAAAGCTTCCCAGTTTATGTCTTTGTCCAACTGAATGGTTTTAAAGCAAACTATTTTTTAATATTTACGTTTACAACACTGACATTCCAGCAATAATTTTAGTAAATGAATAAAGAAGGGAAACTTATTTTGATTATAATTATTATATGCTATTTTTATTTTATTTTTAACATTCTTTACTTTTTATTTATTATATATTATTTTCTTATTTTTTTTATTTATTATATGTACTTGCTTTATGTTTATTTATTTAGGCATTTGCCAAAAGGAGATTAAGTATCGAGAAGAAAATTCCTGATAATAGATCCTCTCAACGATATCATCACACCTAAAATAACTTCGATTTGCTTCATAAAATTCCGTTTAAATAAATAAATATGTTCGCGAATTCTCAAATTGAAATGCGAATAAATGGAGAGAGAGAAAAAGTAGGATACAAAACCATGTTTTGCATGCAATTGAATAAGAATGAAAATAAATAAAATTCATAGTCATCATATCATGATAGTCATGACAGTACAGTAATGGGACAGACGGACGGACAGACAGACAGACAGACAGACGGACAGACAGTCACACGGATAGATGGGACCCACACGAAGTCAGGAACTGTCGCGCTGCCAGCATTGACATTCAGTCAAAAATACAGACATTTTTTTCTGTTGTGTTCGCGCAGGTGTCTGCGACAGATTGTTGACGATTACGACTACGTCGGAGGCCCCCAAAGGCAGTTGATGAAAAGGAACTACTTCCTAGGCACAAATTATCATAACTATAAGATACTCTACAGCTCTCTTAACAATAGAAAATATTTCTTTGATAAACAGGTTTAATATTTCATTTTAAAACATTTTTGAACTCTTTTTACACTTATTTTAATAAACATCTAGAGCTAGAGCTTGTTGCGTTCGAAGCTTAAACTCGTTGGGAATTACAAAGCGTTCATGAGAGCAAAATTCTGTTTGTATGGCAAACAACTTTATTGGGCAACAGACTTTTCTTACATTTTAGAATTTTTTATTGTTCAGATTTTTTAATATAATATAATACATAGATTTTATAATACAACATAATATATATTTTTTATATTAAAAATATTAAATTATATTATATTGTAATCATATTACTCATTTTCTGTAGTTTCTGAAGTTCTCCTTCAACGTTTAAGTATATCATGCCGTTTCAGCTACTAAATACAGGGTATCTGTATTTATTTGCATGTCCTGAAAAACAATAAAAGTTTTTTCACTCGCACATAGACTCCATCTCCCTTTTACCTTTGTTTTTTTAGATAGATGTACATAGTTCGTGGGGTTTCTTTCATTTTGTTGTGTAATAGAATCCGTCGATTGGACGAGTTTAACGGGATTCTGGGTATGCTGAAATTTCTGGGAATGAGTATGTAAAGCCCGCAGGACAATCTGCATGGATTTTTTATTGCTACGATCCTTGTTGTGGTTTTTGTTGTTTTTGTTCTTGTTGTCCTGGCATACAACATAAATTGACGTGTTTGCATTTTAGCCTCGAAATAAAAGTTTTTCGATATTTATTATTTGAATATGTATTTGTAATTTTGGTTTTATTGATGGCCCCGCCCACTCCGCCCGTTTGTTTGTTTGTTTGTTCCGAATTCTCCGACAATTTGTTGATTTTTTGCGTGGCACGTGTTTTCACTTTTGTTTTCATTTTTATTTTACGGCTTATTTCGCACACAACACAAACGAGAACATGGAAACGTTGCGAAGGTCCCGAAAATGTTTTGTTTAGTAAAAACAAAAAAAAAAACATGTGACTTGCCACGCCCCATTTGCAGATATTGTGCATGCAATCCTATATCGGCCTGTTGACTTTGTTTTATTTTTCTTTTTATTTGCTTTTTAGGAAATTTAGATTTCGATTCCAACTGAACAAAATCGTTAAAATTGCTCTTGACTGAGGAAACAAAAGGAATCGATTTGAAATGTGATATGATTGTTTAAAAGTTATGAGGTTAGAATAGCACGTATTCCTTTAAAGGGCATGACAATTGTGGATATGAAGTAGTATATAAATTAGTAGGTAACAAATTAAATATACGAATCGAATCAATAATGTAAGAGGTCTCTATAGCCCTCACGAAGTAACAAAATCTCTTGCTTAAACGATTTCGATCAACTCTCGAATGTCGCAAAAATCATTTAAGCCGCCCCTCCTCTATCTCTCACTCTCTCTCTTCACTCACTCCTAACCGTCGTGGTGCATTCATCAACTAGCTCTTCTCTCTCCGTGTCCGTCTGGCTTCTCCATCTTTGTTGCCATTTAATTGCCCGGTCTGTTTTCGACCCTGGCACTTGTGTCGCCCGTTCGTTGAAATCAAACTTTTTCCTTCCGTATGCATTTCACTTTTTTTCGCATTTAGTTTTTTTTTTTCGCTCTTTGTTTTGACTGTTGCCGTTGTTGTTGTTGCTGTTTTTATTGTGGTTTGCGTTTCCGTTGCGCTTATCATGCAACGGCAGCGTTTGCTGCCATTCGCATTGAAGAGAATATGATATGGGCAGCATAGAAGGGCGTGGGGAGGAATGCTACCGAGGATAAACTACAGAGAAGAGCAACAAGAAGAAGAATAACAACAACAGCTGAAGTACAACTATGGCAAACGTGTGACACAAAACGCCTCAAATACTGCACAGCTGACGCAGCGAAGAGAGTCGAATTTAGAAAGAGACAGAGACATAGGCAGTTAGGCAGGCAGGCAGCAGGCAGTGCATAAGCTATTAAAGGGCGATTTTTATGCGACAAAGGCGTATACCCTGTTTTGTACTATAGTAACAAAATAAGGGTATACATGAAAAGAAGATTAGCGCACACAACTTAATCGGTCGAGTCGATTTATCTATATGTCATCTATTTGCAACATAACCTTTAACCTATAGTACAGTTAAAAAGCTAATGAGCTCAATATTGTAATGTAATTTTTTTGGCATAACTTCTTTTATTTTAATTATAAATAAATATAACAGCCGCGACTAGTAGTCATGACTTCGAAACCGATTACAGGGTATATTCAAACCAAATAATCATTTGATTAAACACGTTCGCTTTTTTCTTATTGTTGTTTTTTTTGTTTTATTACTTCCCTTAATTATGTTGCAGTCGCTCTCGCTTAACTGACGCAATAGTCAAATCAAGACAGCAACAGGCTGTGTGGGCGTGGGGGGGAAGCCCTACTTGCTCTCTCCTTCGCTCTCTGATGTTTAGCGGTCGTTCATCCAACAACCTAAATAAGTTTCGCTGCCTCTGCTACTCCTCATTTTGCGTTCCTTTTTTTCTTTTCTATTTCCATGGTAATGGAGTGCCAGAACCATGCGCCTAACAACACGGACGACCGACCGACTGACTGACTGAAATTTGAAAAGGCCTAGTCCGCCCAAGAGGCAGTCAACAACAACTACAACTCCATCTACAACAACAACAACTAAAAGGCGAACAGCGTTGACAGGCAAGTTGGTGACACACGCAGCGTGCGCATTTGCCTGTGTGTGTGTGTGTGGGGGGGGAGGGGCGGGGATTTAGTGAGTTAACTGACGTGGGCAGCAGACAATTCTGACTCATAAAGAACTCTAGCTGATTGCAACATGGCGAGCGGTTGCGATGTGGGAATCGACCTTAAGGACCAGAATGTTTTGGTAATGGAATTAAATTGATATGCTAGTCAACGTTTGAAATTATACAAGAAAATGGGTTAACAACACATTAAAGGAATGTGCTTTGTTGACAACTAGTGATAAGCAAAAATTTTGAAAAGTCAGAGAGACGTCAACAAGCGTAATTGGCAGCACTGCGAGCAGGAGACAAATGGCAAATGATCAGTAAACATCTCACACTCACACATACACTGACAACACGCGCTATCTCTTCTTCGATCTCCATTGGATTTGTGAATGCTGCTTCGGCAAACAGTTCCAACGCTGCGTCGCAGCTGACTTCGTTTCGAAACAAATTTGACCTCGAAAAAGAAAAGAAACGCAAAAGCATGGACAGAGCCACAACAATGCCGTTACGGGCAGCGACGCGACGCGACGCGTCGACGTCAGCGTCGCCGATATGTCAAGCGTTAACAACATTGCACGCACTTTCGCTCTCACATTCGCTCTCTTTAAAAAAAAAAACACTCGCTTAATATGCGAAACTTAAGCAGCGACGTCTTCGTTAACGCCGCCGTCAACGTCGACGTCATTGTGCGCCGCAAATTCTCAGTGAAAACAAATAAATGAAATTAAATAAATTTGTATTTTCCGTGAGTTCTGCGAAAATGCCTTGAGTGGGAAAATCGCTGGAGCTCTCTGTGATAATTGAAGCGTTGCTTGCGTTTGTTTTTATTTTTTCTTCTTTTTCATTTTTCACATTTTTTCGTATTTAATGCTGTGTACATACCTTTGTACCTTGCGTTTCGCGTTTTCTTTCGTTTTCATTTGTCACCTGCACAAAATTTCACGGAAATAATTAACAGCATTTTTCGTACGGTTCGTTGACATATTTTTTCAACACATACACACACACACGCATACCACATATTTTTTTATTTGCTTGTTAATTGCTTTCAATTTATGGCTGGCAAACAAATATAATATTATATTTAAAGCAACAACAAGGCACAGGAACAAATGTCTTATGAATCACTGAGATTTGCATTTCAACATTTTTGTGGGTCGTTGGGGTGCGGTTGGGGTGCCGCCAGGGTCAATGGTCACTCAAACAGAAATTGCGAGAAGCGGCTAAAAATGCTCTAATTGGAAGCTTGGAAGCGCGTGACTGGAAGAGACTTTTTCGCTCTCATCTTTGTATTCCTCTCGACTACAATGTTTGAATATTTGGGGTATTTAAAGAATGCGATTTATGTTATGAAAATGTTATCGAAATGTTGTCGATTTATCTGTCAGTATGCTGGTAGTGTATAAATTGCTGCTTGTTGGTTTGTTTAATAGATGGCAAGTTGTTATCGAAGTGTTATCGAAATAGATGTGGATATACTTTAGCATTTACTATGCACTTGCAATGTTTATCGAATGTATCTATGTATCTATTCTTATGCTATCTGCATGCACTTAGTAGACAGTACTTGTTAAACGTAGGGCATGTTTATAAAGAGAGAGAGAAGTAAATGATTGAAATGATATCGATAAGCATATCGTTGTAGTATTAAGGTATATTCATGCCCCGCAGATGGCAACAAATACAGCAATTTATGTTTTTATTTTACTTTACACATTGACTATTGTTATCGAAATGTTATCGTTTGTGTATGTTGTTATTTCAGCGTTTATTTAATTATATTTCACGATTCATTGCACTTGTTCAAACTTTTTGAAATACATTTAAAATATGCACGTTTTTTGACTCAAAAAGAAAAATCTAGGTTTTCCAGTAAATGCCGCTTATTGTTGTTGTTTTATATACATATTTTTTTTTTGCTTTTTATTGTAACAATTCGTGGAAGCTACGTGACCGCAAATAAATAAACAAACACACACACATAACAAAATGCAGCAAGCAAAAAAGTGTTCTGCAAAATAAGAATATATGTATATATATTTGGAATGTGGTGAAGAGTGGGTGGTAGAGGGGAAGGGTAGGGGGAGGGGGTCTATTGCTGGAGGAACAAACTCATATTTCAACTATAATCTTATCAGCTTTTCGATGTTAAATTATAACCCAAAGCACAGCGAACTAGAGAGGAAAAGGCATAACCGAAACATGCAAAACAATTTATGTAACAAGCCAAACAAGCAGCGCGAAAGAGAAGGCAATAGAGAGGTAGTAAGAGAGAGAGAGAAAGAGAGAGAGCGCCAGTTAGTGGCTGGCATTTGCATCATTAATCCTTTTTAGCTCTCATGTGTCCTCGTGTTGGTCCTTTGGTCTGTGATTTCTTTATTTTCCACTGTCACTTGACGTTCAAGCAAATTTCTGTACAATATAAACACATTCATAAACAAATATATATACATGTATAACATATGTATGTATGTATACACATATCTATTTGCGAAGGAAGAATACATTTTTCCGCAAAATTTGTTTTATTGCCGAGTTGTTTAGGTGTGGGCAGAGGAGGGGCCAGGGATATGGAGCAGGGGTAACGGGTAGCGGGACTACAAAGTGAACGTCGCCATGTGTGCAAACAGACTCTTGTTGCTCTCCGCTCTCTTCCGCACTCGCACTTGCATACCCTAACATAGGGTACCCTAATATAGGCCAGCGCTTTAATCAAGGACATCTGTGACACCTTCTAGTATCTACATATCTTAAAAAAAACCAAAAAAAAAAAAAAAAAAAAACAACACAACACCCCCCCCCCCCACACAACCCACCCCCCCCCCCCCACCCCCCCCCCCCCCCCCCCCCCCCCCCCCCCCCCCCCCCCCCCCCCCCCCCCTTCCCCCTCCCCCCCCCGCTGGGGGTCCGCTCCCCCCGCCGCCCCCGCCCCCTCCCCCCCCCCCCCCCCCCCGCTTCCCCCCCCCACCCCCCCTCCCCTCCCCCCCCCCCCCCCACCCCCCCCCCCCGCCCCCCTCTCCCCCGCCCCCCCCCCCCCCCCCCCCCCCACCCCCCCCCACCCGCCCCCCCCCCAACCCCCCCCCCCGCCCCACTATACTTCCCCTTCCCGCGTCGGCGCCCCCCCCCCCCCCCCCTCCCCCGCGCGCCCCACCCTGGCCCCCCCCCCCCCCCCCCGGGGGGGGACCACCCAACCCCCCACATACAAACACCCTATAATATACTAGCACAACAACCCCAATCACAGAAACAACCAAAAAAAAAAAAAAAAAAAAAAAAAAAAAAAAAAAAAACATATCTCAAATAGCATAAACTGTCTCTAGCTGAGATATATTTTACATAATTTTTTAAGGCAAGCCTTGAATAAATCTTTGCTTTTGCTTGAATCGAAATACTTCATCTTTTATCTGTTATAGAAACTAGCGTTAGAAAAACATGTTACGATTGTAACGATTTTAATTATAATCTAACAAATAGATTAATAAAAGAATAAATTCGCATTAGACTCAGTAGCCCAAATGAAGGTAGGCGAAAAAAAACAACAAATAAATATAAATTACAACCACTGAAAAAGTAAAAAACAAAAAAGCTTTTCATATAGGCCCTGTGTCAAACTCGCCTTCTGTATGCTAAATATGTAACCATAATAATGATAATGACAATCATATTAATAATGATAATAATGACAATAATACTACTAATAATAATAATGATAATAATTACAATAATACTACTAATAATAATAATGATAATAATGACAATAATACCACTAATAATAAAGAAAATAATAATATTAATAATAATACTAACAACAATAATAAAACAAGCAGTAATGCTAATAAAAATAAAAGTAATAATAATATAAATTAGGCATTATTCCTGTCAATAAATAACTACTCTCTAGTATAGTTAGTTCACATTTGCCTTATGTGTTTGTTTGCAAGGGTATCAAATCATTGGCAATCCATGGATTATTTTATTTTTGTATTTTATTTCAGCTTTCCCCTGTTAGCCACCCCTCGCTGCCGCATACTCTACACTCCTCTCTCTCCCTGTTGCTTTCAGTTGTTGCTCCCTCGTCGCATTTGAAAATAAATTTGCATGCAGCTGCTGCTACGACGACGACGACGACGACGGCGGCAAGCCAACAATTGTTGCGGCAATGTCCTGTGCCAGCTAGCTGTACCCCTGCACCCCCCCCCCCTCTCCTCATCTAGCAGCCATCAACTTACAACAACAATAGCAGCAGCAGCAGCACTGTGGTTGCCTGCAGGCTAAATTCCACCCCGCCCAGCCACGCCCCATGCAGCGCCTTCTTTGCTCCTTGCTTCAAAATTTACGACCAAAAGCATTTTCAAGAGTTTTATGCGCGTTGAGTGGCAGCAGCAGCAGCAGGGAGGACAGCAGGGGAGGGGGGCAAACTGCATTGGATGCAGGACTAAAATTTAAGTTGGCCAAAAAACTGCACACACACACACACACACACACAAGACTAGATATGTATGGCCGTTGGTTATTTGCCCGGTTTTAGGCCCAAAAACTCGTCGCGTTTCATGAGTTTTTTGTTGATCCATCCCTCTTCCCCCTGGCTCACCAAAAAACCCTTTCCCCGCGGCCCCTCGACACTCAGTGTTTCATTTCATTTCGACTTTGCTTTATCTCTTTTTGCAATTTTATTTTGTATGCGCTGTAAAAAGTATGCACAGCAATAGGGTATGATGTGTTTCATCTCGATAAGCTCAGAGATCTTAAGAGCTAGAGTTAAACAATTTTGGAATATGTGAGCTCTTGTATGTTAGCTAACTCAATGTTACCATGAACTTGAAAAATTATACAACTTTATTTCTGCAAACGGCCTATTTTGGACTTGGATATCATAGAGAGCATCTCGTAGTCGTTCATGCCCCAGCTAAGCACTTCAAACCTGCCCTTTTTTAATAGTGCATTTCGCTAGGCAGTCGACAGTCGACAGTCGTCACTCGCCAGTCAGGAAGTAGAAAATTTTCCGGTTTTACTGTGCGCTCGTGATGCCAGGAAATCGCTCCTAGTTCTCTAGGATAGGGAGTCAAAGTGAGAGAGAGAGAGAGAGAGAGAGAGAGAGAGAGAGAGAGAGAGAGAGAGAGAGAGAGAGAGAGAGAGAGAGAGAGAGAGAGAGAGAGAGAGAGAGAGAGAGAGAGAGAGAGAGAGAGGGTTAGCAGAGGGATTCGCGACGCCCTTGCTTAAATATAAAATGAAAAGCGCCTCCCCTTTGCCCAATCCCCCGCCTTCCGATGCTGATGCTATGGCAATTGGGTTGATGGGCGCGTAATTTTTGATTCTGTGAGCCAAATGGAAAATGGGAGCATTTATTGAACTTTTCGCTAAAAGATATTTTCGGATGCAGCGAACTGGGTTAAAAAACAACAACAACAACAACAAAAAGAAAAAAGGGTGCGGGCGGAGTGAGGCGCGGGTTCTATCAAAATGTAGGCCGTTTATTTTGCTTGATGAAAAAGTAAAGAGCTTGCTTTTTTCAACTTCAACTTTGAATGCAACTGTTATGAGCTCGATAGTTATTAAAAGGCGATTTGCAAGGCAGTTTATCAGGTGCTTGTAAATTGTAAATACTAAGTGATGTGTGCCCTTTTATACTTTCTAGTTGGGGGATAAGCTTCAAGACAAGGCAAACCTAGTCACACATGTTATCCATTGAAAAAAAGGAGAAGGTGATTATAATGAAATTGCAATGAAATAGTTATAGAAGATATAGAACATGAGAAAACATAAGAACTAAAGTAATAATATATTATGATCATGATTTTTGGAAATACTTGACACACTAATACAAATACTTAAATATGTTTTTCAAGTCGAAGATATATGTTTTAATGATATAATAATCATGATTATTGGATAAACTTGGCACTCTATTTAAATTAATATTCTGCTTATTATAATTTCATTTAACAATATCTAGAGCTAGTCTGCTTCGGATTATCTGTATCTGAGTCTGTTTAGGATTATCTTTTTTCAAATAAAATTTCTTGGGTAACTCTGTTTCAGATTATAGTTTTTACTCAACAAGATATCATCTATTTCTAAAAACCTGATAAACTAACTTATTGTTTTTCTAATACCCCTTTAAAATCTATTATCTTTATGATCATTCATCAATCTAGAGTTCACTTTGCTTAATAGAATTTAAAATATACCCGCCCTGGTCTAAAAACAAAACAGGCTTTTCATAAGCTTTCATTTTCCCTCATCAAATTTAGGCAAATTTAAGCAAATAAAAAATATTTACGCATTTCATTAGAACAAACTAAAAAAAGAGAAAACAACTCATTTTTTTCGTAGCAGCGCAAAATTTGTGCTTCATTTTGTGTAAATTGCATGCACTTTTTTTTTTGCCTATATATAAAACTGGAGTAGAAGGTGGGCGTAAAAAAATCTATTTTTTGCACACTTTGCTGGGGAAAACACAAAAAATACTTTGTAAAAAAAGAAGAAAATAGAAGAAAAGAGGAAAAAATAAAAAATATCTCTGCATAATTTCATAATGAGCACTGAACTAACACAAGCTTGTGCCAAGTTGGAGGAGGCGCCAGGGGTTAGGTGCAAGGGGCGTGGCTGTGGCATATGCTCCGCTTGGCATTTGAAAATGCGTTTCGCTTTTTCACTTTGTGTTTGAAGCAAATTGCTCATACGCCACGTTGCACGCCGCAAATGCGGGGGGCCAAAGGACGTTGCCGGCGACCAGAATTAAGCACCGTTAGATGAGTTGCCGTGTGAGTGAGCGAGTGCATGTGTGAGTGTGTGAGTGTGTGTGAGTGTGTGTGCATGTGTGAGTGTGTGTGTGTGAGCGTGTGTGTGTGGTAGATGAAGGCGTGGCTGCGGCACATAGGCAGCGCTCATAATTATGATTATATGAGCTGTGATTACAACGTATTTGCCTCGGGAAGGGGGAAGGGGAGGGGTCTGGCTTCAATGGGTTAGTGAACGACGTCGCTTGATGAGGGTTTCCCTGCAATTTGCCCCGTGGCATTGACTAACTGACTTTGATGAGTGAGCGTGTGTGTTGGTGTGTGTGTGTGTGTGTGCGTTAGTGTGTTAGCTGTGTGAGTTTGGTTTAATAGACGGTTAATTGTTGTTTGGCTTTTAGCGCATTTTCGTAAATTCTCTTTGATTTGCCGCGTTCTTATTGGATTTCAAGAGAAAGCATAAAAACTTAAATGTTCTTCAATCGATTAGAGAACTAAAATTGTATAGTCGGTATTTTTATACCCTGAACTTATTAAAATGGGTATATTGGTTTTTAGTTAGCCTCCTCTTCCGTCGATTTCTCAACCTAGTTTAGCTACTCAGATATATGATAATTCTAAGTTCTAAAATTTAATAAAAATAACTCAAACATATTAATCTTATCAATTGTTACATTCACTTGATAACAACCATTGAATATATCTAATGCGTATATAATAAATAAAGATTGAACCCAATATGCAAGCGAATATTATTGCTTTATGCATTAAGAAATTTCGGATTAAACATTGAATTTTGACATTCAATGTAATTATAAATATGTATATATATATATATATATATAAGGTTTGCTTTGACATACTCATTTAAACTTTGATCGAATATAAATAGAATTTTTTAATTGTTTATAAGATTTAAAGTCTTCCATTTGTGTTGACTTTAGATAAAATCAAATGTAATTTATAAAACTTTTTAATAATAATGGCATTCATGTTAATTAATAAACATTGACATAATCCAAAGCTTTAAAACTCGTTTGCATTTCATCTTATTTGAAGTACACATTGTTTTACCTTTGAATTCTAGTTTTATTACTGAATAATAATCTATTTGAAATATATAAAAGATATATACCTAACCATTAATCGAATATGTTTAAATATATCGTATATCGTATCGTATAAACTCGCAACAATCTTACAACTAATTTAATATCGAATAGTTAAGAGTTACTTTTAGATAATCAATACATTCAGTTATTCCTCTTGAAGTTTGAGACTTTTAACTTTTGTAGTTTAATCGCTTTAATCGCTTTGCGTTCTTCGGTCAGCGAGATTCCAAACAAAGTAGAATGAAAACGCAGCAAAGCTGGAAAATCTCGACTTACCAAGTTTCCTAATTACTTGGTCACAGTTTCATTTGCGCAAACCCCAACCCCCCTTCATTTCCCTTTCCCGCTGCACTCATTTTCATTTTCTTTGCTGCTCATCAGACAAACAGACAACAGAACAACAAGAGAGAGAGAGAGAGAGAGAGGGGGGTCATGGACTTGCGACTTAATATTTGAACCCCAAAGAAAGCCAAAGATTGGGCGAAGAGGCAGGTAGAAATAAAGGGATTACAAAACTACAAAAAACTCTGATAAACAAATTGACAAAGACTTTGACAACAAGTTTTTGGCTTTTCACTTGTCGCCAGAGACTTTTGTAATTGCGAGTTCGTTCGTGTTATTATTGAAGCTGTCTGCATCTTTCTCTCGCTGTCTAGCCTTATAAATCCATCTAAATACTCTTCTTTGCTTACATTTCATCTAGGCAATTTGTATCTCTAGATGTAGCTGTAACTGCAGCTGTATCCGTATCTATAGCTGTATCTGTATCTATATCTGTATCTGCATCTGCATCTGTATCTGCATCTGTATATGTATCTATAGCTGTATCTGTATCTGCAACTGTATCAAAAGACCCTTTTAGCGACATTTGAACTACTAAAGTTGTATGTCAACCTGTTTTTAAACTGACACCGAGCCAACCCGAACTAAACTCAACTGAACTGAAGCGGAGCGTAGCAACCCAGCAATATGTTGTTACCATCCCTCCCCGCCGACCCAACATTTGCCCCACCATCTTCTTCTGGGCCTTTTACTTGCGCTTCGTTTCCAACTTTTATGTGGCCCACCTGTATTTGAAAATAAAATGCGCGCCCAGTCGTCAGCGTACAATGGGCTTCAAATGGCCTAATATAGGAAATAATTTTTATTTGTTATCATTATTTATTATACTATCTAAGTGCAAGTCTAATTAGTTGATTTATTAAAATGATTAGGCCATATATTTTGGGCAATAAATAAAATAACTATCTATCTTTTTGTATTAAATATGTCTTCTTTTTGTTATTTGGTAAATGTTGTTATAAGAATTGGACTTTCAGACTTAAAATAACTTTTACTTGGAAAACTGTCTGAAACATAATACAAATATAAAAGAAATCTTTTACAGAAATTGCCAAGTTTTTAAGCAAAATACTTTTTAGCTCATATCTTAATTTGTATGTTTTAAAACTCCTTATGAAAGTATCTATATATATCTTGATGCTACTAAATGGTACGAATGTAATTAATTCTTAATTTGTTTTCCCTACTATATTGGTTACAGTATATTTTTCCTTCTTCTTCTTTATTACTTTACGTCATCTAGCCTATATACAATAAGAATATTTAGTTTTTCCCTATACTCTGAGCCCTCAAATAACATATTATTCAAGTAAATTAAAATTGATTTAGTTTTCTTGAAATCGTTCTCAATTTTTACCACTGTGCACATCATACTACGAGCTTTGTTGTTGTCATCGTCTATGCTCACCTTCAATCCGACTCAATTACTTGGGGAAAATGCAAGGCACTGCAGCTGCTCCTCACTTTGCTTCCACTCTGTGAGCCTCTCCCTCTTTCCTCCTTTCTCTACACTCTCTTGATCTATGCCACAGGGCAAAAACTCTCTAAAAAACTTGACTATGTCTTTGGCTGTTGGGCTCTTTTTGTAAGTTTCTCGTATTTCGTCTTATGTTTTGTTGTAATTGACATTTCAATTGATTTAAGTTGACATTAAACGGCACATACAAAATACAGCTGTAAATACGCTGAATACAATTTTCCCAGTTCCTCGGCTAAAAAGTTATTACTTTCTTGAATTACCGTTTTTAGGAAAAGTTTCAGGTGTGAAATTATGTTCAAGGTGAGCTTCAGTTTAATTTCAAACTGTCTTGGGGGCTAGCCATCACGGAGCACAAGTCAGGGCTGACAACGAATGGAAATTGCGTTTTAGCACGCAACCCTGGCAGTGCAATATGTGCACTATTTTAGCCGTCCAAAGTTAATCTATCTATCACTTAGCCAAGTCCGCTCCTCTATTATAAAGTTGTGGCCATGTCTCTTGCAGATAAAGATATATATAGATATATATATGTATGGAAAAAGAGAGCGATAAATGGGCATTGCATTTTAAAGCTTAAAGTTTAAGTAAATTTAAGGACCAAATATGTTATTTAGCTGTTAAATACTTTGAGATTTTGGCTTTAATAAAGCTGAAAGTTATTCACAAAACTTAAAGCTAGCAAGCATATGGTTAAAGCTATAGCTAGTCTAGAAAAAAGGCTAATTCAGCTGTATTTCAATCAATTCATGAAATTATATACAAATTAATTTTAAAGCTTTTCGATATTAAGCCAAAATTAAGAATGGGCAGAAGGCTTACCAAGCAATTTGAGCTTATTGCGCAAATACATTAAACAAAACGCGGGCTATAACATATATTATCTAAGCTGTATTAACGATTTTAACGACTGCAACCAATTAAATTGGTCAATTTGAAGGCTTTTTAATGAAATCGAATAAGGTTACAAAAAAAACGAATAAAAAAATAAAAACGTTTGCTGTTGATTAAGGAAATAAATAACGAACATCGTTTGCCAGCTCAAATGTCATAACAATTAAATGCAATTGTTTGTAAATTATATTTGTAAATCCATTAACTGTCAGGGGCGGGGCGAGGAGAGAATGGGCGTGATAGCAACATTTTGTGTGGGCATAAAAACCAAATGAACTATAAAACGAGAAAGAAAGGCTACCTTCGGCACGCCGAAGATCTAATACCCTTGCAGACCCAACCTTTTAATGCCGAGAAGATGGTTAATGCCGAGTTTGGTGAAGGTATCTTGATAAACAAAAAAGGCTTTTAATCAAAAACCAAGTTTTCGACCGATCGTTCCTATGGCAGCTATATGATATAGTGGACCGATCTTACATATATATGAGGAGCATAGTAAGATATCTTGAAGAACAAAATGTTTTTCTTACAAGATCCTACTTTGACATATGTGCTGCGTGCAACAGAAAGAGGGACTTCTGCAAAGTTTCATAAAGATAGCTTTAAAATTGAGAGACTAGTTCGCATAGAAACAGACAGACGGACAGACGGGCATGGCTATATCGACTCGGCTGTTGATACTGATCAAGCATATATATATATGGGGTCGGAGATGTCTCCTTCTATGCGTTACACATTTCACGACATAATTATAATACCCCCTGCAAGGGTATAACAAATGAATAAGCAAAAGAATTTAAGCAAGCGAAGTGTAAAATACTCTAGTTTATGTCTTTTCAATATACAAAATCATTTGTAAGCTTTTTCTATATAGTAATGCGATCGGGCCAGTTTTGCTTGGGTTCTCTGCACTACTTTTTATGTTTATCCAAATATCTGCCATATAACTAAATATACATATGTATATGTATACCAGCTGCTTTCACACCCGATCTACGATTCTCTGTCTTTCACTTATATTAACATTTTGATTTCTGTTAACAGACAGCTGCATATCGATAAGTAATCTATAGCAGTGTTAGGTAACGTATTTATATAATACATATGTGTTATTTTAAATACATTCTTATAATAAATACTATTATTATGCTTATCCTAATTACTACCATTCCCCATGCTTAATAGTATAAACCGTTGTATTACCACAATACTCTCTCAAAATAATACACATATTAAGCCTTGAAACCTTAAATAGGACATAAATCACATTTCGTTTGAAATACATATATCAAGCGATTAGCAGGTTCTAAGCTTTAATGGGGCTACTAAAACATTGAAATTGTTGCCCATTCGCAATTGTGAGCATGCCCGAAAAACTTCGATGCAATTTGCTCCACTAATGCATGCCATATATACATATATACACCTAGATAAATGTATATTGGCTAAAACTCATCATTAATCATGGCGCAAAATGTGGCACAACGTAAGATACATGAATACGTAGGTAGGTAAATAAGCCAGAGTATATAGATATGAGTACAGAAATGACAACAACAACAAAATGGAAACCCACATCAATTTAGCCAAAAGTCAGAATTAGTCCGTACGGACCCAAGCGAAACCGGCAGCAGCGGAGTTGACGGTCAATAATATTTCACACCCCGTCAAGTGACCAAACATCATTAAGATGGCCCAGAAAATGAAGGGGGTTGCATGTTTAGATTGGACTAGATGGGGTTTGAGGTTAGGGCGCTTTCGGAACGACAATGACACAAATGTTTATGACATGTAAAATGGTTTGGCTAATTGTGTCAAAGTAAGGTGGGAAAAAATACATATACAGAACAAGAGAAACAGAGAAAGAATACGGGAAAGGGGACAAATTCGATCAATAATTTGACACAGTGTTGGCAAACAAACCATTTGGCGTGATGGAGTGTTGTTTAAGTAGATAAGAGAAAATTAAATTGATTTCAACTTAACATACACATGAACATGTGTGCAGCCAGTGTTGACAAACAGACGTGCGAAAGGTTACTTTAGATAACAATAATTGGTGTTGGTTGCTCAGTAATAGATATATATAAAAAAAGCCTAATAAGTGTTGTAAAATTTCCGTATACATTTAAAATTCGCTTTATTTTAGAAAGTGCTAGTGTTGTTAAGTGTCAGGTTACGTTTGACTTACAGCTAGGATGTTAAGTAAGTATCAGAATTTTGTTTATATTGCCTAGTGTTGGCATATGTCACTAAACTCTTATTGGCAATGCTGTTGCACACACACTTACACATAATACATATTTATTTTCATTTATTTGCCGTTTGCAACTTTTAATGCTCAACACAAAAGAAGCAGAGAAAAAAGAGGAAAGAAATAGAAAATAACTGTAAACTGTATAAGCAGCAGAAAAGAAAGCAACAACAAGCAACACTTGAGCCAAATAGAGCGAACGCTCACACAACAAAGCCAACAACAACAAAATGAAAAGCAAAACACAACGAGCCCAGGCAATGTGAAGTTTTGTGTCTGTTTATGCACACAGAGAGACGGGCGAGGGGGGAGTGTGGAACGCTGGAACGAAACAAGCTTTGGCAAGCAGCAGCAACAGCGGCAGCGGCAGCAGACGAAATGTGGCTGCCGGCGGCTAACAGCAACAATTTTCAGCAACGGCCTCACCCCTCATCCCACCCCCCTCACAGCTCTACCAACAACAGCTTTCAAGAGAGTCTGGGAAAAAGTGAACGAGGGAGGAGCGGGGAGGGCAGTCGGGCGGGCAACATAAGGTCGCCGCGACGGGTTGCCAAATGTTTTGCCTTTAACTCCCTCGGGCTCTTCCTACAACAACCCCTCCCCCAACCCCACAAGTCATATTGTGCTTTGATGAGTGGGTGGCCCCAGACGGTTAGAGAGGGCCAAAAGGCGGAGACTATGTGCTCTGGGAGTTTTCTGCTGAGCAATTTGATGAGTTTTTAATTGGTTGTTGTTGTATTTTTTACTTGTGCTGGAGTGCAGGCTACCAGAAATAAGATTAGGGGCTTTTACATCGCAGTAGATATTCATCATGCACTCTGTGTGTTGATAAAGCTATCAAGTGGAGAAAGCTAGTGTCATGTTGGTGTTGTAAGCACAGGATTATGTATTTCTTGCAATGATTTGAAATGGATTCGTTACAGGGAGCAGCTAAAAGACTTTTTTGTTGACATTTAATTTCCTTTGCATGTTTGCATCAGCTGAACTCACTGTTAACATCAGCAACATTCCATAACATTTAACATTAAAATAATTGCAGCTAGGCTACTCTCTGTCTCTCTCTCTATTTTGCAGGAAAGCATACTTACATAAGCAACAACAACTTTGCACATGTTTAACATTACTTTGCTTATACTTAACATGCGAATAAAATCCACAGCTAATGTTATCGGTAACATTTCATTAAACACGCAAGCAAAGCCATATGCTTACATGCATATGTATGTATACATACATATATGTATTTACCGTATATGTATTTACTTAATTGTCCCAGTGCTGCATTCGTAGGTATGAGAAAGGGGGAGCGCGGCGCCACACGTTGTTGTTGCTATCGCCTTTTTTTCGCTGCTGTTATTTACGGCAAACTGTCATCAGTGTCAACAGCAGCAGCAGCAACAGACATTGGCGGCCGCCGTCGTTTGCTCATTTGTCAAAAAAAAAAAAAACATAAAGCAGAAAAAATAAACCGAAGCAAAGAGCAACGGCCAAGCAGACAGGCGAGAGAGCTTGAGCGTAGACTGTGCATAGAGCGCGCAGCAGGCAGCCGTCAAACAGTTTTTGGGGCAAAAAAGAAAAAAAAACGGAATCACACAACAAGCCAAAGAGCGTGTGCCGACGCACGGCTGCTGTTGACGTGACGACGTCGGCGTCGCTGCCAAAAGCAATGAACGTGCGTCGACAACGACGTTGGCGTCGCTTTGGGAGCAGTTGACGGTGACGCCGACGCCGACGACGCCGCTGGAAATGTGTTACAAAGAGTGTTCTACAGCTGTCCACTGACCGGGGTCTTGCTATCTCTTTCGCATCTTGTCGGTCACTTTGTTTTAAGTTCATAATAAATGCGTTGCCATATGCGAGTAAATCGCATGTGTGTGTGTGTGGCTGTGTGTGTGCGAGACTGCAAAACTGTATACTCTGTTATGCTGACCAACGGCTTCAAACTGTAGCAACATTTTCAACTTCTTTGACTTGCCGTTGTTGTTGTCGTTGTTGCTGGGGCAAATTAAAGTGGCATGCAGAAGTTTTGTAAAAAGCAACTGCAAATAATACACACACACACACACACACAAACACGCACAGAAGAGAAGTTGGTAAAAAGACGGGCAGAAGAAGTAGCAGGCAAAACAAGTTGATGATTCTAAGTGGTTAAAGAAGTTGAAAAGTCACAAACTGGACAAGAGCATTCGGGAAGGGGGGGAAGAGAGTAAGAGAGATAGAGAGACAGGGTAGCGCCAGGGTATGTATATGTATGTGGTAAGTAACGAGCAGCTGTTGACTGAAAGTTGTGCAAGAAATTGTGTTGCAAGTTTCTCCATTTGCAACCAAGAAAAATAAGAAGAAGAAGAAGAAGACCAAACTGCAGCACGGAATGTGAATGAGTATGAGAAAATAAAGAAGCTGCCGCCGCCCGCTGCGCTTTTGATTAAAGTGCAAAGCTTTTTTCCTGCGCTCACAGAAGGGCGGGCGCCCTAGAGTTCGCCTAATTGAGTGAGTTCTTCAGTTAACCAAGTACCCAAAGAAACTCAACTTGGGCTTGAGCTACGAGCCTTACAGTTTTAATTGCACGGCAAGTTGCCAAATCTTACTAAAACGTCCAGACTTTGGGAAAACAGCCTTGAGCCGGTAGACAAGATTTGTACCGAAGAAGTAGAAAAAAGAGAAAATTGCACTGAAATCTTGCAGGATATATACATATGTATGCATGGTATGTAAATAAAAGAGAATGCATAACTATTGTACAAAATTAGCATTCAAGACTCAGTAAATAATGGATATCAACAAATCTGATTGATAATCAATTGTTTATTCAATTTTTATAGGAAGTTTTAGACTGAATTTAGAAATATTTCAAATATAAATATCTTAAACTTGTTATATTTAGGATATATCAAAATTATTGTACTTACTCAATGTCTGTAATTAACTGAGGCAGGCATTGAAGTTTCTCCCGAAACTCCTCTTTAAACCTTTCTATCTAGCATTAAATTATCCAATTACAGCATTGAGTGCCATCTTATGCAGCTTTAGGGCCAACACAAGAAATTCCAAGCCATGTCATAATCATTGTGGAATTTTCAACAACAAAAAAAAAACACCTGATTTCACCTTTTTGCCACATCATTTTCATCACTTCACTTGGGCCACGAATATTGCCAACATAAACAAAATTTCAGACTCGCCGATAAACATGCATAATGTACAATTCACACACACACACACACACATACATATGTAAATTAAGTGCATACCAAAGAGGCCAAAAAGAAAAAGAGCACAGCAGCTAGCAAAAAGAGTAAGGGTGGGAGGGAGAAGAAAGAGAGAAAAAATCAGCGTTCTTTCACTTTTGAGCACTCAAAAATATGAAAATCCTTGACCTTATTGTAATGTGGGGCCGTGCAGCGCGAGACGAAGCTACTAAAAAGAGATATAGAAGAAAATGAGAACTCGATAAGTTTCAGATTTGCGGTACATCAACGAAAGCAACAACAACAACAACAACAGCAGCAAGCGACAAGCAGCTTAATGAGCTGAGCTCAGCAACACAACTACAACAACAACAATATCAACAACAACAATATCATCAACATCAACAACAACAACAACAAGAAAGCGCCGCCTCATCATGTAATGGAGAAATTTTGTTCGTTTTGTTTTCATTGCTTTTTCTTCTGCGCTCTCTTTTGACATCGCTTTTCGGGCAAAAAAAAGAAGCCAATAACCTTGAGGCAGGTTTTTCACATGAGACAACCGTCGCGTCGCGTCGCGCGTCGCAGAGAATCAACGCCAAAGACAAACAAAACGAAAGACAAAAGCAAATATGAAGCGCACTGTATAATAATAAAAATATAAGCCACATCAACCCCCGCCCCCACCGCCTCCCTTGGGCAACAACCGCTCCACCTACCCCAAGCAGCAGGCAAAAAAATTGAACCTGTGCTTATTAAGAGGGCGGTAGGCGGGGCTTGAAATGTAACTGTGCTAAAACTCGTTGATTATACGTATGTATGTATGTAAAAAGAAAAGTTGAGGAAGGGCCGCTGCTCGAGCCGAAGTATGATATCATCTGGAATTCAGCTGAAGAACAACAAAGCAGCAAAGCTTTTGGTTAGGCTAATTGTATGACTACCTACCCAACTTTCGAATTGAGTCAATAAATTAATAACATTTATAGAGCAATATTATTCATTATTACTTATTCATGGAATTCCAGTTGCTACAAATGAATCACAATCTAAAGAGTTTTAATCAAAAAGATTGAAATATATAAAAAAAACTACGATGGATAAAATCAATATTAATCCAAGAATGAGTCATCGATAAGAAATGAATAAATGCAAGAATGGCTTAAATAAAAGTAGAATATGGGAAATACATTCGAAATTCCCATCAGATTGCAGAAGTTTAATCAATGTCGTTATCGATAAGCATTAACCAAATGCTATACTATCAATATAGCTAATAGTTTACATTCAACTTGGTCCATTAAAAAGAAAACTTTCCATTCAAAATAATTTGATCTACTAACACATGCCTTTCAATGCGATTCTCATCGATAAATCCAGGTTGAGTAAGCGGAGTAATTAAATGTCTTAACAGTATGAGCAAAAATTCTAATTACAGCTCGTTGAAGCATTCTCGGTGAATTATTTTCTAGGTCATTGGCAGAAAGAAAAGCCAAAACTTGGCCTAAACACACCCACACAGACAAACATTCTGGTTGTTGTTGTTGTGGTTGTTGCTGTCGCAGATCATTAATCATTGCCAGTTAAACAATAACAGGCACAAACAAGTGGCATACGGCGACAAAGTCAGAGGGAGATGGGTGAGGGTACATATCGTATGTACATAAGAAAAGTGAAACCCAATGAATGTCAAACTGTTTGGCGTGTGACGAACAATGTACAAAAGAGAGTCAAAGCAGCGACAGGCGAGAACGGCAGGGAGAAAGACAGCAAAGGCAAGCTTTACGGGTACAGCCTGTTGAAAAGGTCAAAGTTGATGACACAACAAGAATTAACCAAGATATTTTTCGGCTTACGGCCAAATTGTAGCTTAAATGCCCTTCAATTTTCATATGCACTTGCATATAAACTGAAAGTGAACACGGAGAAGGAACATTTCACAAAATGTTTCAGATGTAAAGCAACTGGAATATACTATAAACATACTAGATGGTAAAGGGAAACGTAAATGACTAGAATATTAAGTATTTAGATAGTAAATGGAGTATAGTCTGGCTGGAATGAAAAAGTCAGAGATTTAAGATTTAAGATATCGATTTGCTTAAGCTGATAAATCGATTAGATTCAGAAATCCGCCCTTACTTAACTGAAATGATTCGTTAGACTAATCGATAGATGACTTTTGGCTTTCAGACCAAAACAATGTTTACTCTAAGCATTACAAACTTGTTGACCAGATTGTTAAGACACGCCCCACTTGAGGCCATTAAAATTGTTAAGAGCAGGTCGACATTTATGCGTCGCAGCTTGATGAGTTCCGAGTACCAGACGAAACGAACAGCACTGAAAAGGACCGAACAGGACTGAACAGGAATGAACAGGATTGAACAGGACACGCACACAGCATCGCTCGACCCTTTTAATAAGCATCGTCGTCAGTTTTCAACAGGGTCAGGTCGGAAAATGTCATAAACGTCATCGGGCGAATGTCGCCCATAAACTTTAAGCTCTTGTTTGTTTGTATGCCATGTATATACATGGTATGTATGTATGTATAGATGGGGGATGGGGGCGGGCAAAAGTGAAATCTATAATAAAAATTTTCCTTTTAACACGTTTCATTTTGGGATCTCGCGCGCGCTCCTCACAGTACATCATCTACAATGTTTTTATCTCATGCACACTTTTCGCACGCTTTTGAAGGCAGTTAAAAAATTTTAATTTTCCTCGCCAGATTTTATAGTGGCTCGTCATAAATTTCCAGTCAAGTTGCTTTATCAATGCGACACGCAACGGAACTCAGGGGCGCATATAACTTTCGCTTGGGCGACCAGCAATTGGTATTATATTTTCTGGGCTGGGGAATGGGGGAATGGGATGTACTTAAATATCGAACTTAACACTCACACTGTGTACCAGGAAAGTCGTTAATCTTTCTAGAAATGTGGCCATGACTCACCTGCAAGGAGATAAGAGAAAAGAAAACGAGAATTAATTTACATTGTTGCTAAAAATAGAGTTACATGCAAGAAAAAATACAAATATTGTGACTCGATTGGGGTTTCTACGCGGACCCTCCGATATATATATATATGCATATATATGCATGTATATGGGTAAAGTTCAAATGCTGAAACGAACGTTTATGCAAATGTTTTGGATTTTGTTTTCGTTTGTTTTCTTATACGATTAGTGAAAGGAAGTTCGACCGATTTCTTATGTAAGACTAGAAAAATTCCATATTCAAGTTGAAGTCAATGACGCAAGTTGCATATATACTTTTTTTTATGGGTATATAGCTTGGTGATGGAGCTAGCTAATATGATTAGCTATTGGATATTTGTGTTCTCTCGTTTTTAAACATTAAAATTATATTATTAGGCAGCATTTCAGTAATAAAGATACTGAGAGACCTTTAAGATAAGCTACGGTAGTATATACTAGATAGTATATACCTGCTTTGTCCGGTTCAAGCGGTTTTTCCCCCAAGTTTTTTTCGTGGATATGCGAAAATCCAATCACAAGTTCTCCCTAAGTTATAGTCATAATTTTTAATATGTTATACTATATTGTGTGAGACTTTCGTTCTTTACTTTTTTCGGTTTTCAAATACTTCTCGCTAAAGAGTTACGAGTAGCGACTAGAAAAAATCTATAACTATCAAATTTAAATGATTGTACATTCAATCTTACTTAATATACACTTAAATTATATTTATTGATTTGCCTTTGCAAACAGAAGCTAAATTTAATAGTTATCTAGCTTTAATAGCCGCAATTCTATTGAATTAACAAATTCAATATAAATCATGATTATATACAAAGTTTATTTATAGTAATCAAGCAATCTAAGCAGCATTCGCTTTGTATTTATTTCTGCTCTCACCCAGCCGAGGTCAATAAGTCACTCAACTATTTGTTTCAACAGCCATTAAAGAAGAACAGAATACAAATAAAAATAGAATGTTGGGCGAATAAAAGTCCAAACAACACTGTGTCAGGCTCATGATCAATAAACATAGCACTTAATTAATTAGGCTAATTATGTGGGTTATGCCAAAAGTTCCAAACTAAACAGCGCTGAGCACGTGCTCCGACTCATTTGAGGCGGAGACGAAACGAAATAAAACAGATGAATGAATGCCAAAAATGTAAAATGCTAAAAAGAAATGAAACCCAAGTGAAAGATGCCAAGAGCTAAAGCTAAAACAAAACTCATCAAGGGAATATGGCATGCAGGCGCCCGGGCAGGGACAACAAATTAGTGGCAACAAGAGGGTTCTAGTCGGGAGCTCCCGACTAGGGGATACCCTGAACCCTCTTCTTCCAACACCAAATGCAGATGTATATACTATTCTAGAAGCTACATGCCAAGTTTGGGGACTCTAGCTCTTATTATTTACCAAAATTACTCAAAAAACAGGATATCGATATCGATTTTTATCGATAGCTTGAAAACGGGGCAAGCTATCGAATATCGGAAACAAAGTCGATCTGCGCGGGACCTACAGCCAAAATTCGAATTCTCTAGCTCTTATAGGTTCTGAGATCCTTGCGTTCATACATACGGACAGACGGACAGACAGACGGAGACAAGAATATATATACTTTATGAGGTCGGAAATGCTTCCTTCTGCCTGTTACATACATTTGCATTTTGCACAAATACAATATACCCTTTTTAGCCATTTTCAATAGGTTCAGGGTATACAAATGATATGGCACGCGGTAAACCAACAATTAAATGGAATTCTAGTGAACTGTGCGAATGAATGTGGTTTTCAAATGTGCTTCAACAAATACATAGATTATTATAAGCTATTTCAATCTAAACATTTATTTCATGTATTTCTTTTTTCTTTTTTTTTTGTATTTTCGTAACCGCAAACTGATAAGCGATTATACAATACGTGAGTGGCCGGGACTCGAACTCGCAGTCGGACTGCAATCTTTGACAACTTATCAGCGAGTGCAAATAAAACACAGTAGCTATACAACTGTGAAGATATAAATATATTTGTAGAGCTGTATAGCTAAAGGGAAGCCAGCCAGAAAGAAAGAGGGTGAAAAAATCAAAACCTTGCCTTGGACTTTGTCTTTATTCGACCCAAATTTAACTTGAAATTTTACTACTTTAATTTAAACTCGTTTTGTGCACATACGTGAGTATCTGCAAGAGGTAAATCACAATGGAATTGCTGAGAAACTATATAGCTTAATCAAAAAATCCATGAAGGAAGTATTTTAAATTGAACGAGAAAGTGAGGATAGCTGAGCCATGCCGAAGACTTATTACCCTTGTGGATTTTCTCATATATGTGAGAAAAGTTAGTTAATTGTTAAATTTGAAAACAGAATATTGACCATATAAGAACATACTTTTCAAACAACCGTTTCTATGGCAGCTATATGATGTTGTTGTCCGATATGGCCGGATCCGATTTATTTACGATAGCTTTTAAACTGGAAGACTAGTTCGCATCGAAACAGACAGACGGACGGGCGGATATGTACTATTGATGCTGATCTAGAATATATATATTATCTATTGGGTCGGAGATGTCTCCTTCTACGCGTTACACATTTCACGACAAAATTTTAATACTCCCTACAAGGATATACAAATCTCAATGGTTTAATTGTCTAAAAAATTGCTTTCAAATCTTTAAAGGGAATGTGTTTTTCTTTTTTAGAATAAGAATAAAACTGGGAAGAACTAAAATCTTATATAATTTGTGGCAATTAAAAAACCCCCCCTTTTAAAAACCTTAAAAAACACTTAAATTAAAACATTACACATTCAAATTTTTTACATTTTAACAAACTTTTTGAAAAAGTTTTCAAATTAAATACTCTCCAATTATATAGTGGAATTTGTGTATCATGATATCGTCTTGTTGACTGACTGCCTTCACGCACCGCACAACCCTTCCTTTTAGGGTTACCCCCAGCCGCGCCCTTGCCTTATTTGTCGCTTTTGTTCTCTTCTGTATGCTGCTCTATTTTAAATTGTATCGATCAAACTGCGTGTGCAATAACAACAGCAACAAAAACTTTTTAACAATCGAAATGGAAATGAAAATAAGAATGTAACGTCAGTCAGTCCGTCATTCAGTCAATCAGTAGACTTATTCGCTCTGAAATTCCTGGGTTGAAACTCTTAACAATACTTTTTTGATAACTATTATTAAAATTCCGTAGTTATATATGTAAGTCATACTACTGACTATGGTTAGAGTCAAAGTCCAAAAGAACAATAAATATATAAGAGCTATGTTTTGTTTATATTTAAAAAAATAGCATCATGGGCAAAAGCAAGCAAAATTATATATAATATTGTTTTAAGGAGTCATCCCCAAAATATCTAACTCAAGCTCTACAAGCCTTACTTGAATTCATGAGAATCAAAAAGAGAGGCGATACATAAGAGACTGCGAGTGCACAAAAGCGCATGAGAGCGAACAAGAAGGGGAGAGGAACAAATGAGCCAGTGCTCGAGAGAGACTGAGAAAGAGAGAGAAGTAGACTGATTCCGCAAGATAAAGTTAACCGCAAAGACTGTCTGATCTGGAAAAGTATTTATTTTCATATGTAGCTCTGTTAACATATCTAAGTATCAGTTTTTAAGTATTTTTGTGATTTGATGCCAAACATTGGCAGCCAGTATTTGGTTGGTATTTTACAACACTATGCAAGCAAACGCAGCTGCTGGTATTAAAAAAAATATATGCCATTGTCAAATGGTTTGCGACAGATGCCGCATTTGTTGGCACAAATATCACCAAAAACCAAAACCAAAACCAATGAAAAATCAAATCAACAACAGAAACAACAACAATAACAGTTAGACAAAACAAAGGCGGGCACAAAATTTAGGCCAAAGACAAACAAAAGCGGCTACCAAATTGCATTAGGCCAAATCACAGTTGAAAAACTTTTGAAGCATGAAAAAAAAAACAAGCAAAAGGCAAAAGAAAGCAAAAAAAAAAAAAATCATACTAAAAGCCCGAAAAGCAAGAACGAGAAACATGTGCAGCAGAACAGGCAAAACATAAACTAACAAACAAAAAAAAAACAGCAAAACAACCTTGACAACAATTAAGACACAGACACACACAAATCACACACGCGCGCACGCACAGTTAGTAGGAAGCGCGCGTTTATAAACGCACGCGTGTAAAAACGCAACGAAAACTCGCGCCTCCGAGGTAATCAATCAATGTAAGCGGTTTTAAACGCGCCCAAAGCGTGAGGTAGACAGAGAGCGAGAGCAAGAGCAAGAGCGAGAGAGAAAGCCAGAGAGAGAGTGTGTGTAATTGGTATTGATAAATTAAGTAAGCAAAGTGTGTCGAGCACAAGAAGCTTGTTTAATGAAGCGCAACAGAATGCGAACAGCGTAAAGGCAAATACAAGGAGAGAAAAAACAAAATGAAATGAAAACGCGACACAGAAAAAATTGGTTTACATATATTGCTTTGATTGGCTCAGATTTAAATGGAGAAAAAGTTTACTGACATGCATATATAGCTGAAATTGGAAATGAAAACAGCATGTGTTCGGTAAAGTTTGGGCAGAAAATTGTTATAAATTCTAGATTTTTGCTTTTGGAAAAAAGGAAAATTCCCCCTTCCAAATAGTTAGCAAGTTCAATTGTCGCTATGGAATCCGAATTTGGTCATATGTATGAGAAAAGTCCAGTTATTAATTGAAGAATTTGGTTAGGATAAAAAGTTGTTCGCATAGGAACTACATTTTTGATCATTTCTTCTTTTTACAGTCACGCGGATTTTTGTTGTTTCTGACCGAGAATTTATATATGTTCTTTTTGGATATACAAATCTATTCAATTTTGCTTTTCACGCTCTCAACTATTCCCTCCTTAATTACACAAAAGTTCTATCCTTAAAAGTATTCGATAATTATAATTATTCAGAAATTAATAAAAATTTTACGTGTCACATTTCTAGACATATATAAATATGTATATCCATTAATCTTAAATATATTTCCTAATAAAATTCCTCTGCATTTCGTGGGCTAAATTTAAATGCAGTTCAATAAAAATCTGTTTTATTTTGCCCACACCCCCGACATTCTCATCGGCCACGCCCATAATGCTGCGTGCACACATCCTTCAAAACTCAACTCGACTTCGCTCGTTTGGCGCTACTTTTGTGGCAAATCCGGGCGAACACATAAGCACATGCACACACACACACATATATTACACACAGGGCCAGACCGGGGCTGGATATTTCTACTCGTATACCCCGCCTGGCCTGGTGTTGTTTTCTTTTGAGCTTTTCTAATATGGCCACACGCTTTTAAGTTGAGCGCCTAAAACGCTTCAACTACAACACAAACACACACGCACACACACATAGGCACGCCCTTTCCTTTTACTTTGAAATGCAACATTGAACTGTCAACCGCTGTGCCACAGAGTGCTCCCTCTGCCCCACTTCCCCCTGGCTTCTTCACATTGCATTTGGCACATGCAATTTCCAAATGCAAACGCAAAACTAAGTGAGGCCTAGACTACGTCAGACTGAGTCAATAGGCGCAGGGAGCAGGAGCGGGAGCGAGAACGGGAGCGGGTGTCTAGTTGAGAGCTGAGTTTGGTTTCGAGTTTTTTGCATCTTTGCAAGTTGCAAAGACTTGTGCATGTTGCACGTTTGTTGGTGTCCCTTTCATCCCGACTGGGCTCTGCTCTGTGCTGGTCTCAGCGCTTAGTTTGGTGTTGGGGGCAAGTTTAATGGCGGCTATAACCCAGAAATTGCATGAATACTCAAGTACTTTCATCTAGCCAACACCAGCCCCTACCCCACCCCCTCTCGAGGGTAGCAACTCCCCTGCCCACCGCATCGTTCCAAGTCCAGTTACATTTCCCGACTTGGCCTCGTACATAAATCATCATTGCTTTTGAGCTTGCGTCGTTGAGTCCTCGACGCTGAAGTTGTCCTCGTTGCCCCACACACACGCACGCACACACACACACACATACACACACGCATTCGCCCTGCGCCCTTGGTCCTGTCTTTCCTTTGGCTTTCATTGCAATGCCTTTTGTTTTTTATCCGCTTCAAGTAGCAGTTTCTTTTCGGCTCCCCTTCTTTCTGCTGCTGCCCCTCTCTCTCTCTCTGTCTCTCGCTCTCTTTCTGCCTGCTTGGTTACACGCCCCTTTCCCTGGCGCCCACTCTTGGCAAGTCCTTTGAAGTTTTGTTTATGTGCTGGTCGCTTGGCTGCTGATATTTTATAGCCTCATTGGCGGCAGTTACGCCTCGATTTTGGCGCTCTAATTGAGCGTATGCCTCACAACCAGCAGCCGGAATCGGCACCGGAATCGGAATCTGGGGTGCCTCAAATAGGACCCCAGACATAAGAATATATGTATCAGGGTGAGAAAGGTGACCGAAGAGTGATTTACAGCCAAATACAGTTTATGCATATTTATGATAAAATAATTGTAATGAAATTGTTTCGTGAGTTAATATTATTAGTAAAAGTAATCGATGACTTTCGCAGTAACTTTAAGTAAATTGCTTAATTTCTTAAATAATTCACATAGTCAATAGTCATTAATTGGGTCAATTAGAAAATGTATAGATTTCGAAATGTAATCTGTATAAAGTAATTCAACGCCAAAACTGACTAAAGATCATAAGTAACATTTTAAAGACGATAACTCAACAATCAGCAGCAGTATAAACAACTTAACTTAACTTAAATGAACTGTATTTACAAGTAGATGCAACTTTAAATTAAATAATTTGCTAATCAAGGCAAAAATCGGTATTTGATAAGCCTTACTCATAAATTGCTTCAATTAAAGAAGTTGAACTCCAATTGCAAGTTAGATGCAACTTTAAATCAAGTAATTAGTAATTAAAACGACAATCGTTTATTGATAAACCTAAGTCATAAATTGCTTCCCCATAAGAAGCACGCCATTGAACAGGTTGTCATATCGATTACCCACTAGCTTGAACGATTTTCGCCCACGCCGTGTTAATCCAGTCAGTTCACACATTTTGCCATTAAGCCAGCTGCTCCACGTGTCGTATACATAATATATATTTACGTGTCGATTGCTCTTTGAACTACTTTTCCAGACAATTTTATTAACTGCTGCCCAGCGCCTGTCAACGGTGTCCGGCGTCATTATTATCAGCTTTATCATAAATATAATCAGTGAAACATTTTCAACGGGCAAAGAATTCGTTTGTCCGAGCATTGAAATCGAATTTGGCTAGCAGAATATTCAAAAGAAAAACTCTATGGTTAGAGGGGGACAGAAAAAGATGTCGACTATGATGATGATGGTGTTGATGTTAATGTTGATAATGATGATGACAAGTCTCGAATATGGCATTCAAAAAGTTAACCAACTTAATAATAATCTCTAAGCCATAAGCAGCTTTTGAGCTGGCGCACGTCCCATCTGCCTGATAGTTCAACTTTTGACGCTGATTAATTTGTGAGTAGCAGAAGAGACGTACAGAGCGAGAGAGAGAGAGAGCGAGAGAGAGAGAGAGAGAGAGAAGTAAAGAGAGATAAGCATTGAATTTCGAGTTTTTGACCCGATAAGGCGACTTGCTACTTCGTTCTCGTTGAATTTTCTTGTTATCTTTCATCGCTGTTGAAATATTTGTTGCTTTTGCTGATTTTGCCAGCATTTTTGCACGTTTTGTTTGCTTTTGTAGGCCCGACTGTTTGTTTTGTTACGTGCTTGCGCTTTGCGCTTATCTAATTTGCATTGTTACCTGATATTGTACTTGAACAATGCCGAAACAGTCACAGTTCCATCTTTCGTTGTATCAAGTTTGCTTTTGCTTAGATTGGGCCATATTTAAATGGCTTTCATTGCTCGATAAATTATGTTAAATAATCGATTATTGTTATAAATTAAGATGTTTTCGTATAAATAAATATTATCCACTTGGTGTGAATGAAAAAGTAGAAGCAGGTATATCAATAAATAAGGTTTAATCGAAAATTAGCATCAACATATTCTATTACAAATACCCATCGTTTATCGATAACCTATCATGTTATCACACCTCTTAACACAATTTCCGCTTGTGCCTCAATCCAATTGACGCGGGACTTGCCTCGCAAAGCAAATTATGACAAGTCTGTTGTCTGTCCGCTACTTGAATAAGATTCAGACTGCGTCTGGCAACCAATTTGCCTGAGAACCTATCGTTTCTTCAGTTGCCAGCCTGACGATAACATCTACAATCGCACACAAGCACGCGCGCACACACACACACGCACACACACAGACATTAACCGCAACCAAAAACTTTAACACATTTTCATTTCTTTTCAACGCGCGCTCACAAACACTACAAGTGCTGAAACGAGAGCGGGAGAGCGGGAGTACCAAAGTTAGAGCCACTCGCAGCCGTTGAGGAGAGAGAGGGAGGAGGGAGAGGCACGTAATTTAATAAAATGCCAAAGTCCTCGACTGCACATTGCACGCCAGACGGACGGATCGACTGAGAGACGGCAAGAACGTGAGAGACATGTGCCGTCAACAATCCAAGTCTCACCTGCCGCCCACGCGAGAGCACTGCCCAACACACGTGCGCTCAGAGCACACAAACACACACACACTTACACATAAGTTTCTGTTCGTGTGTGAGTTGAGGATTTTACTCGAATGGAATTGCAATACAAAAGTGTATGAAATGAATGTCCGTGCGCGCCGGCGGCTTTGCTGCCAGCAGCTCTCGCATTACAGTTGCCAATTCACAAACAGTTCCCAATGTGAATTATGAGAAGGTTGTGTAGCATGCGAAATAGCTAAAGAACAGTTGTGGCCTTGCATGTGTGTGTCTGTGTGTGTGTGCTTGTTTATGAGAACTTTTGCCAGAAATTTAGACAAACTTGCTGGCCAATGAATAGTAAAAGAAATTGCATAAACAGAAAACGGGTGTCGAATAATAAATGTCGAAAATACAGTCGAAGAAGTTTAGGATAATAATAATACAATTTTAAGTCGAATCGTTTTTTGCCACTTGACTGTTGAGATCTGTATAATCGATTTATGCAGCGATAGTTTTTTTAAATAATCGATAGCATATTTGATATAACATATTTAAGCAATTAAGTTTAATGGTAATAGGCGCATAAACTTATTCGAAAATTGGCCACCACTCTTAAAATGTCTCTATAATAATATTTAAGTACTTATCGACAGAATCAATAACAAACATTTATTAGTTTGTTAAATCAAAGCTCACAGCTTTTAATATTGTCACTGATATTCAACGCAATCAAAGCAGAAATTTGATACGGCCATCAAAGGCATTTAAAATTCACCAAATCAAGCAAACACTTTGCGCATCTCTTTTGTTAGTCAGTTTTAGCATTTATGCATTTTATGGCGCCCATTTGGCTGCCCCCGTAGACTTCCCATCTGCCCGCACAGTTTGAAGTTAACTGCAGTTTCATTTCGCAATGCGACACATACACAGGCACGTTCCATCTTTCTGCCTCTCTTTCTCTCTCTCTCTCTTTCCCACACACACAGCATCAGCAAGAGTAACAGAAACAGCAACAACGACAACAGCAAACAGGCTGATTAACACTTCATTTTGCATGCAAAAACTTCAATCACTGACGGCAGCGCCAGCAGCAGCAGCAGCAGCAGCAACAACAACAGCAACGTCAGCAGCAACAACAGCAACGACAATATGAAAAACGTGTCGATGCATGTGCGCCATGAATGTCACGCAGACGAGTCAGCCGAATACAAAACTAAAACCAAAAGCAAAACTTAACCCAACCCACCCACAGAGCACAAAACATTGACGTCGCCGTCAGAGTCGTTGAGTGCTTCTCATGCCAACTCGCTCTTTCTCTTGCTTCCTCCCTCACTCTGCTCTTCATGGTACATGTGTGCGTTTGTATGGTTTGTTTTTTTTATTTTCATAAAATGCGCATAGTTTAATGTCTATTGGTTTTTATTTACTTTTAAACGTTTTCGCATGTTTTTGCAGCATGTGCATTAGTTTTAATGGCAATGGCCAACATAAAAATCTCATAAGCGTCATATTAACCACTCGCTGCAATTGTTGTTGTTATTGTTGTTGCAGTTGCAGCTGACGCTGACGCTGGCGTCGTCGTGCTCGGCGTCAGCAGCGCTGCATTGCTTGTTGCTCTAGCTGTAAAGCTATTTGTTATGCACAGCAATTATAGTTAATGCGAGACACTTGTTGAGTTTTTTTATACGATAACTAAAGAGTTATCCGACAACAAAAATGTATATATATATTTTTAGCAAAGCTTTTTTCCTTTAAATAATTAAAAATAGTATATTTAATACATAACAATTGAATAGTTATCGTTCTGCGTTTATCGGCCTCAATAACGGCTCGAATTATTAGCAATTATACACACATATGTATGTATGTTTATAGGCACAAAGTAGGCCAAGTTGAATGAACTAATAGGTATGATGTGCATTGTTAATACTCTTGGTGATTAATCTCGTAATTGACTATCGATTAACATTGTTCGATTACACATACCTTTGGCTCATCTGCTTGTTTTTGTTCTTCTCATTCTGTTTTGCGGTCTGTTGTTTTTATTTTTCATTTCATACAGCTGCACAATTGAATACTATATGCATGTGTTATAATTGAAAGAAAAAAATCCCCAGACATGTGGCGCCCACTGCGCGAGAGGGACGGAGAGAGTATATGTCCTTGTTGTTGTCTTATTTCCATTTCATTTGAATGCAAATTCTTTTATTCAATGGCAAGAAAATTCCACAAAATCCAGCAGCACCGGCAGCGGCAGCGACAGCGACAGCAGCGACGCCCACTTAACGCAACAGCAAAAAAAAAAAAGTAAATTTAGCAGCGCACATATGTTGTTGTTGTTGTTGTTGCCGGCGGTTGTTTTTATAAATAAACGGCAACAAGCTGCTCGCAGCTAAAGCAGCAACAAAAATAGACAACGATGAAGGCGACTTGTGCGTAGACAGCTAAGGTGAGAGCGGAAGAGAGCGCGTGGTAAACAGCAAGAAGCACCGAAGAGCGCCAGACAAGAAACAAAGAGAGAGAGAGGGAGAGAGAGAGAGTGAGAGACGCCGTCTGCAAACTTAAGAGCTCTGAGCCTTACTCAAACAGAATCTATTTTTAGCAACATTTACTTATGTTATTTACTTTTCTCTAGTTTTGAGTAAACTATTTTCCTTTATAATCTTTGTTTCTTTTTGTTATTAGCTTCAACAATTTTCAGTATCAGGTGTTGGCTCCGATTGCTATTCTTGAACCAATAAAAAATATACAAAAATTTATAAATAACTTGCTAGCTACAATTTATGGCCTTATAATTGCCTCCCGTCGCATTTGTGCAATTTTCTATTTTTAACCCACTTTGCTTGCGCTTGTTTTTATCCATTTATTTATTTATTTATTTGCAAAACAGTTGTTTTATTTTGTTGCTGCTGCTGTTGTTGTTGTTGTTGCTGTCGTCGTCATCGTCATGCATTGCATGCATATTCGCTTATATTTTGCATTTTGCTTCTTATTTTTTCTTGCCTTGTGCTTCGAGTTGTTTCGCCTTGCCGCTTGATTTATTTCGCTTGCCAATCAAGTGTTAAGCGAATTTGATGTGTCTTATTCCCCATGGCTGCTAATTAGGCATACGTTTGCTTCTTCTTTATTTTTATTGTGTTCATTTGGGCAGACAGACGCAAAATAGAGAATGAGTCAGCAATGCAATTGGCGAATTTGTGAAAAATTACATTAGAGTGACTAATTTTAGGAAGCATTCAGGGGAGTACCTAATATACATATGCCTAGGTTGACACTCGTTTTGTCGAACATTAATAAATAAATTGAAAAAAATATATACGATAATGATCAAAAGTTATGGCATTTAACTTTGATTCAAGAAGGAGTGAAAACTCACATGGACAATGCACAAAAGCATGTTTTTTTTTTAATATTACGGTACAACAGTGTTAATTGTGACTGTGTTAGTAAAAGTCCATGCTTGCACGCACAAGAGTGAGAGAAAAAAGAGACGAAACTGTTAAGCTCACAACTCTCCGGCGTGAAGGTTGTCGCTATCCATGATTCGGACAAACATATTGAAGCTGAATTCCGATCAGGATTATGAGCTCGGACTCAAAGAGCGATAAGCTGGATGACTTCACTTAAAGAGCTTTCACATATTTACATGACGTCCGATTTCTTATCCCACAGAGAAGGGCTTTGATGTTTACCGGCTAGCGTATTACATTTTGTATGCATGTTTACTTTGTTGAAAACAAAAACAAAAAACTGCAATCTTTTTTAAACCAGAATATTAAGCCAATTGGAATTAGCAAATTAGCACAAAAACAATTTCCCAGTACTCATTTTCCAAGTCAGCAAACGCGCAAAGTAAATGTAAACATTGCAGCATTTTAATATCAATTATACATTCTGTAATGCTTGTACATACATATACATATCTGTGTGTGTATGTTAGTATGCAATAAGTAGGGGACATACCCCGCTGGCAAACAGCAATCAATAAGCATTACAATAACAATAGCAAAATGAGACAAACACGTACCAGAAATTTTCAACTAAAAGCCACTCAACTAATAAAATAAACAAAAACAAGGCAAATGCGTGACAAAAAGTGTTTGAGTGTATGCGTGTGTGTGTGTGTGTGGGAAGGAGATGAGAAGAGCTTGCGATATACTTGCATGCCGAGGCATTTTGTTGTTGTGCTTACAAAATACGCAGCCTAGGAGAGGCAGAACATACAAACAATGTAATCCACAAACAAATACTTGCACACAAAATCACACCAACACACACACGCACACAGCAGGAAGCTAGCAATGAGCAGAGCGGCGTCGGCGTCGACGTCGGACGACATTTTATCGATCGTTAGCCAACACCGAGAGAGAGAGAGAGAGAGAGAGAGAGAGAGAGGGAGAGAGAGCGTCAGCGCGGAATAGCGGCGTGTTCAACTTAACTTACAAACGCACACAAGCATAAATATTTCATGTGCAAGCATTGCATTAATATTTCAGTTAGCTGTTGTTATTATTGCCGCTGCCGCTGCTGAGTAAATTGTCGTATTAACACCTAATTGTGGCAAACGAGTGAGCGCACTGAGAGCATAGCACAGCTAGGCAGCCGTTTAAATTGGAGAGTCATTCGAGTGTTGTTCTTTTCATTACAGTTTTTGTTGCTGTTGTTTTTGTTGTTGTTGTTGTTACTGCTGACGTTAAAAAGCTTCAAAAAGTACGACAATGAAGGCATCAACAGCAGCTTTTACTTCACAATGCAACCAAACGCCCGCCCATTTTCAAGTGCAACAAAATGTACTTATATATGTATATATATAAAACACGAAATGCACTAAAAGTCTCTACTTGTCAGTTTTTGTATGCTGTGTACTATGAGTGTATGTGTCAAAGTTGAAGAGCTACTCAAAATAAAGATACCAAAGATTCTCCAAATATTAGCAACTATCTGAAAGATGTATTGCCTAGAAGTATATACTTCTGTTTACACATACAGAACACTTCAACAGTAAATGATATATAGGTCAAAATTGCCCAACTTAAATTTTGAATTCAAATCAAAATATTTGCGCGTGCATTCGAGAGAATTCCGAGATTTCATCTTGACGCGGCTTCTTTCGTTTCTGGCTAAATCGATCGTCGTGCTATTTTTGTTATATTTCAAGATAAATTTGTGTATTTATAGACAAATTATAATAAAAATCAACAAAACCAACAATTAACAAGTTGACTGCATTTGGTTCCCACATAGCAACAACTATTGCGGGTTGTCCCCGATTTTAGTTGTCGAACAAAATATATTCTCGACATTTAATGGAAATGCTATGCCGAGAAAGGGTTAAAACCCATCGATAAAAAAACCTACTTTAGTTAACCGTTGCGTGACATGGGAAAGGGCAATAAACAAAAGAAAAGTTCCATAGGAGGGTGGGTAAGGTAGCTTACAGGTAGCAGAAGCACAAGGGTGGAGATATTCGTACAATTGTGGAGTATTACAAGGCATTTAAATATGCAAATTTATCGCCCAGTTATTTGTGACTTCCCATAAAAAAAAAGAATGATTGACCTTTTAGAAGTGAAACAAAACATGATCGATAACATATAAAAACGTTAAGTTATCGAAAGGTTGATATGTAAGCTGAATGAACAAGCTATCTGTATAGTTAGAGAGATACGAAATTTCGCAAATGTGTTTCAGAACTAAAGCGATCTCATTTACGATATTATATTTTCTATAAACTCATGAAAAGTGGCCAGAAACTTCAAAAGACTTCTTTAGTTAACGTTTTCTTGGTGTTCCTTCCCTTTTGAGTGTTTGCAACTCTGTGGCAAGCGAAATCGGCTTACATGCGACACGTTTTTTGGGAGAGGAACGACGAAGAGATGCAAGCGGGAGAAAAGATGAAGAAGACCGCACAACTTCCTTAACGCGAGCGTTGTTTCTCAACAATCAAACACAAACACTCATTAAAAAGTCCTTCAATAAAGGCTTCAGGTTACAATATTTCAACCACGACAAATTTTTATCCCTACACCGGAAATGCTGCGACAAAGAAAGAGAGAGAGAGAGAGAGAGAGAGAGAGAGGGCGACTTCCTAAAGGCGAATCGCTCGCTGGCTGACTGGCCAGAGCATTAAGCACAAAAACAAACAAACAAGCAACAGCAACAGCGACCCCAAAGGCTTGTCGAGGACCTGTCCCCACAACCGTAGCCCCCCTGCCACGCCCCTTGCTGCCAATATTAATAACAGCAGAACAGGGGCGCTGAAGGGGGCGAAAAAACGTCAACTGGAAATAAATGGCAAATAAGTTTTTTGTTTTTATTTGCAGTCAGCAGCCACGAAGGACACTAACTGACCCCCAAACCCCCCCTCCCTCCCTCCCTCTCATACACCATACCAGCAACAAGGCAAACCCCTCTCGCCTCCACCCATCCAACTTCCCGTTCGCCAGCGCTTTCCCTGTCAGCGGAAAAGTGCAACTTATTTACTGTTTCCGCGTCGTCTTCAGCGCCGCGTTTCTCAATTGGGGCGGCTGCCTGAGCAAATAGATGAAAGACCAAGAATCAAGAAGAAGCAAAAGCAGGAACCCCATCAACCACCCCGCCCCCCTCCACTCCATCGTTAACAACAACAATAGGCAAAGGGCCTTAGTTAAGCTTACGAGCCTTACGATAGCCTTGGGCCCAGAGTATGACCGTGGAATATGTTTACATTGATACATTATGAATTCTATTCAAGGAAGCACGCAATATAACATTTATTTACATACAGGGGAAATTCTATTTAATTTGAAATAGAGTTTTCACTGGAAATCCAATTACTATTAACAGATTAATATGCCATAATCGATATCATACATTGATTGAAAAACATCGAATAACTATTTCCAACTATCGAAGTTATCGATGTATTTAGAATTGTTATCGAACGTTGTTTCAATTCTATAACTTTTACTTAATTTTTAGTTATATTTGTTTTATTATAGGCTGGAATCGAGCTGTAACTTCTGATCTCTACGAAGAAAGACTAGCCCATTTCTAGCTCGTACAGGGTATTAAAACCAAATGCCAAACAGCGGCAGCAGCAAAGGACTTGGCAGCAATTTCAGTTGCAGTTGCAGTTCCCAGTTATTGTTGTTGCTGTTGTTGTTGTTGGCTTAAAGTGGCGCAAACACTTGTATGTGTGAGAAATGTGAGTGGCGACAGTGTTGCCACTTGCATGTGGCACACACACACACACACACAGACAGAGAGAGAGAGAGAGACAGATGCGGGGGAGTGGGGTTGCGGACAGCAACAAATGTCGTGTGCCGTGTCCTTCAGTTTGAAACTGCAACTGGGCTGATGGGCGTGGCGAGCGGCACATGCAACAGTTAATCATTTATATGTGGCAAGGTGGCAAAGAAAAAAGGGTTGGCGAGTTTCTGGGAAATGAGATATGCCACAGAGCGCATCAGGAGACACCTTGAAGTGAGCTTGGAAAGGGCATCAAGGTATAAAAAAACAACAAGCAGGTCGAGGTTCTCCAAGGTGTGTCTCCCGCATGCAAAATGCATTAGCAGCAACAACTGTGGCGCCACAGCTGACATTTTAAACAAATAAACGTTGCCCATCAAGTTTACAAAAGAAAAGTGAAACTAACTAGCAATAAGGTTCAATAATTTCCTTAATAGCAAAGTAATAATATTTTATGCTTTATATCTTCAAGCTAACCTTTGATAAAAAAAAGGTTAACAAAAGTTCCAGATATCACTCGGCCTCCTCTGTTCTAGAGCTAAGTAATTTACATTTCTAGAATAATTTGTGGTTAGGCATTTGATCAAATAATATACATAATACGACGATTAGTTGGAGATGTCTGCTATTATAGCTGAATAAGTATATATATCTATAAACATATATACATATATGGACAAGTTTAACTTGTAAATTGTCTGTTCCAGTTAGCACAACACATCAAACTGAATGCATGATTCATGTGCAATTTCTAGTTCAAATAATCCAAACTTTGCACGAAAATTCCTATTTGGGCCAAGAGCCAAGCCCCAAACCAATAACCCACCGATCAAATAGACGACCGCCGTCCGTCCTGCCCCTCTGCATACAGCCCCTTCCCGCTGCACACACCCTTTGGCGTCACACACACACACACACACACACACACTTAAGCTATTGACCTACACACCTAATTGATATGCCGCACGTGGAGTCAACAATCAAAAGTCAGCCCAACTGAACAGCAAGGGGGGCAGGCAAGTTGTAAGCGAGGGTTATTTAGGGGCGTGCTGTAGGACTCCTTTATGGGGGACCTTGGCAGAAATAAGCAGAAATCTCCCCGGGGATTTCAGTTTTTATGTCGAAATTATACATTTTATTATGTCATTTTAATGCGACGCCGGAAGAAGTGGAAAATGAAGAATAAGAAACGAAGAGAATGTAAACTAAACAGACAGTTACCCCATCCCCCCTTCCCACTCTGTCTACAGGCAGCCTATAAATCAGCAACAGTTTGAAAGGATGTAAAGCAGCAGGACGCCAAGGTAAAGCCCAAGTTCTATGGAAAACTTTGCTGCCAATTGAAGAAGAAGCAGTTGGAAGCTAGCGAGTGCGTCGAGGAGAATTACGGAACCAGTGCAAAGCTCTGGTGGGCGCAAGTTTTATGACTTTGCTACGGGATGCCAGGACACTCGGCTTTATGCCCTTCCCCTCTCTCTCTCTCGCTCTCTCTCTCTCTCTCCCTCGCTATCTCGCTCTCTCTCACTATCTGTCCTCTGTGACAGTGTGCGTGTATTCAGTCGGGCACATGTAATTTTCATACCTTATAAAATTGCAAAAAGCGTGTAAAAGCGAACGGAGAAAAGATTTGCTTTTTATATACCCTATACTCTATAAAAATGTTTAAAAATGGGTTGATTAGTTGCAACAGAAATGAAGCAGATATCTTGGACGTATCCCTGGAAATATTATATAGAACTTTGTAGAGGCCAAAGGAAACACTTATAATAAAAATATTTGTTATTCTATTCTACTTCCAGAAATAAAACCTTTTAAAATAATTTTCGTGCCGTCTGCAGCCAGAGTACAGGGTATCTGCTGATCAGACAATCCTCAAAAAGGACATTTTTACTTGTTTTTTATTATTTTGATTTTTGTGCGAAAAAGGATTTGGTGAAAGGACAAACCGTCATGACAGATGTTTTGCCACCACTTGAGGGATGCGAGCGAGCGAGAGAGAGAGAGAGACAGAGAGAGTGAGAGAGAGAGAGAGAATGCTACGCAATCGTCTGACAGTGCTGCCAAATTGTTTTATGTGTCCATCGATAAAGTAAATCACTTCCCTTAACATTTATTTCGTTTTTCGGTTTTTCTCGGGGTTTTTCCTTTTGCACATAATTTGCTGCGTTCTTTAACAAGGGTTCGGCTCGTGCTTGACTTGTTTGCCTTTTGTATACACACACACACACACTTATATATATTCATATATATAAACGCACACACATATGCATACATATGTTTATTTGTATATTATCTGTGCCCTTGGTTAATGATTGGGGAGCTTTGCGTTTCGAAAGACCAATCAATTCGCAGCGACAATTAGGCATTTGTTTTGCCTGCTTTTAGGGGTAAGTTTTGTCATTAACAGCCAAAATCCCCTGTAACTGGGGAAAAACTGTGAATGAACCGTATAATAGCAACCGGGTAGAGTGCTAATTAAACTTTTTGTTGCTTTCAGGCAAAAGCGTGGGGTGCTTTAATCAACTTACAACTGTTAAACATTTAAAACCTATTCATGGAAAAGTTAGAAAAACAAAAGCTGTTTAGAGCTTTGTAACTAAAAGCATGCCAAAGTGACAAACTAGTTGATACCCTGTAGACAATTTACCACCGTGTTTAATAAATAGCTACGAAATGTTTAGGTCTGAAAATATGTCAATCCCTGGAAGTCTTTAAAGGGTGACGTAGTTGGAATAAACAATGAAATTTATCTCTATCTAATTTCTTAAATCTCTAAGATAGGTTTACAAATTCTAAGGAAATTGGTCTATGTCATCTACAAGAAAAACAATATTCTAAAGACAACAATAAAAACAAAACAATAGAATGAATAAAGCCATAAATATCTAAAGATTATAGCAAGCTAGCAGAAAAAGTCAGATCTAGAGATGGAAGTCAATTAAAATAGTTGAGTTTGGATTAAAACGGGTGATTTCTGCTTTTTGAACAATCAAATTACGTATCATAAAGGTTATACGAAACACAATTAAAATCCGGAAAGGCAGAACTTATGACATGCAATTTCTCATCTGTGAGCTAAAACCCCATGCACCTCATCCCTAAAGGGACTGCGTTTAATGAAAATGAAAAGGCTGCTTGCAGCACTTGCACTCACTTAGCTATTCATAACTGACACACACAGACGCACACACACACAGACACACCCATGCACCGACAAATTTAAATAATTCAACGAAAGAAATTCGCTTTTAGCCAATGCCAAAAGCAGCGCTGTAAAAGGGGCGAGAGAGAGAGAGGGAAAGAGCGAGCGCGCGCGAAGTGAAGTGAGAAGCGGAAAAGCCACAAAAACCAGAAACTTGCAGTCTGTTTGAGCGAGTGCATGTGAATGTGCATGTATATATATGTGTGTGTGTTTGTGTGTGTTGTAGGGCAGGACTTGACAAGGGCCTAAAGCAAAGGGCCGTGTGGCGGCACGGCGAAATGGAGATTGCGGCCAACTCGCGCGCGCTTTAGACACACATTAAAATTTCAATTTTAGAGAAATTAAAATTTTATCAGCATAATTTGAGTGAGAGTATGCGTGTTTTTATCGCTAGATGGCGGCACCAACAAAATGAATATATTATGGATTCTTTGTAAAACTAGAAACATAAATAATTCCATAACTTGCTTGGGCTGTCATAATGTTAGTTTTAAGGGAATATTTCGATAAACTCTAGCAAATACGAGATTTCGAATTCTCCTAACATATTCCAACATCAAGTAAGATATTAAATCGTACTACGATACTATATAGTCCCTAATTTAAGTTTCTGAATGTCTGTCTGCTCAAGAAATCTTTCACTGTATTTACAATATTATAGCTCTAGCTCTAATACCTAATCCAACTATTACAATCTAATTAGTTAACAGGAAAAGTAAACGAAAGCAGTTCTGTGTGAAAATGTTGTCGAATAAAACAGGTTTAGTTTGTCAAATTAGATATGCTGGTTTATGCGGTTGTTAACTGCCCTGCCCCTGACATGGGCGAGGGGCGTGGCAACGGAGTGGAGCCAAATTGAGAAGTTGGTCGAGTTTTTGGCCCTCAAGAAAATAGACGGCAAAAG
Organism: Drosophila ezoana; assembly: GCA_035045725.1. NCBI lineage: Eukaryota > Metazoa > Arthropoda > Insecta > Diptera > Drosophilidae > Drosophila > Drosophila ezoana. The sequence goes on along the minus strand of JAWNOU010000005.1, from coordinate 6,920,264 downwards.
AAATCTGTTATGGTTAAACTTTACGCGCACAGTAAAAACTTTTCGACAAATTGCAGCGAAAAGTGCACACAATGCTTGAACAAGAAGAAGAAGAAAAAGAATAAGTAGTATAAGAAGAAGAAGAAGTCGAAGCAGCAGGCGAAACAGTGCGTGGCGACGCCGGCAAAAAGTATACATACATATATAAATGTGTATATGTATTTAAGTATGAAAAAAAACTTTTAGATTTTTCTACTTTGGTCAAGGTGGGCGCTAAATTGGGGCGGGGTCGGGGGCGAGAGTGGGGTAAAACGGCAGTCAAGAAAACCGCAAACTTGGCAACACTCTGCCTCGCTTTTCGCTCTCTCTCTCTCTCTCTCTCCCCACCTCTCTTTAGCTGTTATCTTCATAGTGCGGCTGTTGCTTTCGCTCTGTTTATTGCCTGGCGCTAAAAGCAACTGGGGACCATTTTTGGTGCTAACCCCCGCACCACGCTCCTCTCCTGTCTCTGTCCCTCCCATTGTCTGTGCATTTCAAGTCGTAATGTGGGCGTACAATTTTCAATTATACATTTTAGTGGTCGCCGCAGCTCATTGACAGTACAAAAAAAAAAAAAAAAATAAGGAAAATATAAAAAATATACACACAGAAAAAAAAAAGGGTTGCCGCAATACGCAGAAATGAGAAAAGTTTTTAGTTGTGGAACTTGAACGGGAATATGTCTGTGAATTTCCGCAGCGTGTGCTAGTATGTGCGTGTGCATGTGCATGGGTGTGTGTGTGTGTGTGAAATGTGGCTTTAGGGAACCAGCAGCTTGTCTTGCTTATAGTGCATGAGCAAATGCACACACACATATAAATATATGTATATATATATACGCACATCAAGACACACTACAACTAGAAAATGTTTGAAAAGACGATGATATTTTTATTTCATTTTTATTCTTTTTTGGATGTTTTAATTATTTGTTCGCGCGATTTTAGCCCATGTATGAGATTAGGTTAAGGCATACGGTAATGTCGGACTAAACAAAAAACCTTTAAGATTCTCTAAAATATATATATCTATATAAATTGATGCTCTATGTGACTCTTACACTTGACAACCATTAACAAAATGAGTTTTTAGATATTGCTTAAAGAGCATAAGTGAAAGTATAGCGTGCACAATAAGCACATATGCAAATTACGGACATAATATTAGATAAAAACAAGTAAGAGGTTCTAGTCGGGAGCTCCCGACTAGGGGATACCCTGAACCCTCTTATTCCATCACCAAATGCAGCGGACGGACGGACGGACGGACATGGCTAGATCGACTCGGCTATTGATGCTGATCAAGAATATATATACTTTATGGGGTCGGAGATGCTTCCTTCTGCCTGTTACATACATTTGCATTTTGCACAAAAACATAATACCCCTTTTACCCATTTTTAATGGGTTCAGGGTATAAAAATCATTGTATCTTCAAAAACGACATTACATATGTACGTCTGGACAAAGTCATGAATCTTTAAAATTTAAGAAACTAAAGACTCGGATTCCCGAATCTGCAAATATTATTCTTTGAACGACTACCCAAAAGCAGCAAGAGAATTCTGAACGTGTTTACTTGAAATCCAATCACATTTTAAAATATCTTTTTATATAGGACAACGAAAGTCTTAGCATTGTCAGTAAAATAAAAAGCTGTAAGGAATATTTAACTTGTTGGATCGGAAAGTACGTAAAAAATATAGTACGAATTTTAAGATTGAATTGAGCTCGAGTTCATATGAAGTAATGAAGTGTAATAAAAGTATTCAAAACTTACCGTGGTTTTGTTAGTTTTTTCATATGAATATCCATGTCCCGTAACTGTCGATGTTGTTGTTGCTGTTCCACAATTGCTTTTAATGTCCCTACATGAGTACCTCAGAGCTGGGGGAATGTTGGGGTTCGGGGGACTAATCCAATGTTAATGCGTGCGGCAATAGAAACTCCTGAGAATTTGAGAGCTGCGCCGAATGGCGCCGTTGCTCCCGTTAACTTTTCGCTTTTGTTGTTGTTGTTGTTTTTGTTGTTTTTGATATTCTTTTGCTGCTGCTCTTCTTGCGGGGCGGCTAAAGCTTACGATGGCTTTTGGGCACCGCATGAGTTGTTGTTGTTGTTGTTCTTCTTCTTCTTCTTCTTCTTGTTGGCAGGTTGCTGGCGTTGTAGCTGTATTTTTTTTAGTTAACATTTAACAATTAAATTTAATAAATTTTTTTTTTTTAGTTTTCGTTATGCTTAATATTGCTCGTTTTGCTGTGATTGATTGAGGTTATGGTTGTATTTTTTACATTGTTGTTGTTGTTTTTTTTTGGGTATTCTGTTTGTTTTTCTTGTTTAAGCACTTGGGGCGCATAGAAAAAATGTTTGTTTTTTTTTTTACATTTTAGAATTTGCACTTGATTTATTAATTTTAATTTTTTTTTGTTTTTTTTTCCCCTTTTTTTTTTTTGTTTTAAAGTAAATTTGCTAAAGTAATTGCATGGAGTTTTGTTGTAAGCAAGCTGATAATTTTTGTTTTAATTTTAATATTCCTAATTTTATTTCGTTGTTATAAGAAATATATGTATGTATGTATGTATATATATGTAAAATTAATATATATATATGTATATACGCTTTAATTTTTTAATATTTAAAGATTTGATTGCATCGTTCGAAATAACGCACTTTTTATATACTAATTAGCCGAATTTCGTTTCGCTTTTGCTTTGCTTCTTCTAATATGTTATGCATGCATATGTGTATAAATAACGGTATATATTGTATATATAACTATTGGAAGGCGTACTTGTATAGGCTTTATGAAATTTTGCTCATAAATGTTATGCGTTTGTTGTTATTTTATTAAAGCTAATGGCTACAAATTGTAATTATTAACTTTTATTTATTAACATTTTGTTTAACTTATGCTGTTTATAAATAATTTATTTATTTATTATTGCTTTTTTGTTGAGGCGCTTTTAGTTTTTTCTAGGGCTGCAAAAAAAATTGTATTCAATTAAGCCAAGAAACAGAAAAGGTGTGCCCAAATACACAAAAGTTCGTCATACCCAATTAAATTACACAACAACAACTATATCATCGACGGCAAGGACAATAACAACGATCGCTCTCGATTCATATTCAACTGCTCTCGCTCTCTCTCACCCTCTCTCTCGTTTTTACCGCTCTTAACAGCTGTTAATAATATAAAAATCCGCTACAGTGTTACCAACTATAAATGACAAGCTCTGCAAAGCAACAACACCAAACACACAAACGAGGATGTTGTTTTCCGCTAACATTGCTTTACGCTCGCTTTTCAGCTGTTGATCGCAATTGCATTTGCATGTGCAGAGTTGCCAACCACATTGTACGCAAGACGTGGCTGTGTGTTGCCAACGTCTCCGTCGCAGCAGCTGCGACTTTTTTTGAGTGCGCGGCTCGCGCTGATGGAAAAACAGCAGGTGTTAAATAAAAATCAAAAGAACGTACACACACATAATACATAATAAATGCAACAACACAGTAGATGCGCACAAGACAAGCGACAACAAAATGTAATCATTCTCTAGCTATGTATGAACATTTTATGTGCATTTATGCATGCACACATATAGATATCCGCTAAATTCTGTCAGTGTGTGTATGTGTGTTTATGTGTGAGAGCACAGAGAATTGCCTATGCTGTCGTTTTTTTTTTTTTTTGTAGTATTTCATTCATTATGTTGCGACCAGTTGTTGTTGTAGGCATAGGCAGCCCAAAGGGCAACGCACGCATAACCGTTTTTTTTTTGGCGTTTGCTTTTGTGCTTGGCGCTGCCTAACAACAACAACATTAAGAGTGCCTTGGCGGCAGTTCCGTTACGCGCGAGCGAGAGAGCCCGCGATTGAGCGCCAAGTGCCGTTTGAAAAATTTACAAAAAAATCAGCTTTGAAGTCAATGCGCATTTCACTTTTTCTGTACCGTTTTTTCTTTTTTTTTCGACTGCGAAAGCGAAATTTTTACTTTATGCTGTTGTGGCTGCTGCGACGGCTGATGTTGACTTCAATAATTGTTGTTGCTCCTATTGCTTTAATTAATTTGCATAACATTTGCAGGCGATTCAGATCGAAAGTCAGCGAGAGCGAGAGAGGTAATAATAAAAATATTTCGCATTTGTCTTTATGTATGTATATGTATGTATGTTTTAATGTACGCGTGTGTTGGTCAACAGGGGCGGCAGGCGACGGCGGCGCGGCGTTGCTCTACTTGCGACAACGAAGACGACGACCACGACGAGGGCAATTGTGACGCGTTGTTGTTGTCATAAATAATTAATAAACACAACTTACGTATTTTATTTGCTTTTGCTTTTACATTTGCATTTGCTTTTGCTTTTGCTTTTTTCCTATTTGCTTTGCAAGAACTTTGCACTTATTGCACTTGTTTAACAATTGCTTCTCACACACTTATTTTTAATATTTTTTTATATATATTTTATTTATTTAGCATGGCGTTTTGTTTGACGAGCGCGTGTAGATGAAAAAATTTCACGATTTTCGCTATTCGCTTTTACATCTTATCCGGCGCGACGACATACTGTTACTGTAAAAAAAAACTGTTAGCACTGGCGCCAACGCTAACCGGGTCTGTTACGTTTTGTTGCCAGAGAGCAATGTTGACTCAAATTGTGCATGTTAAGCAGCTGTTAGTTAACAGGTGGCGCTCGCGCCCTGCTAAGATTGCCTTGAGAGACAGCGAACGAGAAAATCTGTGAGAGCCACAATATTCACATACGTTATGCACTGTTAACGAAGATCATACAGTTTACTTTGAGGTCTCGTTTTTTTAAATCTATAATTACTAAAGAAAAATCGCTTGACTATTTTTTATAACAACATATGTTTGCTACTTTTATTGCAGCACATTCCAGTTTGTGCGCTCTTTCGCTTGCTGTTACAGTATAATTGTGAATGAATGTTTGAGAGCGGGCAGACATAAAGAGAATGAGAGCTCCTGACTTTTTTTTTGGCTGTAGTTTGTTGTTACTTTTGCTAGCAATTGTGTGTGTGTTTGGTGTGTGGCTGTGTGCGTGCGTATCTGTGTTTGTTGTTGCTAGTATCGTTAGTGTTGCCAATGCATTGGAATTTGAAACCGTGCGAAAATCAACAACAACAAATGCTTGTCTTGTTATGCGTTTTGTTTGTTTGCTGACACTTTTCATTTATTGTTTGTTATATTGTAATTTGATGGCATGCAGCTTTTTTTCATCACGTCGCTGTTGCTTAAACAAATACAATGTTGTGTGGGGAATCACACATACATATTTATTTGTGATTTTCTGGAGACTACAAATTAGCAGCTTAAATATTTTTTATATGAACAATGTCAAAATGCTGTTCATGCTCTTCTTTTCTTTTTCTGAATTGTAAACCTCAAATTCTTATCATTGACCTGGTAGGTTGTAGATGAAACAGTATTTTTTCACATAATAAATCACATTATTTGATTTTAGGAATTAAATCGATCATAATTTAATCGATTCAATGGCTGCTGTGATATTGTCAGGTTTAACATTTTCCCAAATGTTAAGGTCGAGCTAATGATATTCTCTCATATCAGCATTCAGTTATTGGCATGTCCGTTTCAAACAATTAAAATCTTATCAGAAACGAGTTCGCCATGTGTATGTGAGTCTTGTGTGTGCATGGCACAGCTAATCAAATCAAAAAAAAATGCACAAAGGTAATACCAATAAAAACAGAGAGTGGCAACAGTAAAGTGTGTTGACTTTCATGTTTAAAACAAGAGTTTTTGCTTTTTGCACGTAGAAAGTAAATTAGACAAAAACAAATCAAACTCACACGCACACTCACACACATGGCCACTGAAGAGAGACTGAGAGCTAGGGAGAGTAAGCGCATAGCAGCGAGAGCGGCTTGTCTGACATTTGACGTTTGTTTGTGTGCTTTGCGCATTCACAATAAGCGCGCGAATCGCGCATAGCAAATTAAAATTAAAATAAGGCAACTACAAAAATTACACTTAAAATAAGGCGCACTGGAATTAAGAGCGAACGTGCAAAAACTGAGCAAATTGAGAGCGAGTGTTGGAGAAAGGGAGAGCGAGAGTACCAACCAGAGAGGATTGGAACGGGGAAGGGAGGGGGAGCAGGGCGACTGTTGACGAACTATTGACTTGGTCAAGCTTTTGTTTATAATTATTTACATGAAATTACTTACCTATTGCTGAACTGCAACGCATTAAAGTTTGTGCGAATTAAAAAAATGTTTAAACATTATTTAACACAAATACTAATGAACACACACACACTCACAGACTGTGACGAGACGACGACGACGACACACACACACACAACGACGCGACATGCTGCTATTTTTTTTTGTTTCTCTTTACTCAATGCAGTGTTGTATAGCAGCAAATTTTTTTGTTGTTGTTGTGCTTGGCGCGGCTGTTGCCTTCTACACTTTTAATTAGTGTACGTTTTTATTACATTTTAATCAACAAAATATCGTACCCAAACTGCAGTCAGTCACTCACACACGCTACATCCACACATGCACACGCACGTACTGTCACACACACACACATGAGTGGGGCACGCACACACAGCAACTAGTAAATTCTGCGACACTTACGAAAAATATTTTTTTTTTTGTGTGTGTGTCGCCTATGTTAAACAATATCTATTGCTAATTCCACTGCACATTGTTTGCACACATTCGGCCAGTTGAGGCACTTGGCTGGCAATTATTGTTTAGTTTTAATTGTAATGCGTTTTTTATTAAATCGAATTAATATAAATTTTTGTTGCGTGTTTTGCTGTTGTGTGCAACGAGTTTTTTTTTGGTACTGTGTGACCGAAGTGTGCTAAAAATTCAACAGCTGTTTTCTGTGGTAAAATCTGGTCACATCAAGTCTGTTAAAAATCCCAAAAGTGGTCCTACTTTGGGCCATAACTTATCGATAAGTACCATACTTTTAGTTAACAGTGCCATTTTGAGCTAAGCAGATGTGAAGTTAATGTTATTCGTGCGCACTGTGTTCACGTTCTCTTGCAAAAATACGCTTGATTAGCAAATATTTTCTTAATTAGACTATGTGGATAGTAAATTTTTAATAATACAAAACATTGTTTGTGCCCTTACTTAAATGAATTGTTTGCATACTGAGCCTAGCAGTTACTTTTGCAGTAACATTTTAATGTTGTCCCTTAGTTTTTTGCCACTGTTAATACACATTAATGTTGTCTTGTTTTGTTTTGGTCGTTTGCCACCTATTGAATAACATAATTTGTTTGCATTTTTTGAAATGTATACTTAGCTAACAAAACAGTTAGTGCGGGCGACAAATGCCAACAATATTTATAAATAAAATCAAAAAACGAAAATGTTGCCGACAGTTAACATTTTAGGCAATTTGATGAGCCCCCTGGGGGCCAATTGTAGGCGCGCGCTGCACTTGAAGAGGCGCGAGTTGTACCAGGTGAGAAGTAATACCATAAACTAACGGTAATATTAATAGATTGATCCATCCAATAGCAATGCTTTCAAATACTAGGCGTACACGAATCCGCCGACCAGGAAACGGTTCGTCGCGCCTATTTGGACTTGGTAAAGCGAGTGCACCCCGATGCAGACACCGACGAAGCGAGCAACGAACGTTTCCAGCAGGTGGACGAGGCATTTAAAATGCTGCAGGAAAAGTTCGCTAAGAGTCGGCGCAACATCAGAGAGGATGAGGAGGAGGAAATGGTGTTTGATATCAAACACACGGCGCCGCAGCATCGCCAATACTTGTCCAATGATGGCATAGGCGTGGGCACGCCCACCCAACGCCAGAAGCAATATCAACAGGTGCGTGCGATGAAAGCGCAGGAGCGCGTGCTGGAGCACCGCATCGAGAAGGCGGCCGCCGAGGAGGGTGCACTTATGCGCAAAGGCGGCAGCTATTATGGAAAGCATGCGATCAAGACCAAATACGGCATTGATCGCGTCGTCGAGGATCTGATACAGGAGGCCATGTCCAAGGGCGATTTCAATAATCTGAATGGCGCCGGCAAGCCGCTGTCCAGCGCACAGTCACAGAATCCCTATCTGGACTTTACCACGCACAAGCTAAACAAAATAATGCTGGACAATGGCTTTACGCCGGAATGGATTACGCTCAGTCGCGACATACGCGAGGCTGTCGGCAAACTAAAGCAGCAGCTGCGCACCGAGCGCAGCTACTACGGCGATTGGCCCCTGGCCACGGCCCAGGAGCAGGCAGCCTGGCAGAAATTTGTTCAGTCGCATGCGGCTGATGTGGAACAGCTGAACAAAACTATTGATAAGTATAATCTAATTGTGCCCATACTGGAAAATCAATACTTTCGCCTGAGTCTGGACAAGCTGGCCGAGAACATCTTCAAGGAACCGGAACTGCCGCGCAACGTGAAGCGCCAGCAGGACGCAGCCAAGATTACACCTGGCGCAAACAGCGAAAGAGGTTTTATGGTAAATCTCTTCTCATTCTTTCTGTAAACCAAGCGAAGTGTTAGAATTTGAATAATATAATGTAAATGTTATATAATAATAGTGAATAATTGGTGATATTAGATTAGAGCATGCATCGTGATATGTAAATAAAGCAATGCCAATGATGTACAATTGTTACAAAATTATTTAAATATAGTTAACATTTTAGAGTGAGAACTGATCAGCATTATGGTTATAGAGTAATATACCTGTTTGCCAATCTAATCTATGATTTTTAAAAGAAAAGCATTTATTTGAAATATTTTTTAAATATTTCCATTTTCCCACTCTAAAATTACTAGCTTGAGCTAGCTCAATACATGATAGATGGGATAGGTCGTCAATTTTTTTAATATATATATTTTTTAAAATTTTTCCGCTTGCTGCTAACGGATATATTCATATAGTATGATCGGTTCTAGCAGCAAAGATTATAGGGTTAAATTTATTTATTAATATTTACATATATGTATATTATAAAATAATCATGTCATTGATATGATGGGCTACGAATTGGAGAGCTGTCTTAAAGGTTTTGCACGGAAATCTGCGCACACTCTAGTTGGACGTGCTGACGTCTTTGGCCCCGCTGGCGGCCAGAATCGCCAAGGCGCGTGGATATGCCCAGTGCTCGGCCTGGTGAATGCGCTGCGTGAGGCTATTGACATCGTCGCCCTCGAGTATGGGCACGGTGGCCTGGACGAGAATGCTGCCGGTGTCGACGCCCTCGTCAACGAAGTGTACGGTGCAACCGGATTCTATTTCGCCGGCCTCGAGCGCCTTGCGTTGCACATCCAGACCCGCGTATTTGGGCAACAGCGATGGATGTATATTGATGAGACGACCGCGCCAATGGCTCACAAAAGGCGCACTCAGCACGCGCATAAATCCAGCCAGACAGACGAGATCAATGCGTGCCGCAACCAGATGACGCGTCAGTTCCGCATCGAACTCCTCACGGCTGGCAAAGTCACGATGCGAGATGACCAGCGATGGTATGCCCGCCTCGGTGGCACGTTCCAGACCCAGCACGCCGGCCTTATTGCTGATGACCAGCGCGATCTCGGCGTGCAACGCCTGGGCAGAGTCGCGCGACGCATCGATGAGCGCCTGCAGATTGCTGCCCGTGCCGGAGATGAGGACTGCGACGCGGCGACGTGGCTGCGTCAATAGCTTTAGGCTGCGCGCCAGAGATGCCTCGAAGTTCTTGACCACAACCTGCGGTTTCTTGGGATCGCTGCGTGCGATGACTTCGCCCACGACCACAGCGCGTTGTGTGTAGCGCAGCTGCTGCATCACGGCCTTTACCTGCTCCGGACTGACCACCAGGATGAGACCCAGGCCGCAGTTGTAGGTGCGCTGCAGCTCAAGCGGCGCGATGTTGCCAGTCGCGGCCAGCCAAGCAAAGATCGGCGGCAATGGGTACTTGTTGGCATCGAGACGCACCGCCAGATCCTTGCGCAGCACACGCGGTATATTCTCGAGCAGACCGCCGCCCGTGATGTGGGCCAGCGCCTTGATGCCATTGTCCGCCTGTGCTAGCAGCGGCGTCAGCGCCTTCACATAGATCTTTGTCGGCACCAGCAGCTCCTCGCCCAGCGTACGCCCGCTGAAGGTTGCCGGATCCGACAGAGTTAGACCCGCTCGCCTGAGCACCTTATGCACCAGGCTGAATCCGTTGCTGTGCACGCCCGACGACGGCAGTCCAATGAGCATATCACCCGGCTGTATGTCATTCAGGCGTGGCAATATGCCGGCTCGGTCCGCTATGCCCAGCGCAAAGCCAGCCAGATCGTAGACCTGAGGCTCATACAGCAGCGATAGGGCGGCTATGTGGACATCTGAAAGGGATTAAGTAAGGATTGGAAGCGGTCCATTCAAAACATTATGAAATACGGCTGTCCTGCAGACAATCACTTCATAAGAAGCTCGAAGCAAGTAGCTGTTACTAAATTCCAAAAGCTGTAAAGCAGCTCAAAGCTCTAGACACCATTTCAAACAGATTATTAAAAAGCTTCTCCTGTTGGATATGACGAAAACGCAGCTTGCACACAAATTTCTTCATTTTCAAAAGCTGGGGTAACATTTTATTCCTATGAATCTTTAAACAGTTGTAATAACGAGATTTGGTGGACTTTTGGAAACTAGTTTTAGGAGTTGAACTTAATTGAAGAGATGCTGCCTTAGAAAAAGCTTCCAAGACTTCGGAAGCTTTTAGGCTGAAAGCTGCAATATCATCTCATGCAAGTTTGAAATAAGACTAAGGCAAATAATTTCGTAATTTAGGCATTTATAGTTAGATTAGGGCTAAGAGACAAGATCACTCGGAAATCTATTAAGTTGCCTAATGGTGAGGAAGGACGGAGGGAGTTAGGTTTGGATGACTGTTGTCCCAGGCGGTTTTACTAGAGTCCAAATGCCTCTTTGTCCCGAAGAAAGGTTGACCGGGAAAGTGATTAAATTTTCTGGCAGAGAAGACTCTCCATCATCCCTTCATGACACAGAAGTCATGGTAAGGAGCTTGCAGCCTTTTTACCTCATTATGAGTCCTGTCAACATCTAGTTCGCGTGCTTTTAGTTTAGGAATTCGGAATGTCCGCTAAGGATTATTATTCCTATCTCTCTGCGTGCGCTCTGGTGTCAGACGGAGAATTTCCTGTATGGTGCTGCAGATATTCCAGAACTCGTTTACCATAACATTGTCAATTAAGTGAGACTTGAATTGTCCTGGAATTTGATTTTTGGTAAAGTGACAAAAAGAGACAGAGACCTAAACAAACCTTCAGTTAACACTGGCTTAAAGGGATCACCTTTCAATATGTTAAGCTCGTTTAACGAAGCAAGTAACAATCTTATTGCATTTTAGAACTAACTAACAGACTTGTTTGAACTACTTCCACTACTTGAACCAGCTGAGTCCCTATTTTCTATTGTCACTTGGACTTACCCATCAAGGTGCTGTTTGCCTGCCTTGCTCCCTCTTGCACTCCGGCAGCCACCTCGGCGGCCGATGGCGCCTGCCATTTGCCACAGGCATAGTAGCTGGAGAAGCTGAATGGCTGGGCGCCATTGCAGAGTATGTCGTTGACGCACATGGCCACCAGATCGATGCCAACCGTGTCGTGGCGTCCAGTTTGCTGGGCGACCTTCAGTTTGGTGCCGACGCCGTCTGTGCCCAGGACGAGTATAGGATCCGTGTAGTGGGCGGGCAGGCGTGTCAGGCGCCGTCCGGTGTCATTCTCAAAGCAATCCTTATTCGCAGCGGTTAGGGCTGGTAGCTGGGGCTCCACCAGCTCCATGGGCAACTGTTTGCTGCCCAAGCCGCCGAATGGCGCCGCCAACTGCAGCAGCTGCTCCTCAAAGTTGCGCACCTGGATTCGTGCGCCGTTCTCTTTGCGTGACTGCAACACGCCCAGAACCTTGGCGTCGGGCAGCACAGTGTGCCACAGCTGACTGGCCTTGGGCAGCACGAGCAGCATGCCAATGCCACAGTTGTGCCGCTCCAGCAAGGCCTGCGCGCTCAGCTGCAGCTGGCCTGCCAGCCAGCCAAAGATCTTGGGCACAGGCACCGCACCGAAGTCCAGCCTCACCTCGAAGCTGTCGGGCAGCAGGCGCTCCACGTCGTGCAGCAGTCCGTGTGTTACGTGTGCCACGCCCTTTATCTTGCCCGCCTGCAGATGTGGCAGCAGCTGTTGCACATAGAGGCGCGTGGGCGTGCCCAGCACCTGAGCCAAGCTGAGTCCATGATCACCGCCCACGGGCGAGCGCTCCTTGAGATTCACTCCAGCAGCGGCCAGCTGCGTGAGCAGCTCATTGAAGCCCGCACAGTGCAGCCCGGAGGAGGGCAGGCCGACAAGCAAATCTCCAGTCTGATACGTGTCAAAGCGCGGCAGCACCTGCGACTGCTCCACCAGGCCCACACAGTAGCCAGCCATGTCGTATTGACCGCGCGCATAGAGCGAGGGCATCTCCGCAGTTTCGCCACCTGAAAGAGGAGGAAGGGATAGGGAGAAGACGAGTATTAAATAAGACGATCAATTAGACGATGTCTTAAGCCACGATTGCAGCAAAAACAGATGATTAGAGTGCCAAAAAAATGAAGAGAAATTCTATTATCGGAAAATGCGATCACAGCTTTCAGTTGAAATCAGGCATCATCAAGGAAGATTACTTAGATAGTTTTAAAATCTCATTTGGAAGAGCGATCGTAGCATAAATGTGATCAGTCAATATGATCAGATCAAGAGATCAACGGATCGGTCTAAACAAAATTAAACACCAAACACAAAAAAAAGAAAGGGAGGGAGAAAAAAAAAAAAAAAAAAAAAAAAAAAAAAAAAAAAAAAAAAAAAAAAAAAAAAAAAAAAAAAAAAAAAAAAAAAAGAACAAAAAAAAAAAAAGAAAAGAAAAAAAAAAAAAAAAAAAAAAAAAAAAAAGCCCCAAAAAAAAAAAAAAAAACTTCCCATCAACAATAATAAGCCCAGTCTATGAAAAATGTAATATGTATTAATATACATAGTTGAAAGCAAATGAAATAATCTGAAACAGCGATTAGCGATCTTTCTCTATCCATTTTGAGAGGTATATGCCAGCTGATCCGTTTTGCCAGATGTAAATCTATATAAGCCTTTAATCAAGGATCCTACTTGCATTTAAGGATCTAAGTATCTTTATCTTATGATCAATCAGCGATCAGCCACCATTCTAACCTCTTAGTAAATTACAAAATCAATAAATGCTTCACTTATTTTTAATGTTCGGTTGTCCAGTCTATTCTTTAAGTTTAATCTCCAATTAGGCTCTATTTATATAGATGGACAGATTTAACTACTGATCCTCAATCTAGAAGAGCTGTCGTGAGCTTTCGGCTCAAAATCTTTCAATAATAAAAGGAATTTCAAATTACTAAAGCGAAGAATTCGTTTTGACAGTCGAATCTTCCATTAGAAAAGATCGCATTTGACTCGAGTTAAAAATTAATTCTTTTTTTCTTAGTTTTCTCAGTCGAATCCTTAATTCTTCCATTAGAAACAGATCGCATTTGATTCGAATCGTAAATTCTTCCATTAGAAACAGATCGCATTTGATTCTTCTTCTCTTCACTAACTCAGAAATGGTTCTTGCGATCAATTAGGTCTCACCTAGTAGAGCGCATCGGCCATCCCGACAGGCATCGGCCATGCCCTTGACGAGTTGCGCGGCCAGGGGCACCTGCAGCTTGCCGCAGGCAATGTAGTCCAGAAATGCGACCGGTTCGGCGCCCAGCTCCAGCAGCTCGTTGCAGCACATGGCAACCAGATCGTAGCCAATGTGATCGTAGAGTTCGTTCTGCAGAGCCAACTGTATTTTAGCGCCCACGCCCTGAATGGCCTCGGCGATAACCGGCTGCTTGTAGCTGAGATCCTTGACGCGGAACAGCCCACCAAAGCCGCCCAGGCCGCCCATGACACCAGGTCTCTGGGTGCCACGCGACAGTGGCTTGATGCGTTGGACCAAGGCGTCGCCCGCATCGATATCCACGCCGCTGTCCTTGTAGCTGAGCGGTGCAGCCGGCGCCCTAGATAGATAGTTAAGAAGGAATAGGAATTAGAAGGAAGAAAAACGTAGAAAATAAAATAAAAAGGCAAATGGAACTGATGTCATCTTTATTCCCGCACAGCTTGACTCGTGAACCTCTTAAAAATATAGTTCCGACTATGTTAAAATTCTGGCACGACTGGGTCGTAAAATTTACATTTTAAATGCCTTCTGTGCAATATCCGTGCGATATTGTGCTCCATCCCCAGCAAAACTGATGCTCGCCGCCAATTTGGTGGCCTGGGCAGCGGCCAATCTCAGACTGGCGTCCAGGGCAACGGCGATGAGCACGCGTCCACCATTTGTCACTGGCTCCTTCTGGGCGTTAACGGCCAGGCCACTGTGGAAGATCAGTTGGGTATCCGTATTCTCTTCGGGCAAACCTGGGAGTTAAGTAATATAGAAGTATTATATTATATGCAAGTGTTCGATAAGTTAACATTTTATAAATGTAATTAATCTTCAGCTGATGACCTTAGTCCCAGGATTAACCCTTTTTTTGTTACTTTATTATTATATAACTTATTACAAGTTTTATTTTTTATTACTATCACCAAAGGCTGCAAACCTATTTTGAACTCACGCGTTTGAGTTTTCCAAACAAGAACTTAATTTTCAACGGATTGTTCCCATTGCAGCTATAGAATAATAATCAGATTTTGCATGCATATGACAAACGAGTTTTGTCAAAAAAGTTTTTCAAAAAAGGGCCTACCAGCGACCGAACGTTCCTATGTCAGTTATATTATATTGTCACTGCCTGCAACAGAAAAACGGACCAATGCAGAGTTTCAAGAGGAAGGCTTTAAAACTGAGAAACTAGTTCGCATAGAAACAGACAGACAAAATTACAATACCCTCTACCAGGCTTACTTCACGAAACGAACCTTGAAGTTTCAAAATAAATTTGAGGTCAGATTTTTTGAATTTCTCTCATATAATTGCTTGCATATTTTTGTAAGTGCAGAGTTGTATAATCACCTAATATGCGGGAGCCCTTAGTAGACGTTTCCGGATAGCCAGCGCTGGCCATGATTACACCGACAGCACTCAAACTGCTGCGCCATTGCAAGCTGATCTTGTCCAGCTTCCCGGTGCAGCAGGCCTGCATCACCTCATATAAATCCGACTCCAGGAGCGGAAGTATTACCTGCGTTTCGGGATCACCAAAGCGACAGTTGAACTCCAGAACGCGCGGACCATCCCGCGTCAGCATGAGGCCAGCGTAGAGCACGCCCTGGTAGGAGATGCGTTCCTGGCCCAAGCCCTTGACAGCACGTTCCAGCACGGCGCGCTGCACTAGCTCCAGGGCCTGCTTGCTAATCAACGGGCAGGGGCAGTAGGCGCCCATGCCGCCAGTGTTGGGTCCGGTGTCGCCATCGCACAGACGCTTGTGATCCTGAGCGGGCAGCATGGCTTGAATTGTTTTGCCATCGGTGAAGGCCAGCACAGAGACTTCCTCGCCTTCGAGCAGCTCCTCCACGACCAGAGTGGAGCCCGCCTCACCATACTTGAGCCGGCCAAGTATCTCATCTACGGCCGCACATGCCTCATCCTCATGGGCGGCTACCACGACGCCCTTGCCGGCGGCCAAGCCAGCGGCCTTGACCACCAGAGCGCGGTAAGGTGCACTGCAATGTCAAAGGGGAAGCTTTACAATTTTTATTTAGCCAGCGATTGTGCTCGAACTTTACTTGCGTATAAACTTTTTGGCCTTGTTCACATCCGTGAAGCTCTCGTAGCGTGCCGTTGGAATGCCATGACGCAGCATAAAGTCCTTGGCCCACTTCTTGTCCGCCTCAATCTGCGCGCCCTGCTTGCCGGGGCCAAAGCAGGCAATGCCCGCCTTCTGCAGCACATCGCCCAGCCCCAAAGCCAGCGGATCTTCGGGCCCAACCACCACCAGCGAGATCAGTTTCTGCGTGCACCACTTGGCAATGGCCTGGAAAAAAGTCAAATTCAAATCAACACAATTTGAAATGTAAGCAAGTAAGGGAGAATGTGTCTGACTAGCAGACACCCTAGAATATCCGTGCGAGGAAGTAACCCTTTAGGCTCTTTCTTATTTCCCCTGCTCCTTGCTATAGGAAAATATGTTCTTGACTAACTTCGGTGTTTATAATAATATTTGATATAATAATATAAATAATATTTTAGCAAGCAGATACCTTCCACAAATTTTGGTTACTTTGAGAGTTTGAGATTCCAAAAGACAATAAACAAGATATTTTATTATTTTGCTAAGAATACCTAAACACTTCGTCTGCTGTCTCAAAAAATATCGTCTTTCACAATTTCGTTTCATTTTTTCATTGTTTATAAATATATTTATAAAATATATAAATACAAAAGTCAATAAATTAAAGAATAAAATATAAATTATTGTATTTATTTTTAAAATGTAGCAAAAGTAAAAATATTTTTGAGTCATGCTCAGTTAACGAAATTTTTATCGAAGATCTTTCGGCTGCCTTGGCATTTACTTGCAGCCCAACTTTATGATACCCATTTTAGCTACTTTTCGGCTTGTAGTAAGTAGGTACAGGGTATGACAATTTAATATGTTAATTTCTTAATTCAGGGCAAGCCCAGAATAACTAAAGCCAATAAATTGTAGCCGGTTCCAACCAACGACAACAATTTGTCGCCACGAAAAATTCCTTCCTAATTGTTTTGCCATTAAACTGGGTGCATTGTCTCATTGGTGAATGTCGTTATTACCAAAAATAAATAATATTAACAACAACAAAAAGATGAACTGACTCAGTTAAGAGCTATGCCTGATGGAGTAACCAGATCGTAAAATCCGGGCCCTGCTCGTCCGGTTTCGGAGCGTGACTGATGCGCTGCGTCTTAGTCTGAGTTCTAATCGATTTGGCGCCAATCTCAAATTGGATTTACCCGCTCCGAACGCAAAGTGCAACTGCGTTCCAGACCATTTAACACGTTAGCACACCTCGCCACACCACAGCGATTCCCCTCCTCCGGCCTCCCACAAAGTTCAAGAACGTTCAAATCTTTGTGTCTGGCTCCAAGTCAGCTGCTCAAATGTGACGTCTTCGCATAGCCATTTAGTTGTTCCATTTATGGCAATCCGGCCAAGGTTTCCATTTCCCAAACAGCGAGAAGAAATACACTCTTGCGACAAGCTGAGTCTCGGAATTTCTGACCACTTTCCAAATTTGGCCAAGGACGGCTTTTTTTTTTTTTTTTTGTTTTGTCTTTCTGTACCTGCACATGATTTACTATATTGCATGCTATATGCAAATGAGCTCCGGGCTAGAACACAAAGCTCAGACTTTTGCTAAAAATTTGTTGCCAGAAATGTGATAGATTAGTTACGCTTTGTTGGCTCGGCTTGTGAATAAGACTGGAAACAGCTGTAAGAATCGAGCTAAGGAAAATACGAGTTCTGAAATGTAGAAACTTCTTACGAAAGAACTAGATATTGCAAAACATAAAAGATTATGTTTTTTAATTGAACTCAGAATCTAAGGATTTCTTGGTCATATGATGGGTAACAATAAGAATCTAACACATATAATACTATACTATGGAACTATGTTCACGTTATTATAACAGATATACATTTGCTTCTCTTTTTTTCTCACTCATTCACTCTCTTTGCATTTCCCTTTCTTTTCTCGCTCTCGCACTCTGTCTCTCTCTCTCTCTCTCTCTCTCTCTCTCTCTCTCGCTCTCTTTCCCTGTCTTTCTTACTTATGCTATTTTATTTAAGTCTCCCACGCTCTGTCGCCATCTCACTCTCTCTCTATTTAAATCTCTTTCAATCTCTCGTTAAAAGTCCTTCATTTTCTCCTCTCTCTCTTACAACCGCTTTCTTCTTTTTTGCTCTCTGTCGTTTATTGTGCTCTCTCCAAGCGTCGTTTTCTCTCTGTCTTTTTACTATTCCTCTCCCTCTCTCATTCCTTAATAGCGCCTTTCTATGCAATTTTCAAAACTTTAGTTAAACCCTTAAATATATGCAAATTTTTTATTGGCGTATTTAGCTATGCTTAAAAGGATTTTAATAGTAAACTAATAACATTACGTTCGATTATTGTTATATGAAAAAATTTGTATGTATTGTATGGAAGGTATTTTTTTTTTAGATTTGAGTACAGAGTATCATCCTGTCATGCACCCTCAACTGAAACACTTGTTATAGCCAAAACTGTGCAAACACATTTTAATTAATGAAGCAAACCATTTAAGGCCAGAAATCATTTTGAATGTTGCTAAAATAACATATTGACAACACTTAATAATAGAATAATCAAGTTAAATGATTAAATGATCTGAAAATATGTTTGGCAAAAGGAAACAGGTTAAGATCTGTTTACCTGAATGCAATTCGTAAGCGAGCCCCGTTCAAAGCCCTAGCCCAACTACTTTTACGATCAGTTCAACGTTCTCTTGAATATTCGCAGTTTCCGTGCAAAATATAAAAAAAAACAAGATATTATGGAATGTAAGGCAATAAATGTATCCCAAGATCAGCGACAATAATCTGTATATATATCAAATAATAAGTGCTACACAACCTTCGAGCAGGGCATATGAAACGGATGCCAATAAATGAATTAACCCGGCCCACAACTCTATACGAATTGCAGCGACAAACAATTTGGTAATAAAATAATAATTATTATTACAAAAAGAAGAAGGAGGATGAGAATAAGACAAATAAAATCATTTAATTTATGAGTGACGCTGGAGATGAGCTGACGAGCGGCTGGAGACGGCGACGCCGCCGCCTTCGCTCTTGGAACTGGGCTTCCAAAGCGCAGAGACAAAAATGCCAAAAAAAACAAAAACCAAAAACCCAAAAAATAAAAAAATTACCGCGAGCGGATTGGATATAAAAACGAAAGCATGCCAAAAGCAGCCAAACAGTCGTTGATTTAAAGCGCTAGAACGAACAACCGCGACGTAAATCGAGATTATCTTAAAAACAAAAAACAAAATAATATACATAAATATTTAATAAATTATTTAACGCAAAAATGCTGTTTAATCTGCTTGTAAGATACCCAAACTCAGCCCAGTTGCATTTATTTTAAACTAACCAGCCGTGCCAATCTTGTAGATCCAACTCTTGTGCGCGGCGGCTGCGATCCAGGCCAGCGTCTATATACCCGACTCGGATCGCAATACGCGCACCTTGCAGAATGAGCTGGACGTGGGCCCGGATGGCAGCTATCGTTATGCCTATGAAACGTCCAATGGCATTGCTGGCGAACAGTCCGGCCTGGGCGGAATTTCAGTGCAGGGCGGCTCCAGTTACACCTCGCCCGAGGGCACGCCCATCAGCATTAGCTATGTGGCCGACGAGAAAGGTTACTATCCCGTTGGCGATCACATACCCAAGGTACCGGATTATATACTACGTGCACTGGAGTACATACGCAAGCATCCCTACCAAGTGAAGGATTACTATACGGGCGAAATTAAGACTGTTGCCCACGATGCGGAGGCCTTCAAGGTATACGAGCGCAACATTCAGGAGCCAACCACGCCCCGCACCCGGCCCAGCACCACGCCCAAGGTGGTGCATCTGACGCATGCGCCCACGAGCAGACGACGCTGATCGGCAGCTTTGGCGGCGGAACAGGGGCGGGGGCGGGGCCCGGGGCCCGGGGCCCGACAGGGAATTGGCAACTTGTAGAGAAGCCAAACAAACAGAAACTGTGAATTTGATCTAAACAATTAATTAAGCCACAATAAATAGAAGTGTTAAGCCAAGCAAAATGAGTTTATAACAGAAATATGAAACAGCAAATGGAATTGTTTATGGGCCCCTCTGTTTTAGGCGCCAGTCGGGCAGACGCTAATGCGCCGTCGTCGGGCCATTAATCCACCTGCTAATAGCTAACGGAATTTATGTCGGAATTGAAATCGAGCTTTCAAATAGACTGAGAAATCAATATTAAATTGAAACAAGTGAAAAAACACTGCACTCGCATGCAGCCCGACTGCTCAATACCCTGTTCACTGTTCAGAAATATCTGCAAGAGAAGGCATATAAAGTGACTTTTTAAAGAGTCCTACGTATTATAGATTCTTCGATTTGTGTGGGACGATATTATTATAGGGTTTATTTAACGATCACTTTGAGCATTCATATATTTATGAATATAATATATTAGGTAAATGTATATAGGCTTGAACTCTTGAAAAAAGCTCCATCCGTCCTATCAGCACAATCTCATCATCTAGATGCTTCGAACTATTTATATTTAAATATTTTTACTAGCTGATACAATATTGTTTGCGAATTCCCTTTCCAGACGCTGATCGAGGAACGATAAGCAACAGACTCTGCTGGCAACAGCGCGTATAGCCCATGTAATCATGGAAGCTATCTTTATACACGTGTATTTATATACATTAGAAAAATAAGACATTCTTTCCTTGACAAAAAACAGTAAACAGTCATAATTAGCAGCCCACCTGCTCGGTTTTATTTTCGATTAATGTAAATTATCCCAGATTATGAAATACGTGTAAAAACTTTATCATTTTTCAGTAATCATGGCCTAGCTTCGATCAATCTCTCAATCAGTCAGTCATTCAAAATATCAGAATATGTATGTTTTATACGCGCAATATACATATAATAAATATGATTGATCTCTTACATTTATTGTCAAATGACTTACTCAATTATAATTTCAATAGCTAATAAGCATATTCAAATCATTTTTATATGAAAAATAATTAAAACTGCATTTTAATATTTATTATAATTTTTATTCAGCACTTGGCTTTGTGTCAAAGCGATGAATGTGCGCCTAAATGCCCCGTAAAGCATAAGGGTTAACATTCACACACGCAAACAAACACGCACACACACATTCACAAGCGTTCAGTTAGAGATTGCAAAGATTGGACACTGCTACGGTTTTGATTGGATTCATTTACGAGCCCCGGTTAGCATTAAAACCAAATTAACCGAGTACCATAAAAAAATGTCAAAAGCAAGCCTCAAAAAGAGCAATAAAATGTTAAAAAAATTCGCGGCGCAGCACAGCTGCAGCATCCACTGGCAAAGCATATTCAACACTTGTCTCTGAGACAGACGACGGCCAATGCGCCGAGCGCAATGTAACTTTAAGCCCGGCACGAAGGTTAAGTGAAGGACGCGCACAGTGTGGCTGTGCGTGGATTAAGTCAATTGCAACCACGAACCTCCGCAGCGTACGCTGCACTCACCTCAAAATCCTTCGGGTCCAGTGCGTCAGCGCCAACATTCTGGCACTTTGAGCCCAGCTGCGCAATGCCAAAGCTGCCGGGCAGCGCAAAGATCTGCGCAACTTTCGGCGACTGTGTCAGCTTCCAACAGATGGCGTGCTCGCGCCCGCCGCTTCCGATGACCAACACGCTAAGCGACATTTCTTTTTATTATTATTATTCGCAAATACAACAATCAAAACCTGTGCACGTTTTATTCACGAAATATTATATTGTTCTTTTTGCCGTTTGCCTCGTGCCCACGTGTTCACGTTTTTGTAGAATCTGTTTGGGTTTCAGCACGCACGCACACAGAGAGCGAGTGTGAGAGAGTAAATGAGCGTAGCTTCGTTAAAACTGCCTTTCTGTTATTCTTCTTAAGCTGCTTTCGTCGTTCTTTGATTAATAAACCGTACCGCACGACGCCGCGTTTTCAACTGAAACTGGATTGCATTAAATATTTCATGTGTAGTCAAAAGTCCAAATAGTCGAGCCTAGGTAAGTCGATCCGCAGTGGCAACTGCGATGTCAGTTGGGTGTGTTATTTTTTCTCTCTCTCTCTCTCTCTCTCGCCCACTCTCTTTCTCTCGCACTTACATGAACGCTGCTGCCTGTTGCTGATAAGAAACTGGCTGGAAAGTCGTTCGCTGCAGTTCGTTGATTTTGCTATTTTGCTGGAAAAGCTGCGAAAAAATAACAAAAACACACCGATAACCTTTTGGGGCCTTAACCGCAAATGCCCGTGTGGGGGTAAATGCATCTGCAGCTATCAGCACAGCTTTGACGTTAATTATTAAGTTAAGTGTGTTTTTACTTGTTTTTATGTTCATGCTTTCATTTATGCATATCTCATTATCTGTTTTCGATCAGAATGAAATTGAACAAAATGTGTAAAATTTTTGAGAAACTGGAAATAAAAAACACTTCAAATAAAATTCATATTTAAGCTCGTTGAAGTGAATTAACTGATCGTCATGCCAAATTTATGGCCTTATATCAGTTACGGAAATAAATACAGCCAGAGATCATCGCACTTGGTCCCAAAAAAAAAAAAAATATTTCATTTCAATATTGATCATATATGTAAATATATATTTTTATTTGTTTTGATTTTTGTATATTTCATATTATTATTAACTATCCTGATACAGTTACCGTGATTGCTCAATAATTAACTAATTTTTTGTAAAGTTGATTTCTTGAAGCCTGTGTAAATTATGATATTAATACACCAATATCTTAGGATTTTAAGAAACCCTTGGTTTTAAAGCTGAAAACTAAGGAAACATTCGTCTTATAAAATTAAAATTTTCAAATCATTGCGTCTAATGCCATTATGTGTTCTGTTTTCCAAGATTGATTTAATATATATTAAATGGGTTCTGTGAATTAAGGCGCCTTTTCAAGCTCAGTCTGAAATTGACCTGCAATACTTAAAACAAAGCTCTACATTTACTGGTCATTCTTTAAATGCGATTTTCTTTTGTATTTGCTTAAGAACTTTTAGAAGATCCCAAGAACTCTAAAAATGTTTAAGCCACAGTCTGTTAAGTGTATGATCTGGACCGAAGTCTGAATACTTACTTAATCTGTAATAGGAACACACCATTTAATATTTTAAAGAAATTTTAACTATGGGAAAAGACTCGATCAAGTAACATTTGCTCGATTTGTAAAATATGTATTTTTCTTTCGGTTTTGCATTTGTTTGTTTTGTTATTATTATTAGTAGGCATTAAAAAATTGTATTGTTTTTGTTGTTGTTGTAAAAATGTACAAGATAACTACCAAACTCCGTCATAAAATTGTTTACATAGTGGTTGCTGCAGCGTTACGATGTGCCACAAACAAAATGAATAAATATAAAGCAAAAAAATTACTTAATGCAATCTCAGAATGACAATTTTGAATGCATGCGTTCAATTGGCATGGGATTATAGAAATAAATGAATTTTTGTTGCGTCCAGGCGCCTGTTACCGACGCATCTGAAATCCAATTGTGCCATTGGGGCACGGACCACGTGGCAACCGTAAGACATTATCATTATAAGGATGTGCATATTGCGGCGGCGGTGGCGGCGCCTGATGCTGTTGCAGCGACGTCGTATGCAGCGACTGTTGACGCAGCAGCGCCGCCGAGACGCTGCCACCGACAACCGGCGACCAACTTTGCTGAGAGTTGGGCGTTGGTGGCGCTGCCGCTGCTGCTGCTGCTCCGGCTGCAACATATGGAGACATCCGTTGGTTATAGTGTGGTGGCGTTTGTTGTTGTTGCTGCTGCTGCTGCTGTTGCTGATGCATGGAAGGTGTCTGCTGATAATAGTAGCCCATGGCTGCTTGAGTAGGCGGCGCCTGATAGTAGTTGTTATAGTTGTTGTAGATGGGCGCTGTTTGCGACATCTTTGGTGCCGAACTGGAGCGATGCATGCCAGGTGCAGCAGTTACAACAATGCCGCTGTTGTTATTGTTGTTGTTAAAGTTGAAAGTGGCAGGCGGCGTAGGCACTTCAGCTTGAACTGGGGTTGATAGCACCACGAGCGTTGTCGGCGAAGCACTGCGTATAAAAGCCATAAATAGTTTAAGATATGCTTTAAAAGGTATTAGAGAAAAGGTTCAGTAGTATCGATAATAAGAGTTGAATAACTATCGCAGATGGCCGCTATATACTTTACAGATCGCTAAACCTTCAGCACAAAAAGTAAATAGTTCTTATGAAAACTGAACTTTGGCCGATTATATTGTGAAGGGAGGCTAGTTTTCATTTAAACAGACGGACACAGCCTTAGCCTGTCTCCTTCAATTCGTGACTGAATTATAATATATAATAGTCACTGCGTGGGTTTAAGGCCAGACAACATTAACGATAAACATTAAAATTGCGTGAAAGTGTTGTGTATCTGCAGTATTATATAGTTATATACTAACGGCTTGTCGTCCTCTGGATTCTTGGCGCTGCCCAGTATGCGCAGACGGGCCTGTGCATATTCCTGTTCCCGCTGCTGCAGCGTCTTGATGGGCTGCTTGGGTCGTATACCGTTTGTATCACGACGCTCCTCGGCTTGTGCGGGTCTGCGCAATATCTTCACCGTTTGGTTGCTAATGGGCGTGGCATAATTGGCCGCATCATACTCGCTATGAGACTTGTGCAGTACCATCATAACGGGCGCTGTGCTCGATTCTTCATCCAACGACGGCGCTGGCGGCGGCGGCTTCTTGGCAATCATTATTTGCTTGGGCGCCAACGCAACGGCCGTGGCCGTTGTAGAGCTGCCCTCCTGTAGGCTCTGTGGGCGCTGTAGCAATTTCATTTTGCTTGAGGCGACTGCTGCTGCAGCGGGTTCAGCTGTCAAGGCGGGCTTAAACTTGCTACTGGTGTCGTCGTTGGCGGTTTGCAGTTTCGTTTGCAGTGTCATGCAAAGCTATAAGAGATTCGAGAGAGCATTTTCGAAGATTTTGTTGTTGTTGTTGTTGTTGTAATGTCATTCAATACTCACGCCTGCCTCGTCAATTTCTTCCCAGTTGTCTAGCACATCGTCACCATTGGACATTGCAAAGGTTTTTTAATTTTTGGCCTGATGCGAGCACGTTGCGTGTGCGTTGCTTGTGTACAAATATATATGTATTTTTCTTTTCGCTTTTGTTGTTTTTACAAAATTTGTTGCTGCTGCTGCTGCTGCTAATGATGTTGTTGTTCTTGTTGTTGTCGATGTTGCTGTTGTTGTTGTAGCTTCACTTTCTTCTTTTGCGCCTGCTACTGCAGCTCGCACTACAACTGATACATAATTCCAGCGCACCTGTATCAGACATAAGTTCTACATATGTTTTTGCACAACTCTCTGCACAAAAGGATCGTTTTAAACAATAAAATATGCTATGCATATGCTTTGCACACGCATACGCAACAATTTCAGCTCGCTTTGCCAGCCCTGGTTTGGCACACTCGATAGTTCGATAGCAACAAATTGATATTGTTGGGGCGTGTGAATGGTAAATTATTGTTGTATAGTTGTATAATATTAAAAAACCATTTTTGATTGTGTTTAATGCATATAAAAATCAACTTTCTTCTTTGTTTTCGTTAAAAGTTTAAATATATTATAATATATGAATCGCAGTGAATGTCGATTTTTCGATAAGCGATTTTGAGCATAGGCGATTTCACAATTGTATTTTTTTATTCAAATGTCAAACAAATTATGTTACATTTTCAGATACTTTGACATTTTTTTGACCATAAGCTCATCCGCATGCTAGGAGCCTTAGCCTTAAGACACCAAATTTATAAAAGTTGCTGATGTATTCAAAATTGTCAACAGATATAGTTTTTAAATTATACAAATTCCCTTTCAACAGATAATCCCCAAAGTAAATTTATTTTAAAACGCCAAACAAAGGTACATTAAATTTCTAGCATATTTGAAAACTCTATTAAAATTGTATTTTTTCAAAATGTAAACAGGAGTCGGTAACAACAAGAGTAATCCGCATTATGATTCGACTCGTCGTGTACAAATAGGTAAAAGTGAAGTAAGATTTAATTGCAATTATCTGTTATCTCCACTGTTCTTCGCTATAGCTCTGTTATCTATTTTAAGAGGCAGTTATTTGGGCCGTTTATCAGCTGTTCATTCAAAGTCCAAGTTTTAAGCGCCGTTTTGTTTTGTTTTTTTTTTTCTCCAAACAAGCCGCCAAACATAAATTAATTTTTCTTTAAACCAAATTGCAGTAACAAATTAATTTTATGACATTTCAGAACACTGACAAATGAACAATAAGCGTTTAACAGCAAAAATTAGTGCTCACTGTTAATAACAGTTTAGCAAAATGTAATGTACATTTTGGCTGCCCATTAAGCATATGGTTTTATTTGATAAGACTGCTTGTATTGTGCCTTTGCAATGGATGTTGAACTTGCTACAGAAATTTCCAATTTTATTAGCATAAATAGGCAACAGCTCAGCCAACTGATAACATAACCCAAGCTATCGTCATCGCACGTGCATGTAGCAATTAGTAAGCATCCAAAGAGTGGCTGACGATATTCTGGACTTGTTTACGTAAATAGTTCGTCATGGCAGCGGCAACAGCAGATCACAAAGCGAATCCAGTGAAATCGTTCATAGCTGGCGGCTTTGGAGGCATTTGCAGTGTGCTAACAGGCTATCCTTTGGACACAATTAAGGTACGTTTTCAAAATGATCAATAAATGGTGAAAAACGAATGCTTAAAATTAGTTTACTTTAAGGTGCGGCTGCAGACAATGCCATTGCCTGCAGCTGGACAGCAGCCCAAATATAAAGGCATTATCGACTGTGCTGTTAAAACCTTTAGCACTGAGGGCGTTCGAGGCTTTTATAGAGGCATTTCAGCGCCTTTGGTCGGTGTGACGCCCATCTATGCTGTGGACTTTGCTGTCTATGCGGCGGGCAAGCGTCTCTTTCAAACGGACGAACATGTAAAGTTAACATACACACAAATCTTTATTGCCGGCGTTGGTGCGGGCATTTGCTCAGCTCTAGTCACGGTGCCATCGGATCGTATCAAGGTGTTGCTGCAAACGCAACCGGTCACAGGCCCAGTTATGTATAATGGCATGGTGGATACAGCCATAAAACTGTACAGACAGGGCGGCCTTCGTAGTCTCTTCAAAGGTACCTGCGCTTGCGTGCTGAGAGGTTAGTGCAGCATAATTTGTATCAAGTCAACGCATGTCTACATATATAATATTGCATCACACAGATTCACCCACTGGTGTCTATTTTGTTGTCTATGAGGGCTTACAGGATTTGGCCAGACGGCGCTCGGCAACGGGACAAATAACACCGACTTCAACCATCTTTGCTGGGGGTACGGCTGGCATAGCATTTTGGTCTCTGGCTGTACCTTTTGATGTACTTAAAAGTCGACTACAATCTGGTTAGTCAGCTAATGTTTATATTCTTAAAAGCTTAACCCTTATTTACGTTACTTATCTGTCTTATGCAGCGCCCGAGGGTACATATACGCATGGGATACGCAGCGTTTTCCGAGAACTAATGGCCACAGAGGGTCCCAAGGCGCTATACCGCGGTGTTTTGCCTATACTAATACGTGCTTTTCCTTCAACTGCGGCCGTTTTTGTCGGCGTTGAGTTAGCCAATGACGTGTTGAATGCTTAGACTAAGTTAAGAGGTTGTCGGCCAAAGAGAAGCTATTTTTTAGTGTTTTATAAGTTAAAATCCTATGTAATTAAATGTAAATATTTTGATAGACTACTTTTGAAATTTCAAATAGGCGCCTAATAGCGCAGTCAGCTGTGCAAACGTTATTGAATTAAATCAGATTGGCAGCGCTGGTTAACAGCACTTGTACATACTCTACATAAAAACAAACTCAGTTCTTTATTTAACTCCAACTGGTTAACATCTGCGAATAAATGAACGCATTTCGTGATGCTGCCAATAACCCGTGCTACAGTGGATAACTTCTGCAGAGCATGTTTGCAAGATTTAGGAAAATTACAAAACACAAGTGAACTGCGACATGATTTAAAAGAAGATCCACAACTCTTACGCATTGTTGAATTAATGGCAAATGGATTACAGCCTATGAGAACGGGAATACAGTTGGCAATGCCAACCCGTTTGTGTCATTCTTGTTACACAAAAGTTGGCATGTTTCGTAAATTTGCAGAGATGTCCATTTGTACGGGTGTCGCTCTCAATGAATTAACAGCTGAAAAGCTTGAGTTAACGGACGATACTAAAGTAAAAATGATATGTGCTACATGCTTTAAAATTAAATCGGACCATAATGTCAATTCGATCGAAAACTCACCCAAGCTGCAGAACTTGATGCGCTTTATATTTACAGGAACTAATAAAATGCAACCGAATGATAATAAGCCGGTAGGGAGCATATGTAAATATTGCTCTCAAAAATGTAGAACATTCCTGGAATTTCAAAGAGATATTACAAGAAAGCCAACAATATTTTGTATCTACTATATTGTCAAACACTGACGAAATACCAGAACTGGATTCCACAATTAAAACAGAATATCCCAATATGATGGATGAAAATCGAAGTGATAAATAATGAAATCAAAGTAAGTCACAAACTGGCAAAGACTCAATGCGCAGCTCTAAATCGCCTAACAGGCACCTGTGTGCATACCAGGTGTAATGTAAAACAAAATATGTTAATGATGTTAACATTCTTTTATTTATTTTAGTTAACCAGCACAAAAGAACAGGATCTTTCGCAGGAAAGTGATTCTGAAATAGATAATACAGTCATAAGTCTGTCCAACGCAGAGAACATTTGTCCTTATTGTCAGCGGGAGTTCAAAAGGAAAACGCACTTGAAAGATCATGTCAGATTGGTCCATGAAGGCCTACGTCCATACAAATGTGACTTTTGTCAACGCTCATTTGGATTGGCCAGAACCCTACGCATCCATATAATGGGTCACACAAAAGAGCGGCCTTTTGTATGCAAAATTTGTGAAAAATCATTTCGGCAAAAGACAGAGCTGAATCTTCATATGAATAACCATTTGGCGAGCACTCAATTTCGATGTCCGATCTGCTCCCATGACAGAGCCAGCCAAGAAGATCTGGACGCTCATATGGCTCGGCACAATAACAGGGAGGGCTACCAGTGCAGCACATGTGGGCGAAAATTTAAAAAGCTTTGCCATCTGAAGGAGCATGACGATGCAGTTCATCTGAAATTGCGTCCCTTTGTATGCACTCACAACAATTGCGGAAAGGCATTTGGAGCACGCAAAACACTTTACACACATCTGCGAACGCATACGGGCGAGCGTCCTTATAGCTGCAATATTTGTTATAAACCATTTTCGAGTAAGGCGAATCTGTCGCGACATTCTCGCACACACGAAGAGACGGTTGTCAAGGTAGAAGTTATTGAGTAAGATCGATTAAATTCTTTATCTAAGTTGTCAATCAAAATAGCAGGTACCAAATATTTTTGTTTTCGGTTATATTTTTAAATATTGGTTACAATAAAAAAAATCTAATTCAAATACCCCGCTGCCATGATATTTATTTAAAAAGTATCAGTGCTGTATATACTATCGATAGTTACGAACAATAATTCTATCGATAACTTTTCACGGCTGAACGATTGTTAAATCGCAAAAAAAGCGCGCATTGCACAAGTCAAGCCGGAATACATTTTTATATTTTTCGCTATAAAGTGTTTAATGTGCTAAATAGTAAGCTTTGATGGCACTTTGGGTAGACAAATACCGGCCCCGTGAGTTATCCAAATTGGATTATCACAAGGTGAAAAAAAATTTCTCGCATATACTTCTACAAACATAACTCAATATATTTTTGTGATTTTAGGACCAAGCCGACAACCTGCGCAATCTGTGCAAGCAAAGTGATTTTCCTCATCTAATGTTCTATGGACCATCTGGCGCGGGCAAGAAGACACGCATAATGTGCCTGCTGCGAGAGATGTATGGTGCCGGCGTGGAGAGACTGCGCAACGAAACAATGAGCTTCACAACGCCCTCAAATCGTAAGATCGAGGTGATGACAGTTGGCAGCAATTATCATTTGGAGGTGAATCCCTCAGACGCCGGCATGTACGACCGGACTGTTGTTATAGACCTGATCAAGCAGGTGGCACAAACGCACCAAATCGACATTAATGGTCAACGGGAATTCAAAGTAATTGTAATCTCTGAAGGAGATGAACTAACCAAGGACGCTCAGCATGCGCTGCGTCGCACCATGGAAAAGTACGTAGCCACATGCCGCATAATACTGTCGGTCAACTCCACATCTCGCATCATTCCGGCCATCCGGTCGCGTTGCTTGGGCATTCGCGTGCCAGCACCCAGCGAGAACGAAATGACAGCTGTGCTCCAAAACACATGTAAGCGCGAAGGTCTGGTTTTGCCCCCAGAGCTAGCCAAGCGTGTGGTAGAGAAATCGGAACGAAATATGCGAAGGGCCTTACTGATGCTGGAGGCTTCCAAAGTCCAGCAATATCCGTTCACAGCGCAGCAGCAAATCGCCGAGCTGGACTGGCAAGTGTATCTGCGTGAGACTGCAACTCA
Source organism: Drosophila ezoana (assembly GCA_035045725.1). Classification (NCBI taxonomy): domain Eukaryota; kingdom Metazoa; phylum Arthropoda; class Insecta; order Diptera; family Drosophilidae; genus Drosophila; species Drosophila ezoana. The sequence continues at coordinate 6,889,859 of JAWNOU010000005.1, read as the reverse complement.
AATTGTGAGCGAGCAAACACCTGCCAAACTGGAAAAGATACGCGATCGTTTGTACGAGCTACTTTCGCAAGGTGTGCCACCCAATCTTATCTTCCGTGGCCTCGTGGAGCAGCTGGTCAACAATTGTGATATGTCAATTAAGGCAAAGACATTGGAATACGCCACACAATACGAGCATCGCATGCAGAACGGTGCGAAACATATATTCCATTTGGAGGCTTTTGTGGCCCAATTTATGAACATCTACAAAAAGTTTCTTGCCGAACTGGTAATGACAGATGATTTCTAACATTATTATATTATACTCTTTATTACGCCCATTCAATACATGTAGAGCGCTTAACCGAAAATTTGCTGTTGCTGTCGATTTTCTCTATCTGTTAGAATGGCTAACTTCATTTTGTCCTCTGTGGTGCGCTTAACTGTCTCAATGTATCGGGCAACTTCTTCCTCGAGCTTGACATGTGCCTGCAAATGAAGAGTGGCAAATATTGTATTCGCATATAAAAAATACTAAAATGGAGGAGGTGACATTACCATCTCGTATTCCATATGTTTGCTGCCATTTACTTGCAAGCCGTGCAACAGCAGATCGATTGTATTAATGGGAAACGCGAGCTGTGGATTAGTCACATTCACCGAGTGCTTAAAGTCAAAATATTCACTGCCTGCTCCCAGCATGCCGCCAATCATCTCACATGCCAAATCGGCGGCATCGAGCAAACGATTGTGCTTCACCAACAGGTGGAGCAACTCTCGAGAGTTAGCTAATTTGTAGGAATCATACAGCCATTGTGGCACAAATGCATTCAAAGTGAGTATTCGGTTAACGACACATTTCCGTATTGAAGTTGATTCATTGAGCTCGTTGTCGACAACCAGTTTTTGCAGCAATGACCAAGCCATGTCAGCTGCACTGTTCCGATGGGCAAGATCTGAAAAGTACCATTGATTTCGGTTCGAAAAATACGGAACATTAATTTGTAACTTATACCTGCTAAATCATTGTTCTGCAACCAAGCCCAAGCATCCTTAGCTTTATCCTCAGTGGTGCTAACGCATGCAGCTGCCAGACTCTCAAATATTGGCAGCACAGAGAACGCATGACCACGTGCAAGCTTCAATGCTGCTGTGTATAGGCCACAGGTGGCTAAGAGATAGGAAAGCTCTTCGGCGCCAGCCATTTCATAGGCGGCCACATCTTTGCGATGGTGGGCAAGCTCTCTTAGAGCCTCAGCGTGCAGCAGCTCACGTCGTATGTCGGTTAACTCCAGTACAACGACTTCGTGGGTTTTGCCAGGGTCCAGAGAGCGCTGCTCGTTATTAGCCTGATCCGTAGGCACCTTCTCGTCACCAATTGTCGGCTTCGCAATCCATCTATAACGATTATCGACCAAATACAAGCAATTTATGCAGACCAGTAGTGAGGAGCAGCGCTTTTGGAGCGCATCAGGTGCATCGCTGTCCACCTGAAGGCGCATGGCCTGCTCGTACATAACAGTCGCAGCTGTGGGCAAAACACGTACATTACTCGTAAAAATTAAGTAAATTGCTTTCAGAGAGACATTACCTTTGCGCATGTTGCCTTTGTTGGCATGAAATGCATATAGAAAATTATAGACTTCGTTCTGATCGATACTCAAGGAGCGCGCACGAGATTCCACAATGTTCTCAAATTCCTCTTGCAGGCCATTGTAAGGCAATTGCATTAGCAGATCAAAGCGTTTGCACTGAAACAACATTATGACTAACTGACGCAGACAATCCTTGCGCCGCGATGTGTCTGCGTTATAGACCAGAGCATGATAGGCCTCCTCATAGTGGCCCAGCTGCAAATGGTTGTTAAATACTATTGATTGGAACATTGGCAACTGCTGATCGTCTACATGCAGTTTGTTCATAGCTATGTGGGCCAACTGAATGATATAATCGTATGCCGAATGTTGTTCAAATAATTGAATAACTTTCAGATAATAATGTACCAAAGCCACTTTGGCCTCTTCTTTTGTTGGCACAACTTTCTGTCTGCTAAGGATGCCCGCAAGCTTGCCATAGATCGGCGTGTTCTTCAGCACTTGCTCAAACAAAAGTGGTTCCTTAAGCACACTCTCTTGAACTTGCTCGAACAGTTGAATAGCTTTTTGCGGCTCGCCGCAATCTAATAGGGAAACTGCCAGCATGAAGCTTCCTAAAAAAAAAAAAGATTATTTATTATATTAAGACCACATATACAACTGGTAAACAGCTCCATACGTACGCGAATCAGCTTTCTCGCTACACCAACCAGCCAGCAGGCGCTCATAGTCCTGAATGATAATGTGATGGCATGTGCCAAAAAGCCATTCTGGGAACACGTCATTCCAAGCCTCGGGCCAGCTGTAATTAAATGTCAAGATTAGCAAGATGAACAAAAACAAATAATGTCTTCAAACTTACAGCATCTGATTGATGCAACCAACCAGCTGTAGCAGAGTCTGACGCATTGACAACTGATCCACCAATGAATTGGGTTCCTTGAGCAGCATCGACAGGGCGCTAAATAAACCCTTTGATTGCAGAAACAAGCAAAGCAGCGTTGTTTGGTTATTCAAACGTATTTGGCTCGAATATGGCCTCGTATATCCACTAAACAGCTGTGCACGCGTCAGACGCTGTATCGAGACCTCACTGCAGATGGAAAAAATATGTTATAAATTGAAAGCATAGCTCTTCAATTTGTTGGGGCTTACAAGTTAACTGGCGTGTTCAGCGAAATAGGTGTTTCAGAGATCCAGACAAGTGTGTAATAGGAGTGCAAGAAATTTATATTTGTCATAATAGTGTAGTCGCTCTTAGAAACATTCCCATATAGTATGTACTGCAGAATTAAAAGGTTGCGGCAAACGGCAAAGCTAAAAAATACAATTAATTCGTTAATTAAAGAAGATCAAGAAGATCGAAGAATATTATACCGTATCGTTGCCATTTGCTTGACCGTCTCGGCTAGAATGGAAATTCCATATTCGCTGCCAAACAATGCTCCAGTTGATTGCAAAAAGCGCGTCGACTTTGATTGACCTGCAGAATCTGGATAGGCATCTTCGTCGACAATGGCGAGTAAATCAAGCAACATATTAATGGCTGCATCCACAATATTGATCGATTGTAGCTTTTTCCTTATTTGCTCCACGCAGTCGGTTGATAGGTTAATGCCATCGTTATCATCAATGTTATCATCGCCTTTGGTGATTTGAACCAACAAGTTTGTTAGCACACTATCATTCCTCTGATAAATTTTTTTATCCAACTCCAACTTGATATCTTCACTTAAGAACTTTTCCAATTGATTGATGACCTCCATTAGTTCAATAAAGCCGTAGGCCGCCACAAGATCATCTCGGCAATAGGGCGCTACAAACTCAGCTACATCTCGTGTGTTCTCCCCAACAAGCATTAGGTGTTCCAGCATTTCACACGGGCGGAGCAATGCAAACGATTGCCTTCTGATAACACAAACAGCATCCATGGCGCCCAAAACAGACAGGCCTGTCGGCTCGGAAAACTTAATGTGGTATTGCTCACAGCAGGAGTAGAAGCGATCCCAGAGCCTGGTCGCAATCTCTAAATATTCATCGTCGCTGACAACGAAATCTTTCAGCTCGTTTTGAATCTCATCTTCGACTGTCTGGCAGACCTGCTCCTTAAGCATGCCCATTGTCAGTTGCTTTATATCGAACTGCATGTTGACGCGTCTGAACATCTGCAAGGGCAAGGACAAGTTATTTTTGCTTCAACAACATCCAAACAAGAGCTTACATAAAGTGCCTTAGCGATCACGTTTCGATCAAATCGACCCGGATGAAATATGTAGGAACAGTATGCTTCGCGTGGATCGACGCCCTGCTCCATGGTAAGACAATATCGATCCGGCGGTGGTTCCAATGCAGCAGACACCCATTTAATTGAGCTGTCGGCATCCAAGAAAATTGCCGACACATTAAAATCACCCTCAGCATTGCTCCACAGCGTCCAAATATGAGAGAAAGTTGCATCGAAATCAGCCAAATCCATTTGCGGAGCTGGCACTTTATGACGCACAGCTAGACCCACGGTTTTTGTGTTCATGTCGCTCAGTTTGCACACGATGCTAAAGCAAATGAATTCGGAGTCCTTTTCGTGCGACAAAAATACACAAAAATTATGATCATCGATTTTGCGCAGCAAACTATTTTGGGCTAAAAAAGATAAATTGAATAATAAATATATTTAAACTTTGGATTTAAAAGACTAAATAGAAAACTTACGGCCCTGAGCTCCTTGGGACTCTGTACAGCTATATGAGGCAACACTTTGTAAAGTGGAAACCGACCACAAACGTAGTTCATTATTCCGATAGAGTACCAATAAAAACATTTCTTCTTCAATGCGACTGAAAGCCATGGAGATAGCTCCCTCCAAATGTTCTCCTCGACCACTGCAATTGCATTTGATTAATGTATTTATTTAGAGCAAAATAAACAATATGGATACCCACGTTAAGGCGCCTTTCAAGTTCGTGAGGAAACGCGGCATTAAATGGGACTCTTTCACTTCGTGCGAAATTGTGCTGCCGGTCCGACAGTTCATAATATAAAGCATGAGCTTTGAATGGTAGTCAACTGCGAAATATGCCTCCTGGCTATTCTCGGACATATCGGAAGCGGCGAGGTGTGGCACACTAATTGCCATGGTTCCATCGAGCACATAAAATGTGCTGCGATCTTTCAAGTTGTTAGCGTTAGCATCATGGAAAATGGAATTCCTTTGGAAATCTGCCGGAGCAACACAAGCGGAAGATGCTTCGATCTGTAGTGGAAACACAATCCGATGCACACTACTGACGGTGACCACCAAAAGGGTGACGGTGTTTGCCTGCTCGGACAACGAGACATTTAACACTGCGGAGTCCGTAAAGCGTAGACGAAGATGGTTTTTCAGCAACGAAATATCCAGGCTGACCTCGGACAGTTCCACGACATCTTGATATGTGCGCCTTGGATAGAACAATTAGCCATATGTAAATCATGTATGTGCGTAGCTACCAATGTTTACCAATATATAAATCGGTTCCTGTTTTGGCCATTGGCAAGAAAATTGTAACAATAGCTGCCTGACTTTCCAAAAGTCTTAATATCCTGCAGCGTACTTTGTGTGCCTATTTTGGTTAGACAACAATACAAGCAACATTTATCAAAATTTATGAGACACTTCTGGACGACGCTAACAAATACACCTGGCGGTTGGTACCATCTGACGCACCTGTATTTATTTCGACTTCGATCCATTCTTCTGGGTTTATATTTTTTGGTATAACCTCTCGGTAACTCATATTAGCTTTTGTATTCATCTCGAATTAAAGATATAATTAAAAATATTCTAAATAACGCACATAGATACGGTCACCGGCAAAAAAAACACGCGCGTGTTATCGGTGGCTGACATTATCGATTTTGTTAGTGATGTTAATCAGCATCGGTGTCTGAATTGAAGTTCCAAAGAACTACTTTCTAAAAACCCGAACTTCAATTTGGAGCAAATGATTGAAAATTGAGCATATATAAGAACTAAAATTGTAGTTATTTTCAAAAAGGCTCAGTTTCACGATTAAAACCAAACAATAATAAATGCAAAAGGTTTTTGAAATATTTCTTTAACTTGGAACTAGTAGCCGATATCATTTAAGCACAGTTCCGTCACACTATGAATATGAATTCGCCGAAGATCCCGCTGTTAATAACATTCAGCGAAATGTTATGAGTTAGACGCAAAAAACACATGGCTACTTGTTTTTATTTAGTTGCCAAAATCAGTAAACCAAATTTATTATTATAATTTATGAAAATATGACTGAGGAGGGTAGAATCACAGCTACTTCATCTCATAATGATGATGATATATTAATATGCCTGCCTGGAGAGCGCTTGTGTCGCGTGGAGGATAACATTATAGTGGGACAAGGTACCTACGAGCAGGGAGGCTACATTTATGCCTGCAAATCTGGAATAGTACATATTGATGAAACCACAGAAAAGGTAAGCTAGTTATATATTAGTATAGTTAATTAACACCAAATAACTAATTTATCATTTCAGTGCCAAATTGTAAGTGTCCACAAACCAGGCTTTCATTTGACCATACCGGCTACTGGAGATGTCGTCACGGCACGCGTCCTTGTGACGACACCCAAATTCGCCAAGTGTGCTATATTTTGCGTTGGCAACGTTCTACTCGAGAGTAGTTACCGCGGTCTTCTGCGCAAGGAGGACGTGCGCGAAACTGAAAAAGACCGCGTGGATATTTATAAGTCATTCAAACCCGGCGATGTCATATTGGCGCGTGTTGTCAACCAGATGGAACAATCGTTTATGCTGAGCACAGCAGAAGCAGAACTCGGAGTTGTGGTTGCGTATGCCAGCGATATCCGAAAGAATCGGATTCCCATGGTGCCTATTGGCTGGGGTGAGATGCAGTGCCCGCAGACAACGATTAAGGAGCCAAGAAAGGTGGCTAAAGTACTGCCAGAAAGTTCAATAAAATCTGATAAATAAAACATAATAAAACATTATCGAAGTAAGTCTAGTATATTTGTAATGTACAAGAAATAGTTTTATATTATTAGCAAATTTCTATATAGAAGTTATTATATAAATTTAATCTAATTAGAGGCCCTTTGCAAAGCCGTTTCTTTATTTTGTTGTGTCAGTTTGAACCCAACACATTGCGATTATTCGATTCTAAAGACTTTCATGATGTATCTTTTTCATTATCCCATTTCATTAATGACATTAATGATTGATTAACGATTTTATATAGTAGCCAGTTGTTAATTTCCGAGGATTTTGAATGGTTTGGAAAAACAATGGTAAATTTAGTTTTGTTATCAATTGTTCTTTGCTTTAGAATTTCAATTGTGTTACGTTAATAACTTGAAGACTTCTTGGTTTTTGAATGTGGTGATCAATTTGGTTATTAGATTTCAAAGCTTCTTTACTTCAAACACTGCGCTTTACAATCCTTTTCGTCCTCAAACATGTTTCGTGTGCCCTGGCAGCCACCATAGATGAAATACTCGCATTGGCGACTGTCCTTTATAAATCGCCACTTTGGAAAAAATGCCCTACAGGGACCTGTTTCGCACGGCTTGTCGTCACATTTTCCTGACGTTTCAAATATTTCATAACAATGTTTAAACTAAAATGTTTACTTATACTTACTTGCATTGTAAGCGTCACTGGCCAGCAAGAAAAGAAAAATTAATGCAAGCACTAATATGAATGTCCTCATTTTGTACAAAAACTTAAAATTTGAGCTTTGACGAAACTATACTTGACTTGACATTAAACCTGATGGCTACTTAATTAAAACCTTTTGCTTGTTGAACAAATGTATTTATCGGATAAATCAAGTACTCGAAGGACATACTCGTAAGAACCAGAACTTCCAATTGGCATTTAAAATTCCAATTCGAGAAATTAACTAGCTTTGATTTAAATAGAATCCAGACAAATAAACATTTAGAAAATAGAGCATGATGACTTTTCGATGTGGGACATCCCAATGGTCCTTCAAATGTCAAATTTATCCCGGTTATTTTAGATTTTGGCAAATTTTAGTGCAATTTTTTGTTGAAATATGAAAATCCTTGAATCCTGCTCCTCGGCAGTTCAGAAAGGTATATCCTTTCGATATCCTTAAGGATATGACCGAGCTATGGCTAAAAAAAGAATGTCCTTTTTAGAAAAATAGCTCTAGCCTAGCCATATCCTGGCGGATTTTCAAAGGACTTGTTTCGTTGGAATCGTAGGACGAACTTCATCGAATTGCGATTTAGGTATCCGACAAATTTCAGGAGAGAATGCAAGAATTCAAATTAAAATATAAAAATTTCTGATATCTTGGAAACTACAAGGACGATTTTGATGTCCTTTGCCAAGCTGGTAGCCCTGTTCCCTAAGAGTTGTTCGTCAGGAACCGCAAGGATATGGCGGAATTATAGGCAATTTTGTGTACACATTCATCCCTTTCATTGTATATTCTGGACTGGGCGTAGAAGGACTTTTTGTTTGCCAAAGGACTTAATGGTAGTCTTTTACCTACTTTTTGCAATATTTATTAATGCTTTTCCGATGCACATAATAAATTAATTTATGCAATTTTCTAGCAAAATTTATTGTGCCGCCAAGGATGGATTATGGTTGCGTTTTTTACTGCTTTTAAGAAAAAAGGACAACCCATTAGGTAAATGTATAAATAGCTCTCGTGCAGAAACGAATGTTAAACAGTTGTCAATTTGGTGCTAAACTCAATAACAATGAAATTATGCTGCCAACGAAAATGGAATCGCGTGCTCGAACATTATAGATGGTTGTGACTAATTCGAGCCTTGTGCATGTAAGTAGGTCCGAGGGTCAATGACTAAGTTTATGGAAGGACTAACCCGGCATAGGCAATAAGGTATGCAAATAGGTGTTACAGGTGTGCTTGCAGGACTCCCGCAATGTGTACAGGGGATGGCCAGCCAATCATTGTTTGATCAATAAGCAGCGCAACTCGTTTTGGCGATTACAATGCCGGCTAATATTGAATTCAAAATAAACAAAACCGATATAATATTCAAATGAATCGGATGGCAGTAGACAGGGTATTAGCTTTCCAAATAGTACACGGGCGGAAAAGGCTAGAAACGGCTCATTCACCACAAAACTATTGCGTGGGCGAGGACAACGGCGGCAGCTCAGAATGGTGCAGATATCCCAGACCGAGGAGGACATTAAAATATCCATTGAACTGAATAGGCTGGTCACGCGCAAACCGGACGTTGTGCTGTTGCCGCAGTACTTGAAGTTCAACAATCCACCAATATTCTTTGAACGGCATCTGGTCCAGGAGATCGATGAAATGGCCAGTTTCTGTCGCATTTTCAAGCATGAGGCTCGCATTGTGCTTGTCAAGAAACAGCCCGGCATCTGGCCGGAGCTCTTTCAGAAGCTGGACAAAGAGGCGTTGATGCAAAAACGCCTAGAAATCGCCGATCTGATTGTAGAGCGGAATAAGAAACGCGATGAGATGGCATTGGAGCGTTACGAGAACAAGCGACGTGCCGAAATTACAAAGGAGGTGAAGCGTGAAGGCGACATGAAGGATCGCGTTAAAAAGTTTCAGGAGAGCTCATGCCAAGAGGCTCTAATGGTGGGCGTGCGTAAAGAAACCCATGCCAAGCCCAATAACTCGACGCTTAGCAACAACAACAACAACAGGGAACAGCTGGCAACGGACATGCGACAGGCAACTCCTGTGGTGCGGTATCAACCACCCCTGGCCATGTCAGCGGTGCGTGGCAATGGACGCATCAGTGTGAGCTTCTCTAGTCAACACAAGATGAATACACCGAAGCGTGAATCCCAGGAGGGCATTCAGATGCCATTCACTATACAGGATAGAGTGAATGGCAATCCGCCGACCAGGGAGAAAACTCCAATGGAAAGGCTCGATGAGTGAAAATTATAAAAAAAAAGGGTGGATGTGTAGTGTGTGTACATGTGTGTGTGTGTGTGAGTTTGTTTACATGTGTGTGTGTGCAAAATTTCTAACTTACAATGTTTTTTTGCAGAAATAAATATAAATTAAATGCTTTTAACTAGCCTAAGATAAGGAATATACTCGTTTATAATTTAATTGGAATACTTTTATTTTAAATTAGATAAAATATACAACAATTATTACATATGCATATATCCATTATATTTGTAATAAGCTTTTCAAACAAAAAATAATACACGGCATTATGCACGAGCCAGTATATATTTAGCAAAGGTTTCAGTTAAGATTATGTTTTATTTAGAATATATATACTTGCATATGTATGTAAGTTAAACGGTATATACTTTATATATTGCAATTTCATAGCGTGTGTAAAATGCTGTCGACTTTTCTTTTAGTTAATGTGTTTTTCGTTTCATTCTATATATTTACAAACTTTAAATTTGCCAGTTTATTTAATTATTGTTAATAATCATTTTGTATTCGAGTTTATAAAGTGTTAAATATCGGTTTAATATCCAAAAAGCAAGTCAATAGCTACTTTATTTTATTATCATTTTCTTCTATCTACGTCCATACCGATCATAGATTGGAAAACGACTGCAGACAAGATTTAGCAATTTATATCCTTATTTGCATCTTGCATCAACGAGACGAGTATTTATTCCCTCACGAGGCTTAGGCTTAGCCATGCTACGAATATGAATACATACAAATACCTTTCCCTCTATATATATAAATGCATATATATATATATATGTATATGCAACTTGAAATCATATCTGATTTCGTTAGCGATTACATATATTAGCCATAATTACTCTTGGTATGTGTATGTATGCGTGTAAATATGTACAATTCAAATTAGATTTTGATTTAAGGTTTAGTCTGTAGTATTTAGGTATGTATGCATATTGGGAGATACTCTTATAAAGTATGGTAAATAAAAGCTTTGGCGCTTTGTAGTAATCCAACTGCTGGGTGCTTACATCCTGCATCAATTTTCTTTGGAATTACTTTTTCTTTTTGTTTTTTGCATTTTTATCCGGTTTAACCGAAGCCATCAGGGATCAAGCAGAGGTCTCATTGGGTTCCATCCATCCCTCGCTGTCATCCTCGCTATCCGAATCTTCAGACTCCGATAGCTCAATGGCCACTCGCCTGGCCAAAATCGAGGCTACATCCAGCATTGCCGTATTGCGTTCAATTTCCTTCAGCTCGGACTTTTCTACCTTGCGTAGTATGATGCCTAAATAAAGCAAACAGAAATTGTCATTTGGAAGGCTTTTTCAAATAGATCTGTGTCGTTTACTCACCATCTCGAATGGCTTTCATCAAATCGTTGCGTGGATCATGGAATGGCGCCTGCATCTTTTTGGCACTCACAATGTGGGAGCCACCGTTTGGCTGGCACAGCTGCAGCTCTCCGTTGGCCAGCGATTTGGGCAGAATTTGGTGTGGATGCTGCTGCATTTGCACGCCGCCGATGCCACTCTCGTCCACTGGCGGTGGCGGTGGTGGCGGCGGTGGCGCTACATTGGGTGGCGACATTTTTGGTGAGTGCTGCAAAGCAAAAAAAAACAGGAATTAATATACATACAACATATAATGAGCATTAACAAGAGTCTACCTGATCGGGCACTGGCGGCGGTGGCGGCAAATCGCTGAGCGAGTTCATCTGATTGCTAGTCGAGATGCCCATGCTATTGAAGGTGTTGTTCAGCTGCGCCATAACCATGTCGTTCGCGTTCTGGGTACTGTTGCTGGGCGCCATCTGCGGAGAGCCAGCTCGCGATGTGCTGTTGGTGCGGCCCAGCAGCTTGGCCGCCATGTGGCCGCTGGCCATGCCGTTCATGGCCGACAACGGCGACACCGCATCCGGCACTGGCGGCGGCGGTGGCAATGCGTCCCGACTCGTCGACATGCTGCGGCCGCGTGTGGGCGTATTTGCGTTCGATGCTGTGGGCGTGCCACCGCCGCTGCCATTAGATGGGGGCGCTGGTGGCGGCTGCGATGGACGCGGCTTGTTACGCGATGGTGTGCCCGGTCCATAAATCTGTTCCGGCGACATTGGGCCCTGTCCGCTCTGCCCATAGATCGCATGCGACTGATGGTAGAGCGTGCCGTCGTACAGCTGCTGCTGTTGCTGCTGCAGATGCATATGCGAGCTGCCCGAGATGCCGTTGGTGCCGTACGCAGCTGCATACTGATTGGCCGCTGCCTGCGGTGTGAGTGGCTCGTAGCCGCTGCCGTCGATCTGCTCCGACTGGTAGCTGCGCCGCAGCTCAATCGAGTTTGGCCGCAGTGGGCGTGTGTCGTATATGCCCATATCTGAAAAACGACCCAAAGGAATCATTAATACAGTCATTGGCTATTCCATGAAACTTAACATATGACAAAATTAGAAACTCCAATTAAAAAAACAAGAAAGATTAAGGATTCACACAAAAATGCAAAACAGGAAACATAATTATTGCAAGCAAAATCTGTAGTCTTGTGAGGCTGCGAATAAAATGCAATAAATAAATACAATTTAATTTAATGATTATCGCACAGTCACCTAAAGTGCGTCACAGAGTACAACTAGAATTAGAGAGCAAGGCTGGGAATTGCTGGGAATTGGTTTACGAGCGAGAAGGCTTAAGCTTTCAATCTTAAAAATGATTTCTTTTAAAAACTTGATCGTCCACGATTATGTGTAAAAATGTTTACCCATTGATATAATTCATCTCTTCCATTCAATAGTCAAAATTTAGATAGTTGAAGCTTGTATCCTATACTCAGAACAAAGAGATCGTTTGATCTGTGCACAAATTGGTTAAATACCCTATAACTAACATCGCTGTATTATTTTAAGAGCAATTCCGAACCCTGTTTAGAACTCTTGGAGAGTTATGATAAAAGTGTAAACAAAAATAAATAAAACGAGTAACAAAGATAGGCGATCTTCTATTAGCAGCTATATAGTAGGTCCATCTGGTGTAGGTGGGAAAGTAGGAATACGTTTAAGTCAACTTTGTGTAGGATCAGAGCAAATACTTAAACTTAATACTAACTGTGGCATTGCTATTGGATACTACAGCGTGTGTATGTAAAGTGGCTTATAGTCTTAAAATTGTCAATTGTTTGCCAATTGGTGTTGTTCTTACACTTCTATTATTAAGTAATCATCATTAATTACTTAGTAACAGTAGTAGAATTAATTTATGATTCATTTTCTGTTGCTTTGGGATATGCATCCTGAACGAAATTATAAATGTTCACATTATGGTGCTTATTGTTGTTGTTATTCATCTGAACCTAAATCATAATGTTTCGACAGAGCGTTTAGTACACATGGAATGTATACAAAATATATGGTATATAAGTACATATAGGGGAACTATATAAAGTGGCAAGTGACAGTAGGTACGATAGAAGTAGATGAAGGAACATTTATATATACAAACACAATTGAGTGTGTGTTGTATTAAATCTTTTTGTTTATCTGACCTGTAATAGCGATTGCCGTTTGCTTTGTGAGATTACTGTTATTCTCCAAATGTGAGAGCATATTATAGGGCTTAACAGAATCTGGAAATGAGATGATCATGCGGTGTTCGTTTAAGCTACTTAAAATACGAATATGTTTACACAAACTATAGTTAGAGCAACAAACGAAACAAAAACATAATAATAATCGATCTCCATATGAGTCGATGCACTTAGGGGTTCAATAGGGTTTTCTTAATTATGATAAGGTTTCGCTCTTGTTCCGAGAACTCCCATTTGTTAAGCAAATTAATGATCAGTAATTTTACAACATTTACAATATTTAAATTAGGCTTTTGCGATTTATCTTTGCGCAGTATATACACTTTTAGAGTAGTCTAATATTATATAAAAAATGGGCTTCAGTTTCCCTAAGCCTCAAATTGATATTTATTACCCAATTAGAATTTTTAGCAGCTGACGTACTTGCATTTTGATTAACAGCTGTAAGTAAATAGGTCTCATTAACAGTCGATTTCTCTGCTAATAAACTGTTATTGATGTGTATATTAACACCAACAGCTTTACTTTAACAGTTGTTACTTTAGGCGATCAAAAGTAATAGTAAATGTCAATTTTAATAATGAATCTAGGTACATGAAGTGATCAGAAGAATAACAATGTGCTCTGTTGTAGGGCATATGTATATAGAAATGTACAAATGAATGAATCATATCGATTGGCGAGCAAGCGCTTTGCAAGCTAGTAGCAAGCGTTTGCAGGTAATTCAAATAACATGATTATCTTTAGGTACATACAATTTGGATTAACATTTTGTGAATATTAAAACCAAAACGAAAGCCGCGATATGCGCAGTCGATGACGCTTTCAGCTGCGGGGCATTGATGTACCGTACCTACGTCTTGAACATCACCGATATTCGTCAGCTGTTGTTGTATAAGCCTTCGACGTGCCAGTGTTCCCAGCTGAAAATCGCTGTCAGCATTTACAGTTTGGATTTCGATTAGCTGGGCTAAATTTGCATACAATAATTGGGCGTTAATCATTGTGAATGTGGGTATTATTAGAGAAATTACGTAAATTCGTATTGTTCAGATCCGGTTTGCTTAAAATGATATTGTACACAGCTATAGTATAAAGTTAATCAATTTCCCTAACTTGCTAAAGACCTGTAAATTAACTAACAGTGCATTTAACAGCTGTATTGCAGATTATTACAGTTTCGGAGAATGTTATTTAATAACAGCACGTTGTAAATATGTTAAGTTTGGTTTGATTGTAGAGTTATTTTATCTAGCGCTACATATAAAATAGTTGAAGTCGAAGTAGAATAAAATTCTTACCCTAGAATAGAAATTCCTATTAAAACGTTTTGACTTGACAGGAGTTCTACGCCTAATATACTTGGCATACTTTTACTTTTATACTTAAGCACTATTATTATGGAAAAAGCGTCTACTCACTGCCATATCCGGCCTCTTCATTGGGCATTGCGTTGGGCGTACGATAGATAACATTGTTTGGCATCAGGGTTTCGCCGTGACCCAACGCGATTTGTCGCTGCTTTTCGCGTGTGTTGTGTGGCGTACGGACGCGTTTCTTGTGCCGATTGTTTGGACCACCGCCGGTGCCCTCTTGCCGTGGTCGATGCAGCTTTTTGCCTTTGTCGTGCATCACGCGCTCCGTATCCTTTAGCATCTCTTGTCGCCACAGCTCGAAGAAGTAGTTGGGATCCGTGTAGAATTTGAGCCCATCCTTGCCATCATCACGGTATACATTGAGCTTGTCCAGTGGCGGCGGTTTGTCGCACAGGGCATACGTCTCCAGCATGGGGGCGGGCATCGTGGAGCGCGAGAAAATCTGCTGATCGAATATCTTGGCCGACTTAAACGCCTTTTTGCGTGTTATATCGGTAAGGGGTACTTCCTCCACGGTGCTATCCAGCTGGGTTACCTTTATCGCCAGCCGATCAATGCGCGCCTGCAGTGAATTGGCCCGATCCCCAATATTGCCCACATCTCGCGCCAACTCGCCAAACACGTCCTCGGCATGCTTAGATAGCGACGACAATTGCCGTATTATATTTGTCAGCGTCGTGTTTGTCACAGTCTCCAATTCCACAGACTGCAGCTCATCCTGCTGGTAAACGGATCGAGCTACATGTACGGGCTCTATGGAACGTTTGGGCAGCGGCATATTTTTGTGTTTGATCCGCCAAAGTTCTCCAACTAAGCAACTGTTATTCGTTAATGCGTTTTCATTGACTGCAAAAAGATAAGAGGACATTTTTAGAGAAATCTGATTTGAACACGAAAACTTCGTGTTGGTAACTTTAATAAGTTTGTCGATGAAGTAATATAACATTCCAGCCCCACAATTTAGATTAAACAAAAGTAAAAATTTCATCTTAAAACTTATGTTAAAAAAATAAATAAAAAACAAATGCAAAAGTCGTGCGTATCGTGTAGTCTTTATCCGAATTGTTTATCCGTGTTTATCCGAATTGTGGCTTGTGTTTGTATTGGCAAATTCTTTCTAGTTCCCACTAAGTCTGCGACAGCAATCGCTTACAACCGAATAGCCCACTTTATTGATGCTTAGCCAAGAAATGCAATCCGCGCTTTAAAGCACGCAAGTTTGTTCCGCCCCATAGCTCTAACAAAGTATTTTAACAGCTTTTTATATTATCCTCTTTCTCGCATTCTGAGAATATTTTTTAAGGTAAAGTTCAAAAATTGTTAATACTTTCCTTAAAGATGCGAATACATTTTACATCAAAATGGGATTAAGATATTTGGTAATAACTCTTATAGGAATAATCGACCGGAAATTAAGTATCTTTTAAATGAAAACTATAAATAAATAGCAGAACTGTAAGGAAGTTTAATCTTCAACACTTGCAAGATAACAGTTGCTTCTTGAATTTAAATACATTTGTGTATAAAAGTATGTTTAAACTATTGGAATAAATCATACATATTTCTCTACACCAAATGGCTTAAGACCGGGCCAAGGTATTTTGCACGAGCCAATTCACCCTCTCGTTTTGTGTGTGAGAGAATTTTAAAGTGTATTCACTTGTAAATCGCTTGCTAAAAGTCGACTGTGGGCCTGGACCACACCCACGAGATATGAACCAAAATTGTGATAAGCATTGTAAGATAACTACCCCAACCCTTTGTAGAAGAGCATAATTATCGCGAACTGCTCGACTGCTTCTTAGTTACTCTTATCATTCGTCATTGCCACCAAAAAAAAAACGTTGTTGCTTTAATGCCAACTGGAGCCCCAGTTGTATATGTGTGTGAGTGTGCAAATGCATGTACATGCATACAAACGTAGTTGTCTAATGAAGGCTACCCGCAATACAACTGAATGTATATACATTTCGCTTAAAATTTGCTCACAAAAACACACACACACATACGCACAAACTTGTACATTACTTTCAAAATTATCAATTTCCTTTGCACAGTGGCGAGTTGTTAAACTAGATAGCCCAAAATTTCATTTGGTCTCCGTCACCCCCTCGCAACTCACCTCACTCACGCACACTTTTCACACACTACACAATAATATCTATTGGCGCCTTTATGTTAACATATACTTAAATTTAGTTTATTGTAATTTGTGAAAGTTAATTGCTTTACAATTTACACTAAATATGTATAGTTTTGCTTTTCTTTTTTTTTGTGAATTTTTGGATTTCCACACCTTTATTGTAGTGGTGCACAATTGCATTTACACTGGAGTTATCGATGTGCAATCGAATAGATTAGATTTCAAGTTGGAATTTCTGAGTTGCTTTCGACAAATATATTCAATAGTCATTTTCTAGTAAAAAAAATTTTAATAAACGAAATTAATTTATTATAGTTTAATATGCAAGAACTACAGACGCGTATAATTTGTAGATGGTAATGGCATTTGTCGCTTTCACAGATCACATAATTATCGATAACATATCGCATTAATGAACAACTAGAACTGACGACCCTGTTTCATTGCATTCTGAAGACGTAAGGTTTTTACATATTCCTTATTAATTTCGCGGCTGCATAACATTAAATATATATTTTTTTATAGATTTCAATACAATGGCGAGCGTAGCTTCAAAAGGATCTGGTCTCATAAACAGTAAGATTCTTTTTCATCATTAATTACGGAATATCTAAGAGATTTATTTTGGAAATTATGTAATGATATACTTTAACAGGGCTGCTTGTGCAAGCAAGACCTCAGTTGGATGTTTTCTTAAAATACGCAAAAGTGGAGTTAACTCCCCCGACACCAGCCGATATTCCAGCTATTCGCCAAAGTATTGGTAATATCGTCAAGAGTGCAAAGACCGGATCCTACAAAAACCTATCGGTTAAGGAGGCATGGCTTAACACACTTGTCACCGCAGAGGTTATCTTCTGGTTCTACGTTGGCGAGTGCATCGGCAAGCGTCACATTGTTGGCTACAACGTTTAAATTTACAGTTACGAAAAATTAGCGAATGACAAATGAATTGGCATCACTAACGATATGTATGTAAACGAATAAAAGTTTCAAATTTAAATGTAATCAATAATATAGATATTAATTTGTGAGTGGATACGAACAAATATTTAAAGGACGAAATGTTGCGCAGCTTGGTCGAAAATAATGATATAATTGTGTGAACATGTATGTGCATTCAAGGCATATTTCAATTTGGATTACGTTAAGATGAAGTCTTTAATCTCCAACTTGCCGCAACTAGAATATCAACAAAAAGCCAAAGATTGGTACTATTTTTCGCACAACTATTGGTGTTTATTAAAGATATGTTGAAGAACGAAATTGTTTACAGTTATACTTCTGGGTGCAGACGAGCAAAGCTCTTTGTCGTCCTAATCAATCGTACTTATAAATATTTTTGGGCCGCAGCATTTACGGGATTTAATATAGATATTTAGCATTTATGTTTCATTAAATATAATCTAAACATATTAGGAAAATTAAACACGCGTTTACGCAAGTCTTATTAAAATAAGCAAAGGAATTACATTCAGTGTAGAGCATAAAATGAGTTTTACCATTCAAAACATTTTGAAAAATATGAGCTTAAACATAGTAAAACATCTTAAAGATAATAGAATTTTTTCTCAAGTGCACATTGAGGAATGGCGTGCAAGTGAGTTCCAACGAGCGTCGCCAGTTTGTTGGCATATTGACAAACGGCCGGCACTCGAGTGGTTCCTGACCAGTTGTAATACAAATGACACATTTTGTATGTAAGCTTCTGAATCTGATCAGGGCTTAAACGTATGTTACTATAGAGTACATTATAGCTGGTGGGTGAAACTGTGCCCTGACGTACCGTTTGCGACACAAGATAAAAATCGTAGCGCTCAGGCAACGTAACAACATCATCAACGACAGTTCCTGGCGGAGGGTTTCGCATACTGTCTAAAAAGAAACGTGTGTTCGAAGATTTGGTGACCACAATGTAGGCGAGCATAGGTGCGGCAGTGGACGACACGCGCTTATATTCAGCATCCAGTTTTTCGACAATGTCCTTGACCTCGTACTCAAACAACTGTTTTAAGGAGCCCGAGCTAACGCCATCACGGTAAAATATGATACGGGTCGGCAACTTTTTATGCTCGCGTTCATATTGCCTCAAAGCTTTTAATATCATTGGCCACAGATTGTTGGCCAAAACATCATAGGCGCTGCACTCTGCGACGGTACTAAAGAATGTTGAATTCTGTTGCAGATCCATTGAGGCCACCAATGCTCCATAGGCCTTGGATCGATTTCGCGAACATTTGGCTATATCAAACCCAATGGTCATCAGACCAGACAGCGGCAGCTCTATCATCCACGGTGTATAGCCCAGTTTGCAATTGATTTGTATTGCAATTTTTGTAGCCACGCTCAAGCCGTTTCTATTGGCATTTGTGGTCACCACCTGGGTTGGGATAGCCCTGTCCACATATCCTCTCTTCTTAATCGCAGCGTATCTAAATGATAATTTAAAAGTGTTTAATTTGGAATTTAAGCATAAATTTAACTTGTTATTTCATTTTACCTTTCTGGATTATTCTTTGCAAAGAAACAAAGAATCAGTTTGGGATCACTGCGAGCGCAGTCGTCCAGGGCTTGAATATACGTACTGGTGCGATCATCGCTAATCCAAGATCTTAAAATAAATCAAATTTTCTGTTAATATAGTATTACAGGCATTTTTCTTTTTCTTTTCTTCTTATAAGTACATCAACTGAACTTACTCGCGAGGTTTTTGTATGTTAAAACCCATTCCTCTTGCGGCACGGTACAGATTCTCCAGCAACGTTTTCAAGTCCCGCATATTGCGTTCCGGCACAATAGCAGCCCATCGATCTAAACCCTCTCTGGGTGTGGTGAGCATTTGTTGATCCCGAAAGTATCGAGTCCAATCAGCATTGTCTCCAGCGGAAACGCTGTTTAATAGCGAACATTTATTTTATTTAATGCCAGATGGTAGATAAATCGTAATTCTAAAACATACCGACTTCGATTATTGAACACGATTTTTTGTGGTGCAATAATGCGACCCTGAACCTCGATCAATTTGTCATCCAATTGCATGTTCCAATCTCTTAAGACCTTGACACTATCCGCTGTTGTCTGCAATCGCCGGTTAAATGTCTGCAAACGTTCGATTCGTCTGCCTGGATTCATGCGTGTATGATTCGCTAATGCACGCATGAAACTGAAACAATTTCATATTAAAATTGGATTTCATTAATATTGGGGGCATATGATAATTACTCCATTTTTTTGCGCATATCATCGGTCAGTCCAGTAACGCGGCAGAGTTCAGGAATAAGCAGTACAATATCATTTGCTTTGTTATTTTGGGCTTTGTCTCTATTCTTTGATAAGATCAGAGGTTGACGGTGGTCCTTTATGCGAATATTGTATCTCTAATAAACAGAATATTAGCAATTTTAGGATTTCAATTGGAAAATTGTAAAACTTACCGTCAGATAGTATTCAACAAAAGTAGTATCTTTTCCTTTGCAGTTGAATGTGGAAAGTGGGGATTGTGAAAAGTCCAATTCATTAATACGATAAGTTTTGTTATTGTAGTCCGTGAGTACAACTAAGCCCAATGTGTTAAGACGACATTGTTCTTTATAGCGTTCGGAATGTGTAGTCCTTTTTAGTATGTCATAAATTGTTTCCGAGCGCATCACCTTGTGTGTGATTTCGGCGCAAACTAATATATCCGATTCATGCTGACGGATAGACGTCTCGTAGCCTGGCCAAAGTTCCACTTCGAACAGTTTAATCTGAAAACGCATTAGTTTAGTTTAGTTCGATTTACTGAAACTATTCAATATCCACTATACATTACCCGTGCGTGCGGATCAAAAAGATTACGTCCGACCTGCTCCAGATTAAGACCCTTCATTGAGCGACGCAAAATTAAATTCAACACTTGCAGAAAGCGCGGCTCGGCTGCCGATATATAACCCACAAACTTGATGGTAATCGTATAACTGACGCCTTGCTTTGAGGTCGCCTGCAGCACGGTTACGTCCTGCTCAAATTTCTTGGTCGTAAACAGCTGTGCGCCATCAAAAAGATAGCCGGTGCCCAAGATTCTGGCATGCTCCGATAATATTCCACAACGCACACGCACCATCTCGACCTCAGGCGCAAAACCCACGTGATAGTGGACAATGCGCCATTGTGGTTTGGTTTTCAAACGATAAAAGTTCGACAACAATTTAATTGATTGACCATCCTGTCCCCGCTTTGTCACAATATCCGCCGGTCTTGAATTAACAATTTCATACCGATCAACACGCCTGCGATCAGTATGAGGACCACTGCCGCCGCCGCCATGAGTTGATGGAGCACTTGCACCAGACACTGATGGGACTTCTGCGGCGCGAGATGTTGAGCCGCCAATGCCACGGGATGTAGAGGCTCCCTGGTATGATGACGCTCTGTTGGAGCTCGAAGCCTCCGACCTATCTCTATTATGGGAACCATCATCACGAAAAACTTTTGCGCGCTGTTAACAAATTTGAAAAATAATAATACAAATTTAAAGTAAAGCTAATAAGGAATTAAATAATTAAAGCCTAACTTCAGCTTATAATTAATGACCACATTTGTAAAATATTTTTATATACAAATCTGATATTGATAAGTTTGGAAAAGATCTTTTTTATCAAAAAATTAATATTTTTTTTGTCAAAAACAATTATAAGAAAAAAATAAAAATGATTTTTCAGTTACATATACACTTGAGTGATTCGGTCCACCCGATCTAAACATATACGTCCCCTCCGTGTACACGACTAAGCTAAAGCACATTTAGCATGAGCATAAAACAAAATTTAGCAATATAAATCGACATTTGCAAGTCTTACTTAAATTAATGAGACTTGCATAGAACAGCGATTTTTACCAAAACTAGTGTTGTAGAAAATTAGTACATTAGCCAATTCGTGTATACATCAATAAATATACTTTTTTAAAACATATGTAGGCTTTATTTCAAAAGAAGATATATTTAAGTGTATGGATCAGAATTATAAGTTGTCATGATTTGAATGCATGTGCCTTCATTTTATCCAAGGTAGGGTATTCTTAGGTAAGAATTTCTTTTTTCTTCAAGGTTATACCAAAGACAATGTAAACACTAAGATGAGTACAGCCCATACATTTGAATGCGACGCTTAATTTCTAGCCTGGCTTCTCATCTGGCTTTTCCCACTTCAACCTCAGTACACAACATATTGCATTCATATGTGAATACAAATTTGGGAAAGACCAGGGTCAGCGCTCGAAAGACAAGACACTCAAATACGCTGTTATGTATGTATATTAACTCACATACAAACATAATTGCTTGCATGGCCCTTAGAGTCGATGCTGAGAGTACATTCTATTTTTAGCTTTTTCGATCTTTCAGTTGGCAGAGCGCAGTGATACAGATTTCGTTTTCATATTGAATTTTCAAAAAATCCAGCTGCATAGTAGTATTTTGTTGCTTGGCGTTACGCATCTTAGATTTTATATTGTCTTCTTTATACCGAATCGAGAACTTAAAGCCTTTAGAGTCTAACGACAGCTCAGTATATTTTTTGTTGATAGTCTGGCAACTCCTATTATTCTTGCGTTCCAGCACTAAGAAAATCGATATTTCGACAAAGCGAAATATCAAAATCGTTAATTTCAAAAATTATTGAAGCACGATTATGTGTATACTATTATACATACGCGACATTCTACAAAAAAGTATATACATACATGTCGTATGCACAATGTTTACAGTTGTAGCTACAGTTTCAATAACGTGATGAACAACATACGTCTGTATGTATTCATGAATCTGTCTGTATATGTATGTATGTATTGAAGTTGGTGCTCACACTAGAGACGTAATCTGAGCACTAAAGCCTGACCCGCTTCTTTTTTCTTTTGCCTATTTAAATTACCACGCTCTTTTACTCTATGCCATATTTCAGACATGGCGAAATCTTTAATAGTGGTAACTAGGCTTGCATGCTCAGATATTTTTCACCGCAAATTGGGCACATTAATGCTTCAAATATTTTACATTCTTAAACTTTTTTTTTGGCATCTTTATGACACTTACTACCAATCCTGTTTATTGGCAATTTGCGCTAGGAAATCCAATTCAGATATTTTGTCTTTTTTTACTCGTACGATTTTGTTTCCTTTACTTTTCAAACCTCGTTTCTCGTTACATTGTGTGCACTTTTTGCCGATTTTTGCAGGTATACGGAAGCTTGTGTACGCTGAATAAAAACAAAATGAATGTTTAAAGCACATATGTATGTACATAAATGCATACGCATTTTGTATGTATACATATACATATACATATATATTGTCATATCCATAAGCGTTTGTTAATATGTATGTATATTTCAAAACGAACATTTATTTTGCCTGATACACACATACACATACATACATACATTGTCAAATATCCGCATCAGCATATTCAACTGAAGTGGCCCAGCTTTATGCTTCTAGAGCGCAGATAACGGAATTCTAAGCAACTAACGACGCCGCGCTCAAAATCATACCGCACATACTTATGTGTGTGCGTGTGTGTGTGTAACAAAAATGCATACAATCAAGTAATTGGATCTTCCATGTTTGTATGTACAAATTAAAAGCATTAAAGCACTTACCGGCTCTTGCACTGATCTTGGACTGCGATCGGAGTCGTCTAAAGGACGGCGGCGTCCCCGTTCTTGATCACCCATTGCGCCGTTAGAATGAGATTCAAAGACAAAATAAAAAGCGACGTCCTCACGACAGAAAACGAAAGATCCGAATGATTAAGATCCGAACTTTGAATGCTGAAAACAATAATCGATATCAATTTGGGTCTATTACTGTTTGAAGCGGCTTTTCGATAATTTGCTCGATAGCCTATACATAATTTTGATAAGATGCTGTTAATAACAGAATTCTAAATGTTATGGTTACAGAACATTCTTCTTCTTTTATTGAACTGAGAAAAAACGCAATTGGAAAAGGATAAAACGAAAAACATTTTTTTGTTTTCAGAAATGGACGATATAAAAGTATTTCAACAGTTTCTGAAAGATGTGAAACATCTAAAGGATTTGGAACTACAGCTCGTGCCCAATAAACGCTGCAGTCCAAATAAAGGAAGCACAATAAACAAAGTAAAGAGGAGCCGTCCGCGGTTCAATCCATTAGAGGAAATGAACGAAGTTGAATTTCGTAAAAAATACCGGTACACAAAAGAAAATATGCGACGAATAATTGAAATTGTGCGAGATGACTTGGAAGTTGACTATTATGAGCCAATGAAAAGAAACCAAGTGCCCATCGACATGCAAATTTTATCGGCAATTCGTTTTTTCGGCGGCACTGAGGTAAGTTTCCTTTCAAGTACCGAATACATACACATCTTAACCTAGTCGCATTTTAAGCACCCTCACCTATCAGCCATGGCGCATGGCGTTAGTCTGCATACTATGGCCAAGATAACTCGTCGTGTTGCTGCTGTATTATCGTCAAAGGCATCGAGTTATATTAGAATGCCCGCAACCCTTTCGGAAAAGGAACGAATGATGCGTTCATTTCAATCCTTGTCCAATATGCCCCAAGTAATTGGAGCTCTGGTGCAAACCACTGTGCGCTTGCAATTGGACAGTTCCCGGGTCCAGGCTTCTAGGAGTTGCTACAGCGGAACTGAGTCGCCCGTTCCAATTGAGGAGCTTGTGCACTTACAGGTAGTTGCAGATGCAGAGCATAAAATAAGAGATCTGGATATACGTCTCTCTGAGGAGCTTGATCTGAGCACAGCTCCAGAATTGTTTTCGTTATCGAGGATTAAGGAACGTTTCGAACAAAATGAATTTCGTGGACGCATTTTGCTTGGAAATGACTCTCTTTCTTGCTCCCCCTGCCTCTTTACTCCCGTTCAGTGCCCGAAAACTAAATCTGAGGATCTCTATAATCATGCACATGCAATCACCTTTGCGCCGGCAATAAAATGCCTTAACGTTTGGATGCGTCGCTTCGGCATTCTCGGCAGTGAACTCTTAGGAACATTTGGCTCGGCAAAACAAACAATTACCGCATTAGCCGTTCTGCATAACATGGCAATGGAGTGGAATGATCCTAGCATAGGTATTCCCATTCATATATATTTCTTAAACCTACGTTTAAAACTATTCAATTTTTAGATGCTGATAGCTGTGTATCCGTCTACAAGCCCAACTTTTTAAGTTATGCTCATGGTACACCGACTGTCGAAGAACAACGTAATAGAAACGAATTTATTAAGTCGCATTTTTCAAATAACTAAGCATTTGTAAGTATGATTATTTCTAGGTAATTGATCTTCATTTCAGTTTTTAAGCCCAAGCAGAAAAAGAACATGTAGACACTTAAATTAATTTTAAATGCTTTTGTAAACAAGTAAAATTATTTTAAATCTTATTATTAAATGTATATGCAATTAAATTCTTGAAATTGGGTATTTTGTTGGCTGTTAAAGGAATGGGCCGTAAAAATGACAACCGCTTGTATCAATTAAATGCTTAATTATAAAACATATTCAGTTCTTTTTTTGGAAAACTAAGGGAAGGTAGGCCAAAAATCATATAAACGAATTTTGTTTCTTTCTTTTTTAACCCACAGTTAACAGAATGTTAATTTAACATGCGAAAGAACAATACTAGTTCTTCTTTACTTGTTCCAAGCAATGAACCAAATTTATTGTTCAGAACTGAACTACACGTGTTGAGGTCGCAGGTTTTGTGTGTGTTTTGTTTTGTTTGCTCTATCTACAATTGATATTTACATCAAAATTAAAACATTATTTTTCATAGTTATAAGTGGCACTTTTAACACACACAGTTTAAGCACCTACGTATACAAATTTAATTCATTTGCATTCATTTGGGCCATCAAATATAGTAATAGCGGTAAAAAACTTATTGTGAATTTACATGCAGTTCGGCTTTGATTCAACTCGCTCATTTTCTAGGTACATATAAAACCTTTAAACCATTCTTTTGCATTGCGTTGAGATTTTGACAAAGCCTCTAAGTCACAACGTTTTGTTTGCGATTGGGAATTTCATTGTGATTGCCCCCCAACACAGTGTGCAAAGGAGTTACAACACCTCACTTAAGGATATTATGTTTGTGACCTAAATTCAACAACCCCCACACACCGCCAGCTGATACTTGCTTGCAAAAAGTAGCACAAATCATAAAAGTGAAGGTCACAGAATTTAAACGCGGTAAGTTTTTCAAAATTGAAACTATAATCTAATTTTTTGCTTAAGGAGTTGCAGAATTCAAATTGCTTACATAGTATTAAATAAAAATATATAAAATTTGAAATATTTATGTACATTTTAAAGAGTCGGGGTAGTATGTAAATTTTAGGTAAGACCTATTTATATTAGTATACTTAAGTTACCTATAGAATACACTAGGAAGTATAGAAATACATTGTTTCTTTAATTTCTAAGGAAGGCCCAATATTAAACAAAAATTGTTGTGAGCATTTTGTCAAAGTATTATTTATTATAAAACGATGTTTCGAGGATTAAATAACATCGCAGACAGAAATGTTTTCAGTCATATAACGATTGTTCCAACAGGAGCTTTAGCTCCACTAGTGCAGTTTGATTCTGATTTTGATATTAGAATTACACGAGTGTTATTCAGAATTGACGTGTTTGGCTAGAAAAACAGACATGAAAACAGCGTTGACCAATTGTTCCTTAGGCTGTATGATAGTGTTTCGATTTGGCCAACTTGACTAAGTAAATTTTGATTACTGAGATGACTGAGTAGCAACAGACACACCGATAAGGAAATAATGTATTGCATGAGGTTGGAAAATATCTCTCTGCGTATTTCATATTTCGTGACGAATTACAAGTATCTTTTGCCCATAAAACCCACAAGCAGGCATTAATGTATTATGATCATTACACAATAATTGTGCTCTTCTTTATCCACCAGGTGCAAGCGTGTGTACCTTTAATATAATAGTAATATGTTTATGTATAACGGCTCAGAAGTGTATGGAAAAGCGCCCGAAATGCACCACAAGAGCCAGTCCAGTCAGTATTTAAATAACAACAATGGAGTTAGCAACAACAACGATAGCCGATATTGCAGCGTTGACAACAATGCATTTAATTATTATAAGAACGGAAGCGTAATAAGTCCATTTTGGAATCTAAAGAGTCCAAGTTGTTCATCAAATCCAAGTCCATCTAAAAATAGTACGGCATCAAGACAAATAAGCAGATCTAACTACTTAGTACCTGGTTCAGATCAAGGGCCCTACGCGAACGCATTTTCAAGTTCATATGCGCCGCGCAAGACAACGGCCAACAACAATAGCCACGTGTATCAGCAGCCGAGACAACAGGCAGACTATTACAATGATCCAACACAGCACAAAGGGCGGCATTATGGACATAGTAATAGTGCGCCAACCAACCAGGAGTTGGCAAAGTATTCGCAAGCATCCCTTGACAAGGATCAACTCAAGCGGCAGATAAGAGCTAATACTTGCGAATATTTGGACGATGGTTCCACATACTCGCACAGCCGCAGAACTCCTTCGCTGGAGCAATCATGGACTACTATAATGTAATTGTAAAAACATCCCCATGCTTAATATCCAGCTTAAACACTAAATGAGACACATTTTATTTATTTGATTGTTGTTATTTTTAATTTAACCGTTAGCCACTTTTTATGCCTTATACTTTTTTAGAAACAAAAACACATTGCATAGAAATAGTTAAAAACGCTTTGGAAATATGAAATTGATTCAAGCTCTAATTTTCCCACCTTATAGCTCTGAACGTCCACGTTTCCATTCGACAGATCAACATTACGAACACTATTTCTCGTACTTTTATAATCGTGGCCAAGAGAAGTTACCAAAATCCTCACCAAGTGCGGCGTACAAACCACAAATGAGCTTATTTCAGGATACACCGAGTAAACGCTCGTCCAATGCCACACGAAGAGGCACAGCCAATAATAATAACCAAAACGTAGAATATGATAGTTATTTATTAAAAGAGAATAATGAATTGCCATTTGGCTATAATGATAGCGATTGGATTGATTACCCAGAAAAGTCTGTTTTGAAAACACCTGTAGAAATACCAAATGGAAAAGATGTTTATGATCCGAAAGCAAACAACAATGAACAATTCGATCCGAGTATGCCAGCCCATCGTCGCTGCATTCAACTGGGCGATGTCAATGAAGTCAACAAAACTGGAGAATCCGTGTCAGTTAAGAATAATTTAACAAAGAAAACACACAAAGCCACCGAACCTTTGCCGCTGCCTCGTCTGCCACTGACACCCAAAAGAATCAGAGGTGGACAAGCGACTGCCAAGAAGCTATTACCCACTGTTCACCGAGTACTCTTGTATAATAGTCAGAGCCCCCGTTCGGCACGTAAGCATCACTCGTCTAATTTACGCAGCCAAAACGTAAAGCCCCCACATCCCAAAGGTCAAGGTACAGGTGATCAAGTCACTAGCTATATTTTAGAAGATCCAGATGCTAAAATCAACGATTTTCGTGACGCCGATTACGATAATGATGACGATTTGGATAACAGTAAGTATTATTATTTTAACTTTTATAAAAGCTAAATGATTTTATTGCAATTACAGTCTCAAACTTTGATGAGAGCGATACGGTTAGTATTAGCTCGGACACTGAAGACGGTTATAGGGCACATGCATATAAACTGACGCATTCCGGAGACCGTTTACTGGCATCGTCCAAAGACTCGACAACATTGCTCCTAACTCAGTCTTCTGACGAAGACTTAAGAAATCCAGATTCGGTACTGGTATCAAGTCTCTTTCCCTATGTTCCACCCTATCTATCATTTTCATCGAACACCAAAAAAGGACCCTATGTGCCCCCAGAGCTGCATAGGGTGCTGAAATGGCGGGTGACAAATATTATGCCAAAAGTTGTACGACTCATATTGGCAAATAGTGGCATGCGAATGTTAAAAAGTATGTATTTAATGCCATATAAATAATTAGAAACTATATAAAATTGACAACTTTTAGAAACAAACGACTGGATGGGCGTGTGGGGCAAGCATTTAAAGTCTCCATGTTTTAAAACAATTCGCTCGTATCAGAAGATAAATCACCTGCCAGGCTCTTTTCGCATTGGCCGCAAAGATTCATGCTGGAAGAATTTGCAACGACAAATGAAGAAACATAGCAACAGGGAGTTTGGCTTTATGCCGCGCACCTATGTAATACCAAATGATCTTTGTGCATTGCGCAAACGCTGGCCAAAGTACGCGCAACGCAACACAAAGTGGATTATAAAGCCCCCGGCGAGTGCCCGTGGTGCTGGCATACGCGTGGTCAACCGTTGGGGTCAGATACCCAAACGTCGACCACTTATCGTGCAGAAGTGGGTATATTATAAATATTTTGTATTTGATGAATACATACATTGAATTGTTTATATTATTAGATACATTGAACGTCCGCTGCTAATTAATGGCAGCAAATTCGACCTGCGGCTGTATGTACTGGTTACATCTGTGAATCCATTGAGAGTCTTTATGTATCACAATGGGCTGGCTAGATTTGCTTCTGGTAAGCTAGTTCTTAAAGAAGTTCAAATATTTACTTAACTCTAACCCTAACTCACAGTTAAATACAGTGCCAAAGCGGATACATTGAATGATCGCTGTATGCATTTAACCAACTATAGCATCAACAAGTTTTCATCAAACTACTCGAAGAATGAGGATGTGAATGCATGTCATGGCCACAAGTGGACCATTAAGTCATTGTGGACATATTTGGCTAATCGTGGCGTGCGCACCGATGGCCTCTGGGAAGCCTTAAGGAGTCTTGTTTTGCGCACGATCTTAGCCGGAGAGAATGGCATTAACAGCATGATTAGAGCAAATGTGGAGTCCAAGTATAGTTGCTTTGAACTCTTTGGCTTCGATGTGATATTGGACTCGGATCTTGTACCTTGGCTCCTGGAGGTCAATATATCACCTAGTTTACATTCAGAACTGCCACTGGACGCCCATGTAAAGGCGCCGCTGGTACAAGGTGTTCTCAACACTGCCCTATATAATGTAAGCGGCCGGCACATCTATTTACATACAATTAATTATATGCAACTATTTCTCTCAGATACCACCAAAACTGAGTCTTGAAAAGCAAAGGGAACTAGCCGCCGAATTTTCATTTCCTCCTGGTACCCAAATGTGCTACGATAAGCGCTTATACATTAACTATCTGTCACGCGAAGAGAAGAATAAGCATAATAATTTTACAAAAAAAACCATTGAGAATCGTGAAGAGGTATTCAGATTAACAATTTCCATAGCGCTTCTATTCAGATATAAACATCTACCAATCTTCTTTTTCATATAAGTACATCGATGCAATTCTTCATAAGCTGACACCCGATGATGTACGCTGCCTAATTGTGGCGGAGGATGAGCTAGCACGTTGTTCGCCACTTGAGCGTATCTTTCCCACAGACCAGACCTACAAATATCTTAAATACAATGACACTCCACGCTATTATAATCGTCTATTAGACGCTTGGGAGTCACGTTACGCTAATAACCGTACAGAAGGCATTGCATTGTTACGCGACTATTGTCAAAATAAATATCACTTGCAAGTTCCAGCGCCGCCTGCCAAAAAGGTAAGTTTTTAACTAATTTCGAAGACTGTAAAATTGTACTCCACATGTAGTACCCACAACTCATATTTACACCTAACACATACGAAAAAAAAAACCAAAACAAAAGAAAGAGGTTTTTATAAAATCCAGATATACCAAATACATATCCATTGATGCCAATGAATATAAAACTAAGTACATAGTAAAAGCGAAAAACTGTTTAATTACAAATAATTTACATTTACGTTTTTAACTCTATTGAATTTTGAGGGCTGTTGGCGAGCTATACAATCATTTTATTGGCGCTGTCGTGCTCTTTACTGTCGTAAGTTCTATCTGTTGACCCCATAGATTCTCTACGTAAATGCTCGAAATGCACAGTTGCAAGAATCACAAATGTATACAAATAGGTAGAATCGAATTGTTCTTATCGAAATTAATGTATGTAGAGGCTTTTTATCAAAATATACTGAATATATTGAACGTTTATTCTTATAAGTCGTATATTGTGCTTAAGTATCATATTATAAACAACCAACAAATTAGGTTTTTCGTTAAATGCGATTAAAGATTATCTATATTCTATATAGCTTGTTTCAAGAAATTGTTAAAAAATATAAAAAGATAGACAATCTCTATAACTGCTGGTTACTTAACAAAAGTAAATTAAAGTTTGTTTATTGAAGAATAGCCCTTGCCAAAAACCAAATCGTAAATATTGTTTTTTTTTTACTTTCATTAATTTTGTGTATAGGTGAAAAGTACTGATTAAAGTAAGAAAGTAATTCAGTTTCAGTTGTTCTCTCAATATAAAATAAATTGTGACTTCTAACAAGTACAAGTAATTAATTGGCATTTAGTATCTAACACTAATATTATACAATACACTAGTTATCTATAAAAGCTATTATGTTTTCAATGTTTTTAAGTAGAGATAGGTCCGCGTTTGTATAAATATATATTTTTACAAATGCATATTATCAAGTTAGTTAGTTAGTAAGTATTTTACCTTGTTTAAAGAAAACGAATAAACCGACACAAAGACATGGCTGTTATAAAAAAAAAAACGAGCAGATTTCTGGGACACTATATTCAAGGTCAGAATTGGTATTAAATAATTGATAATAATTGATCTCTTTTTCAAAAACATTCGTCCATATGTATATGTATGTACATTCAATTCATAGTTGTGGTAGTATTAGTTAGACGTATAAATTTGTTGACGAGCTTATAAAAATTGAATAAACACAAAACACATTTCAGATATTTAAGCCTACCTGTGGCTATATTCACCTTAAACTTATTATCATATAAAAATTTGCGAACACAACAATAATACACCCAGATTATTTTCCTACTGTTTAGTAGTCCGTTTTTTTGCCCCATCACAGTATCTTATCTTCCATTTAGTCAAAAGCTAAATAACTTTTATTAAATATTCATTTTTAATTTAAATTTAAATAATTGCCTTTAATCGTATGATTTATAGCTTTTATTGTTGTAATTTTTTCCCCCACGTTACGTTAACAAAATTGTGTCAACCAATTTACAATCAATGTTTTGTAATTGTAAAATTGCAGGATTACTTCATCAAATTAATGAGATGGATTTTAAAGTGAAAAGCGCTGCTATCGTATTTGTATTGGTCTTTTAGTAAATTAATAGAAATTGTTTTTACTTTTAACTGCACGTGTATATATATTGTACATACACAAAATTATTATCTAGTGATAAGCCAGTTATAAAATGTAACACATAAGTTATTAATAATTTATATATATATTTTTGTTTTCTTTACAATTAGATTTAAAGTGAGCCTATTTCAAAATGTACAAGCACGATCTATATTGTTGGGATATTTGGTTGAAAGTTGATGTTTTATATATGTACATATTGTACATAAGACTGTCCCAAACTCAAAATGCATACAGGGTCAAAATATTTACATACATAATTACAGATCAAAATTGTTATTTAAGAAGCATACCTGTGATTTGATTTATTGAGGAGATTATTCATCTGGCCCTCGTAGATAATAAGTAACGATTTAATCAGCACTTCCTGCTGAACTCTACTTATTCATTTTCCTCTCAAATCTAACTTAGCTAGTCTTTCCGCTTTTGGTCAATTTGGTCCTATCCAAATATAATTTACTAACATTATTGTGTGTTTCCTCTTTTTTTCTTGTCCTCTTTTTGAAGAGTCATTTCTAGAAAAAACGCGGAAAAAACCAATTCAGATTGTAAGGGTTTGATTACAAAAATTGTGATGTAATTTTTAGTAGTTCTTTATTAGATATACATAATGTGTAATCAAATAATAGTGTATACGAAGTACGACCAATATCGCATTATCTGTAGATCGTCACAATGCCTTTTAGTTAGTTAACAAAATCGAATACAATTTTTGAGTTATCATTAAATTTGATGTACATTTATTGTAAATTCAGTACATTCTGCGGCTATATATACACTAAAAATATATATAATAATATATTTGAGAGATATGCTCATTTAGTTTTGGACTCTATCTGTTTCATACAGCATTTTATTTTGATTTATTTTATTTTTGAACATATAAAAATTTTGAGAACTATATACATAGCATGTTGTGCCGCGAGGGGGCCAAAGTGTGCAAAAAAAAAACGTTGCGAATTGTTCTATGGTAGATCTAGTTTGAAAAATAATAAAAAAAAAACAACAACAAAAAAATAACAAGACAAACTAGTGCAAGTTAGTTCCTTGTTATCTTTAAAACGCCCAGGGCGATGCGATTTCGTGTTGAAAACAATAAATGAATAAATCAAATTGAACGTACTCTGCTGCATTTATGTTATTAACAACAGGGATTCGAAAATATACTCTCTAAAAATAAATGTATAGAGCATTTAGTAAATTTAATTTATAGTTACTACAGCTAAGTCTGTTGTTAAAGACTAAATTAACTTTTCGTTTTAAATTAAGTGTCCGTAAGAGCTGGATATACTATGATTGACTTGGCTGTTAGTGTTAGTTTCGAAAACTGAAAACAACATAAAAAAATATATAAAACTTGTGCAAATTGTATCGTTACATAATATATATTGTATAATCAATAACTGAACATTTCAGTGTCATGTTTCTGCTTTAGATACATAAGTATAATGCTATATCGATTTGTACGATATCATCATTTGTGTACTTACGTAGCATATTTGCCAGCCTATCTACAAGTACATATATACTGCGTTTATAACTTCTAATCAGTATAAGCGTGAGTTCACACGACTCAAGCATGCGGTCAAATAGTTAAATATTTGTAAAAAAAAAAAAAAACATAAAGTGGATCTCAAGGTTCAGACTTGAAATTTGCATTCACATGCGTTCCTGGGCTTAACGAAATATTCAATTGTCTAAAAACTAAACTAGACTGGATTACTTAATGAAATCTATTTGGATTACCAGCAACACATGTGATGGAAAAATGTATTTTTTTTTTTTTTGTTTAATTGATTTCGAGTAAATTTTGTGGAATATATTTGTACGATCAGTTGTTATGTGAACAAATCGCTATTATTGATTAGAAATTTTTTAAATGACTAAATCTGCAAAGGAAATATTTTAAAATATGTTACCAGTCTTTGGTTTTAAATGGATCACATTGATAATTGAGCAGATTTTTGCATTTGAGAAATTTTCAAATTCAAATAAGGAACTTCGTATAAACGGACTATATGTGTAAGGTAAAATTTGAAAAATTTCCATTGTATTTTAAACCAATTTTGTTGTTCAGTTTTTTATCCGCTCTGTCTCCCATTCATGTTTCTCATCCTGCATCTGTTACCTATGTATACTAATTGAAATTCTAAAATGTAGGACTTGAACGTTAGCCCCGATGAGAGCACCGCCAAGAAGACACCTGTTGATCGCGACGAAGAGCCCGATAAATAAGAGAAAAGCTCCATTCATACAAATGCAATCACAATAAATTCCGAAGATTTTATATAAGCGATTAATCGGCATAAAGCAAAACTGTTAAGGTAAATGAAGTGTAAAATTCACGATAATTATCACAAAATTAACATTTTGTATTTTTCGTCTTCCAGATTCAATAATGTTCATCTTGTTATATAAAAGACTGAACAAAATGGGTCATTATTTAATTGTTGACACTTAGAAGTAACTTGTCGTCATATATCGATGCCGATCTATCACATCAAATTTTCATTAGGTCTAATTTTAAAGCTCAAAGCGTATTCAATGTGTTCGAAAACTAAGTAAAATTTTATGTACTTTTAACTAGGATCCAAATTTTATTGTACGCCTAATACAAATTTGTAATTGAACATTGTTTACGAAACCAGATATAAGATCTTTTGATTTTGGTTTAAAGGTTGAAATGGGTAAAATATCGTTATTAAATTTTTTTTTTTTTTTCCTAGTGTACTATGTAAACTATAGACGCAAACAGTATAAAATATGTATGTATATTTATTTAGCATTGACTTGATATTTGGAACGTTGATCCTCCTATTACCCAAAATTTTCTCATTAAGAGCTCACGCAGCTCCACGGAATAGATTCGTTTTTGACCATAGATTTAAAATGATTAACTTATGGGAAAACTCCCATCAAGTTAACAAAATATAGAAAAACAAAAACAAGAATAGAATTCCAAAAGAAAAGAAACACATCAGCTGTACAACATGATTTTGTGTATTTATATGGATGTATAGATGTATGCATCCGTTAATATTCGAATTTTTGTTAGAGCATCTCGGTGCTGAGTACCGGGACATTCCGACTTGTTTTCTATTTGAAACTAGACGTCCGCTCTAATGAATATTTAACAAATCTACTGTTGAAACTAACAAGAAAGCCAATGGGATGCACCTATTGGTAGTCAGTTCTATATGAACCAATTAAGAACTTTTTCATTATTGGCAACAAGTGTTCAATCAGATTCACAATTCAACTAAGTTTTTAAGACTGTTTTAAAGAGTCGATACTTCCATCCCTAGCATTTACGATGCGACATTCCTGTAAAAGATTTCATACTTGGAAAAGCCAAAATGCGTATAACGGCAGCTTCTCCTAGAACAGAATCGAACGCACTGTAAATAAAATTTGTCATGTTAACAGACGAGCGAAGCGACTTCGTCAAAGCCGTGTTGAATGACAACTCTGCTTCTTTGATTTCAAATTTTGTTTCGACATTTGCGACGGTCAGCATCATTTGTGCGGAAGTCTTTAACATATAGGCATGAATAATTTACCAGCTAATTCGGGACATTCACGTGGACGTGGTCGCGGTAATAAACGCAATGAAGAATTGAGTCAACGACAGGGGCCTCAGTTGGTATGTAGTACAAAAAATTGTGAATTAATTTTACTTGCTAAAAATATAATTGTGTACGTGCGTGGACATAACAGGCAGATTTCTAGATTTCAAACCACATACATACATATGTACATGTAGGTACGTCTTGTGATAACTGCTGCATCCTATGGCTTGTGTCTGTGTATAGTTTTTCAAGGCCATTTAAGCATTGCTTGCATATGTTCAGGCATGTGTTCATTTGATAGTGTGTTATGTGTGGAAGCATATTGAAGATATGAATACATAAGGAAATGAAGAATGAAAGCGAAAATAAGAGAAACTATTTATGCATGTATAAATGCACATCACAAGGGCTTGCAAACAGAGCCAAAGATGTTGCGAAAAAGATGCAGGCGAGCAATGGTCGACATGGAAAAGTAACGGCAATTCTTTGTTCTCATTACGCATGTGTTCACGCTTTAATTGCACATGCGTGCGCTGCCCACAATGTAGACGATTACGCAGTTTGAAAGATAAGCGTGCGACTACTTTAGAAGAAAGAAATTTGAAGATTGGAAGTGAATGGAAAAGTAAAGTTTTTAGGTGTACCTTGAAACTGTTCACAGCTTGCAATATTAAGATATATTTAAACATTATTAAATATATGCGCTCTATTTCACTTTAGGGTCAACCTGCTCAAACGTCTGCCCCGCGGCAGCCGCCAGTTCGCACTGAATCCGAATCGAGTGGCCAACAGGAACAAACAAGAAAACCCACAGATCTGGGTTCGGCAGAATGTGCTGAGGGTAAGATATTATTTGATTGACAACTACAACCGTAGTTATACAGATTTCTTCCATGTGGACAGGTGATGCCCGTGGGTCGGTTCGGGGCCGCCGTGTACTTACCGACGTGGTGCATTCTCGACCTTCTGGACTAATTACTAAGGCGGGATTCACAGGCCGTAAAATAACAGTACAAACCAACTATTATAAAGTCCAAAAGCGCCCCAACTGGACCATTTATCAGTATCGTGTAGACTTCTCTCCAGATGTGGATAACACGAGGCTGCGTCGTGGCTTACTGAGCGAGCACCGCCAGCTCTTGGGTGGCTACATATTTGACGGAACGGTTTTGTTTTGCACCACCAAGTTTAAGGACGAAGTTTTGGAGTTAGTGACTAAAAGTCGGGCTGGGGAACTTATACAGATAAAGATAAAAAGTGTCGGCACCGTTGAGGCAGCCGACAATCAACAGTTCCAAGTACTTAATCTGATCCTACGCCGTGCCCTGGAGGGACTTAAGCTTCAATTGGTATCACGTAATTTCTTTGATCCAGAAGCAAAGGTAAGACTTAGTTAGCAAGGGACCTCTCATAATACTTAACAATCTTCTTTTATACATATTTTCAATGCTAGGTTATCCTAGATCGCTTCCGCGTAGAGTTATGGCCCGGCTATACAACATCAATTCGTCAACACGAATCCGATATTCTGTTATGCACGGAGATTGCCCACAAGGTGATGAGAACGGATAGCTTATATCATGTTCTATCAAAGGTCATTCGCGAGAGCGACGACTATCAAGCTGCGTTCAAGCGTGAAGTAATCGGCAAGTTATTTTAAAACCAATTGGTTCTTATTATTAAGAACTAAGCTAATAACGATTATAACCCACAGGCGTGATTGTATTGACCGACTACAATAATAAAACCTATCGCGTAGATGATGTTGACTTTGTTTCGTCGCCCATGTCGACGTTTAGTACCAAGGATGGCGACATTACTTATAAAGAATACTACAAAAAAGTAAGTATGCATTAGATGGGAAATCTAAAATGGGCAAATAATTGATTTAACAAATTTGCATTCACTTATCTAGCGCTATAATATCACAATTCGAGACTACAAACAACCGCTGCTAGTGTCTCGCCCAACAGAGAAGAATATTCGCGGCGGAGTCAGTCAACTTATTATGTTGATACCTGAATTGGCACGCGCTACAGGCTTGACTGATGATATGCGCTCAAACTTTCAGTATGTAATTTTGACACATTTATCTTGTCATTATAAATTGAATCGCATCGTTTATAATATAGATTAATGAAAGCCATGAGCGAACACACCAGATTGACGCCTAATCGGCGCATTGAACGTTTGCGCGTGTTTAACCAGCGCCTGCAGCAGTCGCAGCTGAGCGCCGACGTGATGAAGTCCTGGCACATTGAATTGGACACGGCTTTGGTCGAGATACCTGGACGTGTTCTGCCGCCGGAGAAAATCGTGTTTGGTAATCAAAAGCGCTACTTGTGCGATGCACGCGCCGACTGGACATTCGAGTTTCGCAACAACTCAATGTACAAGCATGTGGACATAAAGCGTTGGTATGTCATAACACCACGTCGCAATCTCCGGGAAGCTCAGGAGTTTGTCAAGCTATGTATACGGGCAGCTAGTGGCATGAAAATGCTTATCGCCGAGCCAAGATAGTATGTATTAAACCCACCCACCCAAAACCAAATCAAATAACAGAGAAAACCATTCGTTATTGTCCAGTGATGAAATGTCAGATGATCGCAATGGCAACTATTCGCAGGCAATCGATAATGCCTTTGCCAAGGATCCACAAATTCTCATGCTGGTTATGAAATCACCAAACGAGGAAAAGTAAGCATATTAACATATTCAGCAGAGATGCTTGCTAATCATCGTTCCATTTGTTTACACATAGATATAGTTGCATCAAGAAGCGCACCTGTGTGGACCGCCCCGTGCCATCACAAGTGGTCACACTCCGTACAATTGCGCCACGTGCCGAAAAATCCGGTGGCCTAATGTCGATTGCAACAAAAGTTGTTATCCAAATGAATGCCAAGCTAATGGGCGCTCCTTGGATGATTGAGCTACCGCTGAAGGGCCTAATGACTGTCGGCTTTGATGTCTGTCACTCTTCGAAGAATAAAAATAAATCCTATGGTGCCCTGGTGGCTACCATGGATCTGAAATACTCCGAACGCTACTATTCATCGGTAACGGAGCACATGAAGGGCCAGGAGCTCTCCGATCAAATGTCATTGAATATGACATGTGCGCTAAAGGCATATCGTGAGCATCGCGGTACTTTGCCAGAGCGCATTCTATTCTTCCGTGATGGTGTTGGCGATGGCCAGCTCTATCAAGTGGTCAACACTGAAGTTAAATTTCTCAAGGATCAACTGGATAAAATCTACAAATCAGCGGGCCGGGAAGAAGGTTGTCGGATGGCTTTCATTGTGGTCGCTAAGCGGATTAACACACGCTACTTTGTCAATATGCGTAATCCTGATCCGGGAACAGTTGTGGACGATATCATTACATTACCCGAACGTTACGATTTCTTTTTGGTCTCGCAGGCTGTAAAGCAGGGCACAGTCTCTCCAACTAGCTACAATGTTATACACGACAACATGGGCTTAAATGCAGATAAGCTACAAATGCTTTCCTACAAGATGACGCATATGTACTACAATTGGTCAGGAACATGTCGGGTGCCAGCCGTCTGCCAATATGCTCATAAGTTGGCTTTTCTTGTTGCCGAGAGTATACATCGATCTCCTTCGTCTGGCTTGGAAAATCAACTATACTTTTTGTAATGCTTTCTAATACGCTATATATAATAGTATATATATGAAACGTCTTCATTTGTATTTAGAAAAGACATTTGCGTCTACACATTTCAGTGCCTGACAGGATTTTAATTTTTGTAACACCTACTAATCGTACATATGAAATAAGCATATGTATTTCTATATAGTAAGGTCAGTTAATATTTATCCAAACCTGAAGTGGTTATTTAATTTGTATTCAAGCGGACGAAAATATCAAGTCGGAAAGACTTACATGATTGTGCTAATTCTATGACATGTAATGCATTGATTGTAATTTATGTTAATAAAACATTTTGTTTCCAAATTTCTTGTACATTTAATATCTTTAGCTGCTGCTTGAAAGAGGTATTGGTGTGTTCGTGGACATTTTGAATTTGTCCATTTGACTCAAACGTCAAAAATTAGCGTAGTATACTTTTGTGCGGCACAAGAAAAGCCCAATTAAACTGATCATAAAATTAAACTATTTGAACCACAAAGTGTCGGTTGTAAAGTTTACATCAGCGTTTTCTTTTATTATTAAAACTTTTAAATGAAGCACAATGGATGTCATTAAGCTTCCGTCTTCACAACGGTCGTTTTCTCCGACACGTACAGACCATCCAAGAACTTACGAATATCCTTGTTTTTGACAGTGGTCGACTGTTGGATGAGCGCCGCAGAGCCAGAGACAGCCTCGATGTCGTTGCCCTCAACGATAAGTTCGTCCTTTTGGGCTGTTGAGTTGACAACCGTCACACCAGGAGCCATCTCCACGCGACGAATGTACTTTTCACCCAAAAAGTTACGGATCTCAATAACAGAATTCTGCTCGGACGTAACGCAGTTAATGGGGAAATGAGCGTACACAGCACGCATTTTGTACTGGAAACCGAACGTCACACCTACAAAATGGGAGAATGGGAATATAAATCGAAATCCTTCAGTTTCTCTAAGCTTTTCACCTTACCCTTGATCATGTTCTCAATGTGACTGCATACGGTGCGCACGGCAGCGAGCTCCTTCTTTGTGCCGAACCATTTCTCAACTTTGAGGGTGCGCTTGTCCGACATGTACATGTCCAGAGCCAGATGCTTGAAGCTCCGCTTCAGGGTGCCTCTGGTGCCGGTAATCGTGACCACACGCGCCTTCACGGAGGCTTTAATATCCTTGGGGATCTTGACACACTGATTCGAGTTGATCGTTCGCATTTTGACGACACTGCAAAATAGTAAACAAATACCTCAATTAGCCACATTTACAGACAAAAAGGCTACAATTTAATTCAACTCAGGGTATGTAGAATGCGTGTTTTGGTTGCATTTCGAATAGATTTCGCACTTGTAGCTTCTACGAGCATAAACAAAACAATTTTACTGGGTTCCGGTGTGTATATTAAAATTGGTATATGGTCCATTTTTGCCGCTTTTGTGGTTAAATAAATACATATAGAACAAACTTATTACTATGTCACTCA
The DNA here is from genome assembly GCA_035045725.1 of Drosophila ezoana. NCBI lineage: Eukaryota > Metazoa > Arthropoda > Insecta > Diptera > Drosophilidae > Drosophila > Drosophila ezoana. The sequence continues at coordinate 6,849,182 of JAWNOU010000005.1, read as the reverse complement.
TATAACACACTTAGCGATTCGTTAAATTCGTTCATTGTGTTGATGTTTTAATATTCATTTTGTATACAAATTATTTGGAAACTTACACACTGCAGACCGACCGGAAAGAGGCTGAAAAAAGAAAGGAAATATTTGACGTTTAGTTTAAGGTTGCCACACCAGCAAATTAATCAGGGATATATTTGGGAAATTTATCGATGCTGCCAACCTAGTTTACTTTAGTAAACAACACATTGTTATCGATAGCAACAGAAAATGAAGAAACAGCTGATATGTTATAATGCTGAAATGTCTATGTTATAAAGTTTTTAACAGCTGTTAGTTTCAAATTTGTGCGTCACTGTAAGGTTATTTCAAAACCTAATGCCAATTGTTTTATTTCCTTTTATCTATTAAGCCGAACTGCTAACTATTATAATTTACTATTTTAATCAAGTCGAATTGCGGCAGAATGTCCTAGAAAAAATGAATGCTTATGTTAACAACATTTTGGTAAATGTTAACTTAACAGAGGAACGAGACAAAAAATTAATGGCGGGAGCTGTATGGCGTGGGCCGATCTCTCTCTCCAACCGGCGGCAGTTTGCAAATTTTATGTGGCGAAGCGGTTTAACGGGGAAAATTACAATTGTGATAATTAAATACTTTGGTTTGTGTAAATAAAGCTAACAAATATGAATAACACAGCGTCGCCACCTGATGTCCTACAGACAGCCGGCAATATGCTCGAGTGTCACGACTTTCGAGACAGGCACAAGCCGGAACTCGTAGAGGTAACAAACGATAGGGCGTTGTTTAACGACACAAACTAATATTACTGAATAGTTAACAGGCATCAGTCAACATGGGAGAGCAACGATGAGTGGCCTAAACGATTATGATTACCAAACCCTGTCGCAACTGACCACCGGTGATACACATAACCTACAACAACTGCGAACATTAACCAAATGTGGAATACCCAATGAAGTCCTGGAGCACTTCAAGCGTAAATAGTCTGCTGTATGCCAACAATACGATTGTTATTAATTTAAATTTTAATTAAGATATCAAATGCCACTGCATAATGGGCTTGTTTCCGGAAATTGGACGTGCATGGTTGACAATCGATTCGGATATATATATATGGACATATGAGCAGGCTCGAGACGTCGCCTACTACGATGGCTTAAGCCATTTAATTTTGAGCGCTGGGTTAATCAAGCCAAAGGCAGGCGTTCTAATCAACGACGTCAAGTATCTGCTATTGTTGACAACACCCATTGAAGTGATTGTGCTGGGTGTTACATTTGAGGAGCAGAAGGATTCCAGATGCACGGCAGAGAGTAGCACCCGAATGCAGCTGTTAAACAAGCCCCTATTCGTGCTTGGAACAGATAATATATCAATTAATGTCATAGAGGGCACCTCAGATGGACGCATCTTTTTAGGCGGTCGGGATGGCTGCCTTTATGAAATTGATTATCATTCTGAGTCGAGCTGGTTTGGCAAGCGTTGTAAAAAGATAAACCATTCGCAAGGACTGGTTTCCTATATAGTACCAAGTTTTCTGAAAGTATTTTCGGTGAGTTAACGCAAAAGAAAGCCCGTGTGGGAACAAGGTTTAATACTAAAACTCTGTAATTTATAGGAGGTCGATCCTATTGAGAAAATTGTCATTGACAATGGTCGGAACTTGCTTTATGTACTAACTGAGAAGAGCTCTATTGAAGCGTGGCACATCGGCACGAACTTCACGAGTGTACGAAGGCTTGGAAAGATTACACAAAACGATATTGCCAGCCAAGCGGTCAGCTTGATTAAGTATGTGTGCAGGCAAACTCCTTAGATAAGTAAAAGGATAATAATAGTTATTTTTCATTTCCATTATGTAGAACTGTTGATCCATCCATATTCAAAAGCGTGAAAGCGATTTGTCCGCTCAGCACAGATAATTCAAATTTCCTGCATCTCGTTGCTGTCACGCAGTGCGGAGTGCGTCTTTATTTCTCTACGACGAGGTTAAATGTGCAACAGCAGCAGCTAAACTGTGGGACCGACAGTTTTGGGGTTCTCCATCCAAATAATGTGTTGCCAATGCTGCAAGGAGATATGGAAACGCCAAGAGGAATTTACCTACTGCACGTAAGGTTGCCGCCTGGTTACACACCGAATGCAACGACCAATAAACCGAAACATGTGCATGCTGCATATCACAGTGAGGGCACAATGTTGATGGTCACTACGCAGCAACAGGACCAGGATTTACTATGGTCAGTTAGTTCTGCCCCGTTTACAAACTTTACATACCTCGTAGAGTCGACGGCATTAGAAGGTCTAGATGGCATCGTTTGGAGCGTGGCAGAAGTGAAAGATCCGATAATGGACAACACAACTTCACTGTTATACAATGCACGAACACCGCGTAGAATCGTCCTGCTTACCAATCAAGGCACGCACATTGTGGAGCTTCTCAAGGCTGCTCATATTCTGCAGCAGTTGCTGCTGGCGTGCAAGGGTCCCCATCACGAGGCAGTGAAAATGTTCTTTCAAACGCAGAATGAACGAGAAGCGTGCGTTACTGCACTCTTATTGGCCACCTCGGAGCAGTTACGTGGCAGCGACATTGCCTTGTGGGCCACCCAAGCATTTATGCTCTACGGTGGAGAGCCGTGCTATCAACATTTTATGAACTCAACCAACCGTAACTTGCATAATAGTACCATAGGCACAAACACTATTATGCCAGGCAGAGAGCGAATGCCGCCAATGTACATGTCGACACCCATGCCGAATAGCTCAAACATCGGCGTAATGAGTGGCCAATACAATCAGCCAATTAGTCCTAGTAAGTGCCTTGCATAAAAATGGTCAAAATACATTTATTTATATTTGTATCTTCAAAATTTTCAATTCCAGTTTCGGCTGCACAATCCGCCCAACAACCGCAGCAGCACTCGATGCCGAGTAATGAGAATTCTCCCATTATATATTCTGCAAAACATGATGGCCTCTTTTTGTATGTGTCTCGTATGTTGCGTTCCGTTTGGCAATCGCATTGTGTCGACGAGAATTTGTGTTCAGAGCTAACAATTAACGATTGCACTATGCTACTGTCCGAATTACGTTCGTTGCGCCTCTTTTTAGATAAACACTCTGTGCACGATATTTCTGGTAAACCAAATTTCTGAATCCTTTCTTTATATGCTTTTCATCAAAAGTTTCTTTTTTGCTATTTAGCCACAAGACGACTGCCGTATGAGAGTCATTTGGGTAGACCGAGTCCCATGATGATGAGCAACGCGCAAATGCCACTAAACGAACACCGCAACCTTACAGAACAGGCACAGATCGAGGAAAAGCGTTCGCTTTCCGCCTTGAATCAGTTTATTAGTAAGTTCTCTCAGCTCCACCATGTAAAACCATGCTAATATTCTTTACATTTGTTCACAGAACATGCCTGCGAGGTAATGTCGCTGTGGAGTATCCTAATTGATCATCAGTTTCAATTGCTTTGCCAGCAATTGTCGCCCGAACATCAGAAAATGTTGAGATGTTGCACATTTCGAGATCTGTTGATTGCGCGCTCTGAAGTGTGTGCTTTTCTGATCATTGCGCTAATCAATTTATACCTCAAAGATAAAGCGGATGTGACAGAAGTGTCCGATAACTTGCGTCGACTATGCCCGAATCTCTACAGACACGAGGACGAAGTGACTTATAAGGCCACCGAAATACTGATGAGCGCCAAGAACTGTAAATCAGCAGCGGAGAAGCAACAAAAATTATCCACAACTTTGCAAATGTGTTTAGATGCAGCTCCAACATTGCCGCTGCATAGTATTTGTCAACAATTCATTTCGGTAGATTTTTACGAGGGTGTTGTTGAGTTATCTGCCACGTGCGCATCTAAAATGGATCCCGAAGAAATTGGTATACATTACTACAATAACAATGAGCCTGCTGAAGATCGCGAGGGTTACACATGCTTTGTCACACGGTAAATATATTGGGCCTAACCAAAAATAACTGCAACTCCAAGATAACAAATTTTTCTTGCAGTATGAACTACTACAAAGAGGTGCAGCTCATGCTGGACTATGCCTATCACACAGTTCGTACCAGTAAAACCGATCGGGACCAGAGTCGTCTATTTCAACTAAATTGCGAAGCAACTCAGGATCATCACGATATGGAGAACAAATCAAAGCAGATTATTAAAAAGATCACGACCCAAGCACTTCGAATGAAAGATCCACTAATACATGTTACGATCTATGAATGGTTGTTGTCCCACGAGATGAACAGTGAATTATTGGAACTGGTTGAGCCATCGTTGGGCGAGTTCTTGCGTCGCAGTGTTAGCCGCAATCCAGAGAATGTGAAATTAATTGACTTACTTTGGAAGTATTATGAGAAGAATGGACATCATCATCAGGCAGCCCAGATTCTCGATAACTTGGCAATGACGCGAAGCGAAAACATATCTCTGGACGTGCGCATTGACTATTTGGTACGCGCGGTTATGTGTATGCGCAATGAGACAGTTGGCTCGTCCGTTACCAATGGTATATTTTTGAAGGAGTTGGAGGATAAGGTCAGTATGCCCTACTTATACACAGCATGGGCAGTTATTGACAACTTTTTACTCGAATTTACAGTTGGAAATTGCGCGCGTACAAAAGGCAGTGCTTGGTGCAATGGGTTCGATTGTAAACACAAATCCAGCGGCCAGACAGGCCATAAAGGACTTAAATATTGCGCTATATGATATTACACAATTATATCAAAACTTCGCCGATCCATTTGACCTGTGGGAATGCCAACTGTCGATACTTAATTGCTCCAATCACAATGATCCCTTGTTAATTGAGTCCGTTTGGGGCAATATTATCAACAGCGCCGTTGATGGCCCTGGATCGGCACAAGAGCGTAGCACAAAACTATTTACGAAAATTGAACTATTGGTGCGAGAGTTTGGCGAATCCGGGCCGTGTTTTCCATTTGCTTTCCTCATAAGAGAGCTGGAGATAAAGGCCTGTCAACTACAATTGCCAGAGGGAACAGTGCCAGAAAAGTTGTTTGCCATGAAGCTAGACATTGAGCTGCTTTTAGAATATTACTCCAGGTTAGTGCTCACATTGCTTTATTTCCTGTCCACAGTTTAATCTCTAATGTTTCCTTTTTTTCTCCTTAGAATGATCTCGATGAATGAGCGCATTTGGGCGAACGAGGGCAACGAGTGGCACTTAATCCAGTCGGCTATACGCGTCGTTACGCTTCTAGCTGATAATTCTCAAGCTATTTGGTACCGTTCCAAGTAAGTATTTCTCTACGTAATTTCATCCAGCATACAAATTTCATAATTATTGTTTCAATTAGGCGGCGAATATTGGGGAAGGCACAAGATATAGTCGCGGCATGTTTAAATATCTGCTATCAGAAACCGGACACCAACCGTCTACAGCACTCTCTGAAGGAGCTCCAATGCCGTTTACAACGGCTACTAGGTTAATGCCTCTGGCTGGCGTATATTGTAGTTATTTTCAAATGATATATTTTATAGATCAAAACAATGGTATAGCTGTTAAGTTTGACTGAGGTATAAAAGATGTACGTGTTATTTAATTGAATATTTCATGTCTTACAAACTGCGCAACTCAAAATCAACTCGCATACACTATGTTGTGTCCATCATCTTTAGATGGGCTTCTGTCAATATGCATTTTGTCATGTGGCATGAGCAAGGCATTGGATGCTCTTCAACATTGGGATCGAGCAGCTCCACCTCCAAGTTGTATTTCCGCGCATCATTTGCGCTGCGTTTCATTAAAATTTGAAAAGCCACCGGAGATTTCTCTTCCAAAGTTTCACAATTGTCTTCTGGGAGCACTACAACGCACTGTTTCCAATGGGTTTCCGGGGCGTTGGGCGATGTGCTCAGTGTTTCAGTTTCTTCACCAGGAAAGCGTACTTCAAACCATATACAGAAACCCTGATGTTTACCCGCAATTTGTGTTGCGACGACTTCTTTAAAACATATCTCGTCCAGATCTTTGGCATTCACGTCGAGTAAGCTCATCCAATGGAACACGATGCCTTTGTGGAGTAAATCGTTGGATTTTAGTTGGATAATTTCCGGTCTTGTTGATTTCTGTGAACGCAATTTACTGGCAAAGCGCTCCATATTTACTCCGTCAACATTTTGCCAGTAATCAAATAGAGTTGGCACAGAGCATGGCGCCACAAAAATGGTGCACTCACTGGGGAACATAAGTCCATCCGGCTTTAAAAAATTATCTCTAGCGAAAAGCACAGAATCCAACATGCCTTCATGCAGTAGATAGAATCCCATCCACTCAGAGACAATAATATCCACTTTCTCCGCCGCAGCAGGGAGCACGAATTCCTCTATTTGGGAATGTATTACCTTAACAACGCTGGTAAGACCATTTTCATCAATCAGATCCAGTGCTACTTTTGTGGCCAGATTTGAGGCTTCCACAGCATAGACCAACTTGGCACCGGCTTGTGCGCAAAACGCGGAAAGTATACCCGTACCGGCGCCAACATCTAGCACAATTTTATCCTTAAACAATTCCTTGTTCTTTAGAATTGCATTATAGTAAGCTTCTTGTCGTGGTCGATCTCTCAGCATGAGCTCGTGCACCTGCAAAAATGTATATAAGAATGCTTTCATTAATAATCAGAATTAAGTAGCGCACCAAATGATTACCTCTAAATTTTCATATTCAGTAAAATAGTTATTCATTATAACAGTAGTTTAAATAGTTTAGTTTAAATACATTAAAATTCATATAAACACTCAAAGTGAATTCTTTTTAGGTTAAATATAGTGCGGCACACAGCTGTTATTTAACAGAGCCGCGAAAACAATAACACGTACAGAGCTGTTATTTACAGCGGCAAACATTTAAATTTTACTTGCAGTTTTCAGTTGCACTTTTCACGCTGATCAAGTATTAAGCAGTGAAAAGCAACAACGAAAATTATTAGCTTCGTAAATAAGATAAAAGGCAGTCTTGTTGGAAAAAGTCACTGTTAATAACTTTAATCAAAATGTTAAGGCTAAATGTAAACAGTGACAAGGTAGCGGAGTTCTATGATGAACCAGTTCAGTTCTTTGGTCAGCCACGTAAATTCCAACATAAACAAAACAACTTCAATTATTTCTTATGTCTGCATTAAAAATTAATTATTACAAATGGAAATGAGTAAATTAAATCTAAACGAAATGTTTAGCAGCTGGGATATTAGTACAACCGAGAAAGTGGACGAAGGTCTGCTACGTATTGCAGAAAAAGAAGTATGTATTTTTCAGTTTTGGAACTTTTATAGAATGACAATGGGATCACCCAACAATTTTTAGGCAGACGTGAATGCCAGACTCGAGGCCGTGTTGTCCAAGCAATGTCAGATTGAGGCAAAATTAAGCGGTATCAGTAAGGCCATGACCACATTACTTGCCGTAGAGAACGATTCCAATAAGTTAAATATGCAAATCGTAAACACCGCACAGCTGGCTGAATCCGTAAGCGCAAAAGTACGCCGGCTGGATCTGGCACGATGCCGGGCGTCTGAGTGCCAGCAACGTGTCCACGATCTGATCGACCTGCAGTTGTGTAGTCAGGGCGTGGTCAAGGCCATAAATGAGGAGGATTATGAGAAGGGTGCGGGACATATCGCCCGCTTTCTAGCAATGGACCAACAGCTATTACAACGCACAGCGGATGATGTACAGGGCTCCATTACTTCGGTGAGCGATGCTGTACGCACGCTAGAGGATGCCACCGAAAAAATGAGGGAATTAATTTCAAAACGTTTCGACGAGGCTGTCCAACACGATGACCTGGCTTCTGTTGAGAGATTCTTCAAAATATTTCCATTGGTTGGTTGTCATCGCATCGGTATAGAGAAATTCAGTGGCTACATTTGCCAAAAGTTGTCGGCAAAAGCGCAGAAAGAGCTACGCAACACGCAGGACATTGCAAAGGCCGAGCGACGTCTTCATTTGGCCTATGCCGACCGCTTGACCGCGATTTTAGAAAACTTTGCCCGAGTCGTCGAAGTCAATCAGCCAATTATTGAAGCATTTTATGGACAAGAGTGAGTATACGGATTTGTTTTTAAAGTAAAATTCATGAGTTTTAACTGTCGAATGTAGATCTTCATCTTTGGTAGACATGATAACCATTTTGCAAAGGGAATGCGATCTTGAAGTCAAAAATTTGCTGCTGGAATTCAACAAAAATCGGCAAATTCAGTACCGCATCAAGCAGGTCAACGACAGTGCTCAGCGGCAAAGCGGCGCCAGTATGGCCAACAACAGCATACAGTCTTTGGGACATTATCGAAAGCCGTCGGGTGGTTCTATAGATAAATTAAACCCCAAGGATATAGACGCTATCATAGCGGAAATCACGGTGATGCACTCTAGAATAGAGTTATACTTCCGGTTTATGCGCCGTCGTTTGCAGGTAATGCTTCACGCAACAAGGCAAAAAATAACAAACTAAACAATTTCTATTACAGACTAATGCTGAAACATGTTTGCAAGATAAGGAAGCACAAAAGAAAATACTAGAGGAATACGAAAGGGTTGTGAAACAGTGCGACTTAAGTCGCCAAATGCAGGAAATTCTAAGCACATACTTACTGTTTGAGAAGTATTTTAAGATGCACATTTACTACATATTTTCGCTTCTAATGCTAACATATTGTTCTTCAGGTATTTTATGGAGGAAAGCGTTATGAAAGCCATTGGGCTGGACACCTATGAAGCTGGTCAGCAATGTTCCTCAATGGTGGATGAGGTTTTCTTTATTTTACGCAAATCGATTAGACGCTCCCTGACAACACAATCAATCAATGGGACGTGTGCTGTTATTAACAATGTTGCATCATGCCTAGATGGCGATTTTGTCACTGCATTGAAGGCTCCTTTAAAAAGTGGTTATCCATCTGGTTATATTGATTTAGCGCAAGCCTACAATGCAATACAAACGAGTCTTCAGCAGGGTAAATTACATTCGAGTGATGCTGATCGCGTTCGAACGAATTTCATAGTGCAATTGAATAATGCCGATATGTCGACGGAGTATATTGAGACTCTTTGGCAGACGATGGAGCAGGAGATAGCAGGCACATTCCCCAACATATCCCCGGTTGAGCGACAGCTACTAGACAGCTGCTTGACTGAGCTCAAAACCATTCGCGATGCTTTGAAGGCAACCGTTGACTTTGGCATACAGCAACTAAGGTCGAGTGCGATAAGGCCACGCCTGAATCCTTGGGTTGATGAATTTCTAAACTACAGTCACCATTTAACAGAGGTAACCATTTGCGATACCTAGGCTTTATGTCTTAATAATTGGTTAAAACATTTAGGAGGAACTGTCCACGTACGAAGCTGGTGAAACATTTGTTCAGTATTTCATTGTGCAATTAGATGGTCTTTTAAATTCGTTTAAAAATGCATTGAGTCCACGTAATTATGATGCGCTCGTCAGCATATTGGCCACAGAAGTGACGAATCGCTTAGAACGTGCTATCAAGAAGAGCACCTTCAACCGGGTATAATTTATATTTCATTAATGTAAGCCAACATGTTCAGTATATTATTCGTTTTTATTTGCAGCTCGGCGGACTTGTTCTGGATCAGGAAGTGCGTGCCCTCGGCACCTACTTAACAGGTGCAACTTCCTGGTCTGTGCGCGATAAGATGACACGTCTCTCACAAATTGCTACGCTTTTAAATTTAGATAAAGTTTCCGAACTGTCCGAGTATTGGAATCCCGAAAATAATTCTGAAATGCCTTCTTGGCGACTGACCCCTAACGAAGCACGCACTATTCTGGCATTAAGGTAAATTCACATTTGTGTATTCTTCTGTTCAAATTGTTTATTTTTGTTCACTTTTATAGAAGCGATTTCCGTATGGATGACATTAAACGCTTACAGCTTTAAGCAGAAGGCGTTTTCATAAAAATTATGATGTTGCGTTTTCAGTTCTCTTTACGCTAAACCAACGATTAAAATCCAATCTTAATAAGAACTGCGAAAGCGGACCGAAACTTGATGCACTTTTAATGTTAACCAATAATTTAATTAATCCCGATATGGCAACGTTAAACCTATAAAAATATTTAAAAAATATAAACATATATAAATGAAAATTGCTCAGCTTACCTTTCTTCGAGTCTATCGACATTATTTAAATGATCATCGGGCGTTTCTTCCGAACAATTCATGACACTAAATTTCTCGCAAATACCAAAAATCTCAAGAATTGTTCCATAAACCGGATATTGGGATTGACGTGTTGACTGGGTAACATTAATTTTCTTGTCGGTTTCATCGGTCAGCAGAAAACATTGTGAAAGCACATTGGCTAGAAAAACCGAATGAGCTCTTTGGATTTCTTCAAAATCAGCTTTACTAGCAATCACACTCATGAGAATACTGAACTGAGCTACAATAACAAGGAAATGTTAATCTTTATACTGCTGGTGAAATATAGATATTTTATAAGCTTACATTCAAGAACATCCACCTGTATGTAATACTGCAAGTTGTCCAAAAAGAACATTAGATGATTACGAAAATTAATAATCTTCAGGTTCACCGGATTTGCGGTTTTAGCGGCCCATTTGTGCCGGGCCCATACAAGCTGAAGATCATATTGTAGCTTCCTAACAGTTAAAAGGAAACGAAACACAGTATTGTATCGTTCCACCGTTGTTGGTGAAAACAAGAGATTCAATGGCCATTTATATATGTATTTGAGATGAAGGTTTTGAAATATGGCAAACTCGCAGCTCTCCTCTAAATCGATTGTAGTTTTTTGAACACTTAGCGAGAAATTCTCCAAATCATCAACGATTCCCATTACGTTTGCTGCAATCTGTAATAGATTTAATTAAAATAACTATAAATCTTAATTGTAATGTGCATACCTCAAAGGCTTTTGTATAGTTTTTAGCATTTAGCTCAGCAAGGTTTTCTGAATTCTCATATAGTTGACGAAAGAACTCTAAATAAAATTCACCGCGTCCCAATAGGTAAAAGTCTTTTATCAAATACAATTGACGATCCAAATCATCTTCGATAACTGCTATTTCTGACAGACGTTGGCTAACGTATTTCTTGATTTGGTTAATTACACTTTCCAAGTGAAATATGTCGATCTTATCATCCTGATTCAAGTCTTCAATCATTTTACAAAACATCCCTTCTTTGCCATCCCAAAGCTCACTAATATCATCACAGAATGATCCAGGTATTTTCATCATCCAAGTGTCATTTTTATGTTTACTTCGGTCCAATTTAAAAACAAGAACCGTTTGACCGACAAATAATACTTTTTCAGCTAAGACAGATGACACAAAACTGGGCAATTGACTAAATTGGATTTCGTACTGCCATATCTCTTCCTCACTCAATGAACTCTGCAAAGCAAAGAAAACAAACATTAGTGTAAATTTACTTTTATTATCAATCTATTTACCGCATGAGTATTGCTGGTAGTCACCGATTTCTCGCTGGAATTCTTCAGACCACTTTCATTCGAGGATCTATAGTTGATAAAGAACTCGGAGTGCTCATCATCTATAACGCCGAATAAGAGCCAGTGTGTCAGATGCGAAAAGAAAGCCAGTTTAACGGGTTTGGAAACTCTAAAAGTGGTTCATTATATCTTATTATTTGAATTGGATAATTCAAAATTACTTGGCGATTATGTGGTCCATACGAAAATCTCCATGCTCATATGCTTGATGCAGGTTTTGTAGCAGCCTACAGCCATTAAGTTTCTTGAATAAAATACAAAGTATGTTTCTTCTTCGATAAGATATGGATATTAATCAGGTTACCTGTATTCTAGCATCGTTAATAAGTTTACGCAAAAAGAGTACAACCGTTGAGTGTAATTCTAAGGCATTGTAGATATATGCCAAAGAGTTGGTTGTATTTTTTTCGGAATAAGACTCCAACTGTAATATTTCATTGTAATATTCCTCAAGCGCACTGTCGATACCTTTGGCAAAGTTCTTTAAATAATAGCCAGAAGAGAATTCTAAAAAACTTAACAATATAAACAAATGGCAAATAGTATTAAAACTTGAAATTACCTTTCGCTTCGGTGTAGTCGGAAATGTCGTGCTGACTGACGCCTCCAAAAAATTTCGCAAATCGTACAACTTCACTGACGTTATTTAAGATGCTTACAATGTCCATAAAAATTCTACGTTCACAAGGATGCATAAATTTTTCTACTACCTGTGTTGCCTAAAAAATAAGTAATAATAATAGTATAACTACACATAAAAACACATGGGCATGTAAACATGTTAGACTCACAAGAAAACTTTGAATACTTATTCCTTTGCGGCTTAAACTCAAGCACGATAGTAAAATATCGTGTATCATTTTTTGCAGCTTTCATAAAACCAGAAATTAAATTAAATAGTACTAAAACGCCCGGCGTTATTCGCTTAAGCATTTGTTGTCTTTTGTGCGAATGCTAAAAGGGCAGGACAACGTCTGATAGTTATCGATAACACGCATATTCACTGAGAATTCGTAAACGGTCACACCTAATCGACAGTGGCTATCGAATAAAAACAGAACGGAACGATGAGCACATCAGCTGTTACTGTTTGAATTTGTTAGGCGGTAAGCGCCCTGAATCCAAGTAGCTATAATTGATTTATATATATATATGCATATCTATATATATATATATATTGATATAAGCTTACCATATCATTAAATAGCACTAAGATATTGATTAATGCCTTGATGTTTTTTACTATGAAAACACTTCAGAATCGTAACTTTAAATTTGATTCCTATTTCACTTTAAATTCCTTCCCATTCAAGATGACAGTGTAAAGCTTAAGTTTCTTTTCATAAGAAAAGCTTAAGCAACAATGAATTTCGATTTTGGCTACACCTAGTCTTATCTGTGTGTACATAGGCATATAAATTATCCTTTCTGCTTTCATAGTTGTCAAATTTTATTGTCTTTCGGTGCGACAGTGTGGAGAATTTACACCCTGGACATCGCCGCAATAAATAAAGTTCGTGTGTCCGCCGTGGCTCGATAAGCTGGCCAAAAATGTTAACAAATATGTTTTTTATGGTCTGCTTCCATTTTGCACCTTTCTTGCCCACATGAAGTTTAAGCTATGCAAAGCACAAAGCCAAACACCTCACGAATGCCCATTGCTTTCTTTGGGCCTGGTTGGTTGCCTGTTGGCAAAACTGCTGACATGGGAAAATCTTGGTGAAAAGAGCGAGGCAGGCTCGAGAAAATATACATAAATATTCTTGTTGGTTTTATATGAACTCAATTAAATTCTCTGCTGCAGTTATGAAAAGTGCATACTGTATATTAAATTCATATTTACTGCACAAACCCAACAAACTTAAAGGGAGAAAAACTAAATCCAGCAATTACATTTTAGAGCCCGTGGGCCCATACGCATTAAAAACCGCCGGCAATACACACCAAGAAACTTATTTAATTTCGAACATACCCAAAGTGGATGTGTGCTTTTTTTTTTGTTATATTTTAATTACACTCTCGTTAAATAATTCAGCGACTTGAGCGAACCTGTAAGTGCATTAGCCGGGAGTTCCCCTAAGCCCCTCCTGTTGGCATGTGTGCAATTAGAAAGGGTGTTTTTTTCTTGTTGCAGACCAGCAGAATTTCGAATTTATTGCATTTTATTTTGTAACATGAATTTTTAATTTTGCTGCTACGTTAATTAACTTTAATTTTTTACTGCACCAGCCATGGCCCCCATTCAAGTTCTTACTTATTCCAATAAAGTTTTGCAGGGTTTCTAAAATGCAAAATGAAAATGCACAAGTGCGGACTTGGCCCTTTGCTAAATACGAGTGCATAAAGTTATATTCGTATGTGCATTATTCCTCGAGTTTATTAAGTTCGCAAACGAGTTTTATTTTATTCATTTGATGAAAAAACTTCGGCCTAAAGACCCCAAGTGTATGTTTATGCTGTTTGGATTAAAGAGTTTCAATGTGGCCGGCAATATTAATAAATATATAAATTTTTATATTTTAGTACAGATGAATATTACCTGTTCGTGTTGATGCAAGCGAAAATAATTAATAATAATCTATTATTTACCAGCATTATTTCTTTTGAATCTATATCCCTTTTAAATAACGCGACAATTAACAGTTTTTCTAAGAAACATTTGTAAAATTTATTGATAATAATTAATATATGTATAAGTATTGCACTTATCGAGTATAATGTACTTCATATAAAATTATCTATTTCAATTTCTTTATATGTATATATCATATTTTGTTCGACTTTGATCGTCTTCAATAAGTATACATACTGAAGTACGGCACGAGTTTGATTTGCATTTGTTTTCTTAATATTATGGGATATTGGGTTCTTGTTATTGTGATTTGGAACCTTCTGTTTGCGAATCTCTTCTCAATTCCAGTGAAATTGTTTTGGATTCTCCTGATTAATGCATATACTTATGTATCTATATAACTAATTGTGTAATGAAAACTTGAAATAGTATTGCATGTCTTTTCAGCTCTTATGTGTATTACATAGTTTGATTAGTTGGCTTGCAGTATTTTGATTTTCGTGATATACATCTAATTTTTCTAATACCAATAAAATTGACTATGAGAAAAACATCTAAAGCAATTGGGGGATTATTTGTCAGTGCATCTATATATGAATATATATATGTATACCAATCTGAAAGGCACATTTTTTCTTAAATATGATATTTAGAATTTGTGTGAAAAGTTTACGATAATCAATATATATATATATATGTATTTGGTCATTTTGGTTTCATTAAAGATTGGTCAATATTTATTGCACTGCGTTTGTTTTGGTTCTTCATTGTTTTGATTTGAAGCGCTTTGATGGGGGTCCCGGGCTAAGGCATTATTAATTAAACTACGGTACGGTCCGACAAGCCAGACACAAGTTATAGAATATCTATTTAATTGACAACTTTATCAGCGGCTAAGTCGCACTCATCCCAATCCGCAAGTGCCCAGTTGGGCAGCTCAGTTTCATACTCCCAGCCAGGCCCCTGAATTAATCAAATTAAATTGATATATGCCCAAATTCTGATTAATTTATACTTGGCACTTACCTTATACTTCCATGCGTGCAAGTACATGACCAGGTCCTTTGGTTTCGGATCCCGGTAGTGCACTTTACACTCATAGCAATGCTTGTCAATAACAACTTTGTCGGAGGCCAATCCTAAATCCGTTTGTGTTCCATTCGGGATTTGCAGCCCCGTGGGCAAAGTGGGTGCGACATCAGCCTTGCCCGAAAAAACTGGGCTGCTATTTGTACAATGCAGTTGCTTGATGGAGTCTGCGGTCTGTGGGTTTTCCGAACAAGGCGGTGTAGTTTCCCGCGAATTGGCACCCACATCGTCATCGCTGTGATGTACGGCTAGATGATGAAAAATATTTTATATGCTACAGATGTTTACAGAGTGAACTTGGTTCTTGGTAATACCGAAAGTTTGATCGCTGCTCAGGCTCTCCAGATCGGTTTCGTCCTTGGTATTCTTAAACAATGATATGTCCGAGTCGCAATCTATGCCCAGCCAGTTCTCTGCATTGTGTATGTTAATGAGATCTCGTATAAGTTCATCGTCAGTTTTGCCACCAATATCTCCGCCACGACCCTTCAGAGGCCCAAAAACCTCGTGGTTGTACAACGGATCGTTGAGTATGGGAAAGCCTTTAGAAATGCATCGGATTTAATATGGTTAGCTCAGCTCAGCGAGATGGCATTTGAATATTACCCAAGTATTGCAAGTGAACACGTATTTGATGCATTCGTCCCGTCAGTGGCTTGCAGAGCACCACGCTGGTTTTTCCATTTTGGGACAGTTTCTGGAAGGTTGTGGTGCAATCCTTGCCCTTTTGGGATACTTTGCACACACCAATCTTATAGCTGACCACCTCGATTGGCTCTTTGCATTCCACGACACCGCTAAAGTTGGGATTTCGATTGAAAAATCTTCAAACTATTCGGAGTATTGCTTCACTCACTCTGGAAAAATGCCCTCCACTCGACAGATATACTCCTTTTCCACCTGCCTATTGCGGATCTGCTGTTCCATTTGGCGCGCCTTTTTGGGACTACGACCGAATAATAACAGGCCGGAAGTGAGACGATCCAGACGATGAATTGTCCGCAGATTCTTCAGGTTGAACTCCTTGGCCAGTATAAAGACGACAGTATTGTGCCTGTATCGACCACATGGATGCACCTGGGGTAAAGCGAAATGAGAGTTAGTTTTGAATAATAAACTTTGTATTTTGTAGAAATTCGTGTTATTTGCAAATTGGTGAGTGTCGCGCTTAAGTAATATTATTAGTTATTAGACTAATGCATAGTTTATGTAATATGGCGGTCGTTTAAGCCACTTACGGGTATAGAGGCTGGCTTATTAACAACCACAATGTCCTCATCCATATGCACTATTGTGATTGGTTGGCAAGTGACGGGTACTTCGTGTCTGCAAAGATATATTCATGAGTGCGCACATTTCGTTAGATATATGTAACCATTCAGTGCTTTGAATGCAACAACCCATTGAGCTAAAATGCTTGACTTTAAGTAGAGAAACAATTTACGAACTGAGCTCATATACCATTTGAGAGTATTCGACTGGTTGGTATTCCACAGTCAGGTATAACTTAAAACATAATATACAACTCTTGGGTGTCTTTATTTCGTCGACAAATGTGTAACTACCCCTTTTATTCCTGATCAAATCCGAATGTCCGTCTATTTAGCTATTTCATATAAATACTTTGCTAGGGTATTCAATCTTCGGCCTCCTGTTCTTAGTTGTTTTCAAAATACCCAAAAATGACAAATTTGGTGACTGTTGCGCTTACAATTAGACAAACAGACTTGGCTAGATCGAGTCTTGCATTTGTGTTAGATTTGTTTCCATTTTAAACTCAAATAAAGTCTAAACGGATTTCTATTTATGTGACAAACTTGGAAGTACTTTATACTATAAGTTACTGTTTCAACGGCTGTAAAAAAAAAACAACCTGCAATAAATATGCATTTTGTTGTTTTTGAAAGCAAGTAAACAAACAAATTGAAGAGAACAAACTAGAGAATTTATGACAATGAAGTTATTTGGTTAAAGGCATTTCTTGTGCCCATACTTAACATGTTACAATAATTAATAATAATTGAAAAAGGAAATTGTATAATAGAATTTACCTGTGCACAATATTGGCCAATAAATCGTTGTGCTTCAGCCGATAGTCAATGGGCACCTTCTCGAAGTTGACGGTCAGTGTCCCGGTCTGGATGCAGCGTTCATATTCCTCGGCCGGATGTGCCCGGAACTCCTTGGAGAATATATCGAGTATCTTTTCGCCAACCCAACGGCCCTTTGTGAAGGTTGTGAAGGTGAAGTAATATGGATAGACTTTCCGCAGACCTATGCAGAAACATAACATTGGCTTTTTTGAATCGGGTTAAGGTGTTTTTTGCTAAACCAACCATTTTCCATATAGTAGGAGGTCTCCTGATATCTTTCGTCAGTAAAACCTGGTCTCTTGGCCTTCAGCGCCTTCGTCTCGAGCTTTGCCTTTAAAATAGGTCGAATAAGCACATTAAATTACTATATGGCTAATCGTGCTTTACCTTTTTCAAATCTTTAATTTGCTCCGTGTCCTCAGTTTTTCGCTTCTCGGGTATTTTTACTTTTTGTTTTTCCAGCTCGCTGGCGGCTGTCAGCTGAAAGCAGATGAAAAACCCGATGTCAATAAAAAGGCTTAGTGTTAAAAATGTCATAGATTAACTTTTAGAATAGTCAAAGAAGAGAAGAAGAAGCTACAAATACTTTATATGGTCATATACTTTATAAACTTGCTTTAAGTATCTAGAATTTGAAGCAGGCACAACCCTAAATTTAATTTCTGCATTATTTGATTTATGTGCAACGCTTTTTATTTTTATGCTTTTTAAAAAGTACTGTTTGGCCAGAGAAGATCAAGTGGTTGCAGAGATCCATTCATTCTTCCGTTTGAAGATTCATTTGACGTGGGCCTTGCAACTCAGCAACTCGAGTTTCGGAATCCATCAAGAATATTTATACATTTTGGCGTCTGGCATTCCTATTTTTTTTGGTATCTTTTCATAATTTGATCGTCGTATTCCTGAAATGTGAATTCTCAAGTGTTTCACATGAATTATTTACTTCCAAATGTTCGGGCATCTATATATGTATATATATATATATCTACACACAATTGGGATCATGTTTTGTACAATGCAATTCTGAGACAAATAGTTTGTATATACATATATGTATCTATATGCTATACATATGTATATATATGGAATGGATACTTGCATTTCAGTTAGTTGTCTCTTTCGTGGACTCCGATGAGTGACTGTTGGCTGGCTGACTTTTGTCTTTGCTTTCATTGGCAGTGCGCCCAGCAAATGATGGAAACTAGCTGCATGCCCGAAAGAAAAAAACCCCACTAAATAAAGCTGTGCGGGAGGGCAACGGACCACGGGACCACGGGAGACTCTGACACCGACGACCGACGACCGACGGCCGACGGGAGACGGGCTGTCGGTCAATTTCCCTTAAGCAGCATATTTACGGGTTTGAAGGCATCTCCGTCTCACATGTGCACATAACCAATGCACAATATTTATCCCAGCTGCCCCATAGACAAAAGACACAATTCGAAAGTGTCTTGAATTTTGTAGCATGGTTTAAATTTAGCCGTGATTTCATTTCATTTGACTACAATATTTACAGTACAGTGTAAATTTAAAACATATTTTAGAAGACAATTTTTGTCTGTTGCTAATTAATAAAACACGCTATTATCGTGTTGCCAAATAATCAATAATCACTTATGTTAATGAATATTATGAAGAAATGAATGAAATGTTTGAACTCTGCCCACACACCCACACACACACACACACACACACACCCCTGTTGATAAGTGTGTGCGATGGCTCTACTCATCCATGAGATGATGTTCATATAGAAAGACTTGATAAATTAATTGAATCATTCAACGGCGGAGACCTGTTGCCAGCGATCTTGGCAAGCGACCATTCATATATGTTTCTTTTTTTTTTCTTTTATACTTACATATATTTATACTATCTCTGTATGAATATGCATGCAAATTATTGTTTGCATGTACATTGCATGCTTTTCTGGCTCTAGTGGGCAATTTGAATATTGTTCCAAGCGAACGGCCGACGGTCTGGCTGCTGCTCGGACAGCATCCCGATATTTATGATTATGCCCACAGCGAACTACATTTTATATATATATAACTATATATATTATGTATGTAGATATATGCGACAGATTCTTTCTGCGCCCGGTTGCGCAAGGTGCTAAAAACAGGCGTGTGGCGCGTGGGGTGTGCGTGTCTGCGAGATCTGGAAGACGAAAATGGCCAGCACGTGACCGTTGTTGGCCACGATTTGGTTAATTATCCATTTTCAAGAACACACTCATCGTGCTTTCCATCTCTATGCCATTTTGAATAGCGGCTCTTTCTATTCTCACCAGACACACGAACCTGTCCAAGCCATTTACCAGCTTAAGAAGCATCCTGCTATTAATTAGAGCACTGATTATGTCCACACTGGCGGACTAGTCTGGCCGCAGAATGTGGAGCTGCTTAGCGTTTGGAGACCATGACCATATCTGATTGACAAGTACCAGTTGCACAAAGCCGTACAAAGCAATCTTGGTCTAATACTGTAAATTCTAGTTCTGCACAGCAAAAAAAACAAACAAACAAAGTAAATGCCTGTCTTTAACAATCAAGCTGTCTTGTTTCTTCTGTAAAGAGTCATTCGACCAATTTCCTTTATGGCCAATCTTTGATTTTAGTTCATATTAAATCATTGGAAAAGCGTTTTAAATTGCCTCAGCCAAATAGCAACAATTTTATTTTAATTATTTGTGTATGCGCGCTGTCAGAATAAAGCGATAGTAAAAAAGTTCATTCAAATTTAAAGATATTCATTTTGTTTGGTTTGCGAAAAGAAAAATATTTTCTAAATTCTTTCTACGCAAGCAAATGTTTATAAAACATTATACTTTTATTGGCTGCACGCAAATTTGCTAATCAATTACTATGCGCAGCATATATAAGCTATATATATTAGCTATATTTTCTATTAGCTTTTCTAGACCTTTAAAATCTCTTTGCCAAATATGGCAGCTATGCAATATTTTACTCTGATGTTGATAAGATATTGCATATATACGAGGCGCATAGGGCAACTTATTAATGCCAAATTTGGTCAAGATACTTAACTTGATAAACAAAATGGATGGAAAACTACAAGAACGATCGTTCCTGCGATCCGGCCGATTTCGACATATAGTATGTACTGCCTGCAACAGAAAGACGGATATATTCAAGCTTTCAAGATAAAAGCTTTAAAACCAAAGAGACTAGTTCACATAGAAAAAGACAGGCAGAAAGACGGACAAACACATGGACATGATAATATCAACTCGGCTGTTGATGTTGATTTAGAATATATAGGACTTTATGGGGCTCGGAGACGTCTGCTTCTATGCGTTACACATTTCACGTCAAAATTACAATACGCTTTACAGGGTCAAACAAATAATAATTAATCTTACAAAACTGCATTTTGCATTTATTTCTTCAACATTATTAAAAATATTTGCAAAAATATGTTTATATATTTATAAAAATATATAAACTCAAGCTTGCTTCTACAAAATAGCCTTTTAATAGGTCTTCGCTAAATGAGATGCCAAAGTGGTTCCGGTTTAGAATTCCAGGCAATTATATAAGACGCATAATATTAATAGTAGTAACAATAATATCAATAATATTAACAAGTAAGAGGTTCTAGTCGGGAGCTCCCGACTAGGGGATACCCTGAACCCTCATATTCCAACAGCAAAATGCAGGTCGCGCTTATAGATAGAGAGTAGCGGGGAGGTGGCGATAGGTATAAAATGAAAGATACTTGATATATATATATATACTATTCTAGAAGCTACATGTCAAGTTTGGTGACTATAGCTCTTATTATTTACCAAAATTGCTTAAAAAACGGGATTTCGATATCCATTTTTATCGATTACTTGAAAACGGAGTAAGTTATCGATAATCGGAAACAAACTCGATCTGCGCATGCACTAGGAGCACCTACATCTAATTTCAAGTCTCTAGCTCTTATAGGTTCTGAGATCCTTGCGTTCATACATACGGACGGACGGACGGACGTACAGACGGACATGGCTAGATCGACTCGGCTATTGATGCTGATCAAGAATATATATACTTTATGGGGTCGGAGATGCTTCCTTCTGCCTGTTACATACATTTGCACTTTGCACAAATACAATACAACCTTTTTACCCATTTTTAATGGGTTCAGGGTATAAAAACGCATACCTATAAAAATGATACAAAATGTATCATATATATATTCATGTTTTAATATTATTAAAAACATATCTATATACATTTTATTTGAAATCTTAAAAATAAAAACTGAAAAGCTGCCTTCTGCGGGGCAATGCAAATGTGATCATGAGATCAATAACAAATAAATTACTAGAAAACGCATAAAAATATAAAAAAAACGTTACTAGCTTTATTAAAAACTAGATATTAATTGTTTAATTCCCACCCAGAAGAGCTTCGGGGCAATGCAAATGTGATCATGAAATTGTTATACCCACTTGCAAGGTATAAAAAAAACTAAAAATAAAATGTCTTGTTGAAGCTTCATTTTAGTCTGTGTCTTAACTTGTTTTCAAGGGCCGCGTATGTAAGCAAATACATCTCGTGTCTTGCTGAATGACTTCTGTTTGGCCGAGTTGAACACGCTTATTATGAATTTCAGTAAACAGCAGCAAGAAAGATAAAAGAGCGCTTGGCTGCGACCTGCAGTTGGGGCTACTTTATGGGCCATTTAGGAAACCTTGACCAACTCAGTCAACAGCGCTTACGGCTCGTGAAGCGATTGCATTTCGAAAAATAAAAAAAGTCTGTGGAAATCGGCAGTGGAAAACACGAACAGCATGCGTAGCGATGCGGAAAATCTGAAAGGTCTTTGTGGCCAGGCACAAGGAGATTGCAGATTAAATAGTATTAGTATATTTATATATATTTATTAGACACAAAGCACATAATTACTTTTGGTTTCTATGATATCATCTTACCAATTTGTTGCCACACACCGCCAAGTAGACAGGTATTTAGCAATTATAGAAAAACTGCGATACATACGTATATGAATACGTACAAATCAGAAGACAATGTAGACATATTGTGTATACTATATAAATCGTAATAAGCAATTTCTGATTACGATCGCAGACTTTAAATAGTTGTTGTTGTTGTTGTTGTTGCTATTATTATTATTGTTGTTGTTGTTGTTAAAGTGAATGTCCAAACATTACGACTCGGCAGAGTGTTTACAAACGGTGACTGTTTCTCGGGCTTTCATGATGCAGTTTTGTCATAATAACAATTTACCAAGTCAATTTGGTAGCACTTGGGATTTGTGTTTATATACTTTATAAGACTAACACTCGATCAGTATATACTTATATACACACACTCACCGATGTGTATCTATCTATCTACCTATTCGAGGCATTGTTTGGCTTAGCTAATACATCCGCTATAAATTCATTTGCTCTTCCAAGTTACGATTTAGCTGTTGAAATTTATATGTTTTCTTTAATTAATTTCCATTTTTATGTGCTTAACCAAACAGTGCAATTGAACGTAGTGTAATTACGATGTAAATAAGATTTTACCTACATACTAGGTGCAGCTAATGCAGGTTGTAATTGCGAATCGGTTCGAGCCGGGGATTTCAACTTAACTTTTGTTAACCAAATCTTAAAGCAAACCAGTTATCTTACAGAAGAAAAACAAAATATAAGCCCAAAGCAAACAATTTATTATTTGTTAAAACTGATTTAATCATGATATATTGAATAGGGGTCAACTCTAGGAAGAAACTGGTATGTAAGCATAAAATCATGAATGTGGCCGAACTGAACCGAAGATAAAGGCAGAAAGTTGGCTCGAACCAAAAACTGAACCACAGACAATTTATCTTTAATAATAATACATTAAGTTAAAGTAACTAAAAGGTTCTTCTTTACAAAAAACCTAAAGTTTATAAGTAGCAAAGAAGGCAGCTGAGAAGATATCTTTTAAACCTAGGAGACTAGTTTGTATAAAAATAGATTTGGACTGATTTATCTACTTTTTAGACGCGAAGAAGTCGTCGCCAAAATTATGTTTAAAAATATTAAAAAAATTATTTAATAATATACTAATAATAAAAAGAATTTAACATAAAATGGCTTGCATTATGAAATGTATTTAAATATGGGATTTCTTTATATAGACAGCTACCAGTTTACAGTTTAATGAATAATCGCTGCAACTAACTAGTATATGGGATGAATAAATTAAAGAGTTATATAAATCGAGATGTTTGTGTGTCAAAGTGAATCTATGTACAGAGTTATTGAACAATGCTTAGACGGGTTCACAAACTAACGATAAATCATTATATGATGAGCTCACATAAATCTACACATTTATGTAATGTACGTATGTATGAATGTATGTATGAATGTTTGTATGTAATGTATCTTACTTATGGTTCAAGAGCACGGCACATTTCAACGTAAACAGCAGCTGCTCAGCCGGCTCTCAGGCACTGACATCAATTGTGTCTCGATGACCTTCGCGTAAGTGCTTGATTGCAGGTGTCTTTCCGTCCGTCCGTCCGTCCGTCTGTCTGTGGGTCCGTCTGTCCGTCCGTTTGTCGGTCTGGTTGGCAATCAGAAATCATGACACGCCGTTTAGGAGACCAGTTCGATCAAGTGTTTAGTTGAGTTTAAGATATGTTTTCGAGCATGCAGTCAAATTTAACCATAACTTTGGCAATCAAAGAGCTAATTCGCATTTTTCTTTTATACTCTATTCTCAAAGTCAACAGAGAGTATATGGGTGCTGAGCGAGATGAAAGCATTTGTCGAGCTTACGAAACTCAAAATTTGAAATATGCTGTTAGTTTGAGTATAAGGTTGTACATTTTTGATAAAGCCCATTGTTCGGGTGAAAATTTATATCTTAGTATCTACATGTCTCTCATATTTACTGTTTAAAGATCGAGATAGATGCAGGGTTATTGTTCGATTCACTAATTAATAACTCATTAATTAAAATATATAGATTTTCCTGTTTTGCCACGCCCACAGCCGTAGCTACATATATAATCTTGAGCAAATTATCTATCGAGGGTATTTATATATCCAAAGCTTTAGTATGTTACGGACATGTTAACTTAACTAACATAATATCATTTTACTAAGAACCTAGTTTTAACTTAAACAATTTACAGAGTATTTCACAGCCGGTCACTTCCGATTGACTTGTTTCACTCACCTTTCTGTTAATTGTTAGAGTGGCTGCATTTGGCAGCGCTTTGATGGATGTGAGACCGGCGGCAGCTCCATGATTTCGAAGGGCCATGACGCTGCCCAGGTTTAGGTTAATGGAGGAGAGATGCTGCAGATCCTGCGGCATACAATTTAGTTGCTGCACCAGAGCGCACGTGGGCGGCTGTTGTGGACGCGGCACCGACACGGACACGGGCACCGGCACCGACACCGACGACGTTTGCGGCAACATGCCTGCTGGCGTGCCCGTCGAGCCTGCCACGGAGGCGGCAGCCAATAGAGCCTGCTGTGCGGACAATGGGACGCCACCAAAAGTGGCCACAGCGTTCGCATGATTAGCTCCAGCTGCTGCAGCCGCCGCCGCTGCCGCCGCCTGTGCCGCTGCCGTGTAGTAGGCGCCCAGCGAAAGTGGCGAAAACATCGACGACTGCAGCAGATGCGTCTGGGAGTGACTGTGCGCATGGGCCTGGCTGCTCTGCGCCAGCTGGCCCGGATAGCTGCTCGCTTGCCCAGCATTAAGCAGCGGCTGGCCAAAATTATAGGCGGGCGCCAAGGGAAAATGGGCGCCGGCCCCGGCGCTGGGATGCAGCGCGGGCTGTTGATAATTTGTTGGCGGCGCTGCTGCAGTATTCGGTGAGTGTTGCTGCGTCTGCTGCAGCTGCAGCTGCTGTTGCTGTTGCTGATGCTGCTGCTGAAGCTGCTGCTGCTGTTGCTGATGCTGATGCTGTTGCTGCTGATGCATTTGCGGCTGTGGAGCGTATATAGAACCCGGCGGTGTTACGGCCACTTTGTCCGCAAAGGGCGTTTGCATGGCCATCAGCTTGTGGTGATGCTGCTGGGCAGCCAAGGACCAGGGCAAGTACCAGGCACATGAAGACGTTGTATTCTGCATTTTGTGTGTGGCTTTCTTTTCTTTTCAAGTATATTTTTTATATTGTATATGTATACTGCTTTATGTTTATATCACTTTTATATATGGTATATATTGCTTATTTCTCTGTTCAATGTTGCATAATCAAATTACACCATTTAAGTAGAATTAAAATCACTTTGTATTTATTTTTGAGAATTCGGGCTGTTTTATCAAAAAACAATTGAGTTTATTTTCAAAATACAACCAATAATTGTTTACGTTCTGCTGCTTACTTAGTTGCTAAAAGCTGTGTTTTCTCATGTGTACATATAGATCTGACTATATATAAGTATATATATATATATATATATATAGTTGTTTACCTGTCTATATACGGAGAAGATCAACCCAGCTCTGTCCGCCACTTTCGACGCGTTTATTTGAAATTTGGAAGCTGAATTTACTTTGGCTTGCTTTTGTTTGGTTTATCTGTTCACAAGTCGTTGTGATTTCGTGCAGCGCACAATGGGATAAAACTAATTAATCTGACTAAGAATTGAGTTTAAAACAAAAACAAAAATAACATTAAATATATAAAGCGAATGTAAAGACTAATAACATGTGCACTTCAATACACATGGCAAATTACACTGTATAGAAGTTAATCTTCCAATGAGTTTAGAGCAAAAGAAACAAAAGGTGGTTCGAATTAAGACCAGGGTTCGAGACTGTTCACTAACGGAATCTTAAGTCGAAGTTGCATAGAACGTGGCTCACGAACCGAACCTTAAAGTCGAGTCTATAAGGAACATAGTTCACGAACGGAACCTCAAAGTCGAATCTGTAAGGAACGTGAATCACGAACGGAACCTTAAAGACGAGTTTGTAAGGAAAATGGTTCACAAACGAAACCTTAAGTCGAAGCTGCATAGAACGTGGTTCACGAACGGAACCTCAGGTCAAAGCTGGATAGAACTTGGTTCACAAACCGAACCCTAAAGCAAAGGGAACGTAAAAACAAATTTCTTTTGAACTTATATTATTAGTATTATATCTATCGAAAAGACTATTATCCTATGTATATAAAAAAGTGTGAGCAAAATCAGAAGTCTGTGTTGATTTGGAAATTTGTTGTTATTGTTAGCGACGCACTGTCAAAACGTACCCCAAACATACACACACACACACACACACTCGCACACACAAGCGACCACAATTTGGTCGGGTCCCGCATACAACTACCTGTCTTGACGGCAACGTTGTGTGCACTTGTTTATCGTCCAATAAATGAAAATGGAATGGAACAATGGCTAGAAAAGCCACTAAATATAGCGTAATGGATTTTAAATGCACATTCGACATCTGACGGCTGGTTGATAGCTGATGGGTTTTATTTTTTTTTCTTTTCATTTTTGGCTGATGGACAGACTGCCAAACAGTGTAAATAGAAATTTTATGCTTGTGCGCCCCCTTTTTCTCGACTATATAGTACAAAAAGATACTGGTTCCGGCTTCTAGGAAATATGAATATCATTGACGATATGCATGTAAAAAGAACTGAAATAGCGTACATATATTGGGGGCACAGAAATAAATGGTATGTAACAAAGAAATTAAAGTTCAATTTGGAAATTCGAATATGGTTTTATTTTTTTGAAAATCCCATTCGCAATTTGAAATATATCGTTCATGGCACATTAAATGTGCCGTTGGTTATTATCTAGTGGCGAGTTAATATGTCGAGCTCCTCTATGCCCCTCCCTCCCCTCTCTGGCGCACACTCCTTAAGAAACCCCACCCACTTCCGCCCCCACCGCCCGGGCCTTGTCGAGCAGCTGCTGCTATCTGTTCTTGAAGTGTGCGCGCGGCTATGAATTTATTTACTTATGTATTTTATTTTTCGGGGGCTTTGTGCTAAAATAAGTCTGATGTATTACTAGGTTTGCCCGCGTATACAAAGAAACGGCCACAAATTATTTTTCAAATTTTCATTTCGGCTCTACAGTATGCACTATGTACAAGTATGTTTATGTGTGCTAATTTTTCCTTTTTTTTTTGTTTTCTCCTCGTTGTTTTCTTTTTGTTTGATCATACTGTGACAAGATGCTGTCTGTTTTACGGGTATATTGAATAGATATGTATACACACGGACTAATCTCTTATATAATACATTTGTGTATTAGGCAAATTGACAAAGGATTGCCCAATAAAACTGTCAAAAGATCACATATAAAACAGAATTTTATTCAAATTAAATTGAAAATTAAATGTCTCCCATTCGGAATTCCTAGAAAGAAACCACACTTACTATATATATGTATATGGAATTCGAAATAGAAACGTATTCCCTTTGTCTATTAACGAAATATTTACTAGTATATATACACTTTGTGTCCTGAATAACGACACGCTAAATGAAGATTAGGTAACTGCATGTGCGGCTCTTGACGTTGGATGATTAAAGGCCATTCTGTGCGTAGGGCTACTGAAATTACTTGATATATTTCAAACGTCACCTCTAACTAAGACATGCCAACAAAAATATTTTGTATAGAAAATATACAATTTTTCAGAACAAAAACTATTTGCGTACGTAAAAATGGACGATGTTAGACTACGGCAATGGCGCATATTTTTGGTACAGAGCCATGCACGGGCACACACACACACACAAACACACACACCCATGCACACATACATACACAACACATGTAGACAAGCCAAGGAAAATATTCTAAAAACGTTGTCCTCAAATAGCTCTACTCATACACACTCCTTCTATTTAGTCGCTCGTCAAATGTCTAAAGAGACTGATTATAATTATAATAAGAACCGCATAGATCGTTGAAATGGGAAGAGAGATCAAATGTCAGGCGGGCTGAATGGCTCACTACTCAAATAGCTATATCTTGGAAAACAAGGTAGAAATAAATAAACATAAGAGCTACACACTATTGATAGTAGGTCAGTTATGCGTAAAATGATAAACATAAGTGGTTTGTTTATTGAAATATTATCTGAATGTTTCTATAAGGATATCTGGATGGAAAATAATGTTTATTTATCTAATATGTCAACACATTAATAATATTTTATCAAGCTTTGCAGCACGTGAACAATGAAGTTGTGTCAAGAAATAAACATTCATACAGTTTTTGTTTATGCACATCCGTAAATGCCTTCATTACATTATTATCATTGGGCTTAAAATCACATCACTTTATATCGACTGGCATTACTTTGATTATCTGATAACGAATCGGGCCGTTGGCGCCGGAGTGTTAGTAATTACCACGCAAAAAACTAAAAACACTAACGAAACGGGTTTTTTATATTTAAGCTGTGCGTAACGCCCGCGCACTCAGCCCTCCGCTCGGTTAATAGGCAGCCAGATTGTAAGCCATCAATGTTGTCGAGGTGTACGAGCGTCGGCGTTTTTAATAATTTCGTCGCACACGTTTTAATATCTCTTAAGCGATGGCATTCACGCGACAACCTCTGCACTGGCTGAAAGCAAGCGGCCGACTGATTGGAGCAGCCCCAAACGGTGACTGTGAAAAGAGCGCCACTGACTGTGGGCCGCACGTAAGGTTTTCAAATTTAAATTGCGCGCGCTCTGCTACGACTTGTCGCTTGCGGTATAAGTTGCAGAGCTTAACAGAGCTTCACCAGAGAGTGGCGCTGTTAAGTTTTGTCTCTCCTGCTGTTACTCTTCGAATGTTAATGTTAAAACGAAATTAATTATGATAATTTTTACGCAACAATAAAACATATATTGATAAATAAAAATAATCAAATTTTCTCGTTAGTTTTAAACCTTTTTTCAAAAAGAGAAAACTTTAAGTTTTTCGATGTTTGGGTTCGCTAATATACTAAATTCCCTATACTGAGCCAAACGAGAATCTTGTTAAATATTTGTTTATTAACAGCGCATGCAACATGTTGACCATAAGGCATTAAAAATGGGGTTCGTTTTTTTTAAAAAAACATGAAAAAGCATTTAAGTGCATGTTTTGGACTATATTGTTTTAACTTAATTTGACATTCAATTTGACCAAGTTATTGGATGGCATAGAATTGTTAATTTTAGCATTTTAGCCAAAGTATGTTCTTCTAGTACTCATATGTAAAATGAGATTAAAAAGATCATTCTGCTTGAAATATTTATTAGGATTGAAATCAAAAAGATTTTCAAGTTAACAAAAAAATAAAAATAAAACACTTTTGATTTGTGTTCGTCGTTTGTTTGGTGTTTGGCGATGTTTATTATATGTATTTAAAAAAAAATTCCCAGCCTAATCCCATTAATAAGAATTTTCATGACACATATATGTGCGCATACACGTGCCATTACGTGAATGTGGATATACATACATACGTATTTACGCACATAGTATGTATTTATATATATAGAAGTATCTGTACATGGATGAGCGACACATACATATCAATGTTGAATTTTGATGAAACTTTCATATTGTTACGTGAAACAAAAGAACATTTTTGGCGTAGGCCCAACAAAAATTAAATTCCTCTTGATTTAGTTGCACAGGGCAAAGTCATCTACGCGCGGGATCCACAAGATGTTTAGATATTCTTACTACATAAACACATTCATTCATATGTACCATATACATACATACATACTATGTAAATGTTTTGTATGTAAATACTATGCATATTTAGTACATAGCCAGACAGACATTTATAAATTAGTATTTCTATGCTCATTTAATGTCACTCTGGCATAACAAAGATTCGTAGGCATGTACTATGACAATATGTACTATAATATTCAGGAATCTTTCTCAGAAATCAAGTTTTTATACAATTTATTATTTCTTTGTCTGAAATCCATGTGTACCAAGCAAATATGCATGTTGGTTCTTAAATGTATAATTTATGTTTGTGCAGCGCTTGTCTAAATACAGGTACAAGTTAATGTTGACCTACATTCGTATAGTAATTATATTGCGATTATTTTTATTGTATGTAGCTTCGGCACGTGCAGGTCATAGGGCTCTGTACGAGTTGACCTTCGTTAAGGCTGACATTGAAATCTTTGTTCAATTCCTTTCGATTAAACAGGTTAAAGTCTCTCTGTTGTGGTCTGGCAAGTTTTTGTTTAACTACAATAGTATTAAAGGCTCATAACTCTGGAATATTAATTTTCGCGATGCTCTGATGTAACCAATTTCAAGGGGGGGCTTAGAAAGTGTCCACCCAGATTGTAGCCGAAAATATCGTGTATATAGAGTAGAACTATGAGCGCGACCATTGCATGTCCGACTGCGTGACTAGTTTAACTCACCTGCACTCTCCAAAAAAGCCACAGCCCCTCCCTCGCCTATATACACCTCTGTAGCTCTGTTAAAGGGACGGACGTTCTCCTTGAAAAGCACTCGGTCACGAAACAAACTACAACATCCTTCTGTAAACCCACAACTCAGGTTAAGGCGACCAAAAAAGGCTTGCCCCTTATTTAGGGCAACATTTAATGGCCACTGGCCATAAGGCTCTTGGTCTTGGCTAACCAGCGGGCGTATGTATGTGTGTGTGTGTGTGTGTGTGAGCATGTGGGTGGGTGGGCGTGTGCGTGTATATGAGAGTAAAAGTTGGCATTTGCTACTGCCGACGAAGAAAGTGATTAAATCAGCACGATATTTTGTAGGTGTGCGCACTCACCGATTACATTTTTTTTTTTTTTCATTCATAGTGTGTGTAGATTTATGTATGTATGTGCTGTAAATTGACTTTTTGCCTGGACAAAAAGTTAGAAATGACGACATCACGCTTCCTCATCAAAAACTATACAAACTGTAAAACCTACCCAGCTACTGCGTGTTTACAAACAATATGGTGTGCGGAATCTGACATATATACAAATGTCTATATAAATATACATGTACGTATGTATGTTTACATAAAAATTATATATGTTTACATATGTTTAAATGGACTTACAAAGCCTATATATGTACTTCAAGGTGTGTTTCGCAAAATGCAAAATTATACATTTATGGCGACTAATTATTTTCATATTGACTTTAATTTAACTAACGTGACACATTTTAATACAGTTCATTATTAAAATGTGTTTTTAAATGTTCTTAACATATTTAAAGTTTACAATTAAATTTAATTTTATAAAACCAATTACAAAAGTGAATCAACTATGTACTTGGTATACCCAATGCACTCGGTTTGTTTACAAGGTATTCAAATTGAACCGAATGAACATATGAACCAATTTCGGTAGTTCGATTAGCAAAATGGCGCGTTCATCAAAATAATCGAACCAGTTTCTTCGAGCTCGCTGTTGTTGCGTTTTGTAAAAGTTTAATATTTATTTAATAACTCTATGAAGTATTTGCGGTACGCTGATAACACAATTCGCCTGGCAAGTGCTTAACGGACAGACAATATCAATCAGTTCTTTCTAGATCCTTTAACTGTTGTTCAATTCGTTCGGCTTGCTGCCACACACGTGTTGATGGTTTTGTTTTTGTTTGCAGTTCTATAATTTGTTTATAACGAGGCGCTTACTGAACGCACAAATCAAAGTTAATAAAGTAAATAACACATTCTGGTGTTGGCCAACAATGACATTGCCCAAGATAGTACGCCATGTTCAAACCCAGCACGGCGACGACTCCGTGGACGTGGAAAACATCTTCCTCTTCCGGGCCAACGTGAACTGCACAAATGCCGAGGCGCCCGCCGTCGAAGTTGCCGGCGGCTCCTCCACAAATGTGGCTGAAATTGGCGCCGAATCTGATGCGGCTGTTAAATCAGAAGAGAATAGATCTATAAACGGTGTGTGGACCTATGAAGCGAGTGAAGATGGCGGTAGCCAAGTAAGCAAAAATAAGTCGAAACATATTTAAGAGGAATCTATTTTATATTATAGAGGGAGTCGTAATTTTGTTGAGTAGCAAAGAAGCCGTCTTGATTAGGATAAAAAGATGAGCTAATATCTCAGTTAATAAACTATCTAGATGATACTTTGTTCAGGCTCGACTTTTTGCTGCAGCCAGTTGCATGAGTTGAAGGTGTGCAAATTGGATCACGATATCACATTGCCATAGTCCTCACTCTCATTGTGTTTGTTTAATAATAGTTATGAATAAGCAACAAACGAGACAATCAAAGCTACATCCAAGCCTAGCTGAGGGTCATTGTCAATGTAGAGAAAGAAAAACTAATTACGACAGCCTCTGTGGCATTGTCTCTCTGTTATAGAAATATGATGTCTTCCATAGACTGAATATTCTTTTATTTACGTTCAGCACAAAGCAAACCATTTCCGTTTTACATATTTATGCACATTCATAGAGATTTGAATTTGTAAAATGGCCTGCAATTCCGCTGTTTGTGCAAACAAAATCCTATCAATCCGTTATGAATAACTTATAGCTATTTCGGCTTACGAATTCGTTGCAACATTTCAGTTCCTCTTTTTATCACTCACAAATCACATGGACGAAAGAATAGACTCTCATTGTTCCCGGATTCCGTACGACCACTAATTATGTAGCTTATGCTAACCTCTACTAAATAAGCCCATGTACTAACTACTCTTTGTCTACCGCAACAAACATTTTAGTTAGCTTACCTGTGTGTGTTGTCCGTGCTCTGACTAGAGAGAGCTTATAGTCGTTTTTTGGGGGCTGAGCTGTCTCCCGCTTTACCTTCATATTTTAACCGCGGATTTGGTATAATTATTTCTCATTTTGCCTTTCCTTTCTGCCATTTTGAAGGGTGCTTTCGACGCTTCGTGTCGTTTTTCCTTCTTGTTTGCTGACGAGCAGCTCCTTGTCAAGTTGGCCAACCTGACGCTTCCGCAATTATCAATGTTGGCAACAGCATGCCCGCCTTCTGTTAATGCCCTGTTTACCTGTTTTAATAAAAGGGCATATTGGTTTTCAGTAACGCATAATTGGGCCTGCAAAACGGTTTCAAGCCGAACCACTGTGAGCTTTTTAGGTTCACGAACCGAATGT
Organism: Drosophila ezoana; assembly: GCA_035045725.1. Classification (NCBI taxonomy): domain Eukaryota; kingdom Metazoa; phylum Arthropoda; class Insecta; order Diptera; family Drosophilidae; genus Drosophila; species Drosophila ezoana. The sequence goes on along the minus strand of JAWNOU010000005.1, from coordinate 6,815,790 downwards.
GGAGTGAGTTTGTTCGAACCGCAAGCCGATCTATCGACAATTTCTTCTCCAAAACGGTTTCGAGCCGAACCATTCTGAGCTTTTTAGGTTCACGAACCAAATTTGGAGGCTGGAGTTGGAACCGTAACCCGAACTATCGACAAGTCTTTTTTGCTGGCATGCCCCGCTAAAATTCAAGTTTGTTTGTAAATACGTTCACAATTATACATTTAATGCAAGGGAAGTGGGCACAGGGTATTAACTAGTCGCACACTCTCAACTGGAACACTCTGACTTGTTTTTAAGTAGGTATCGCTATGCTCCTTAAATGTAAATTGCTCTAAATGTTTTTGTCTTCCATTATGCGCGCCTATTGTGTCACTTGCATTTAAAGTTGCCACAATACCTATGCACGTATGTTATGTATGTAACTAGATATGTATGTATGTATGCGATGTATGTATACGAATATATGTGGTTGTCTCTGTAGTGGTGCTATTGAAATAAGAAATGTGTCTCGACATTAAAAATAGAGAATGTCAAATGTGCGAATGTATTGGTGTTCTCTCAACAGCAGAGTTTTATTATTCTAGCTTCTTCTTTGTTTTGAATGCAGTTGCTACCCCCACTCCCCCCGGCAGTCCCCGTGGGTATGGCAAACGTGATTGTGCTCGCCTTCCTCTCTAAGATACGAATGCAGACCACTGTTTTATGATGACAATTTGGGTTTGTTACAACCCTCTATTACTTTTCCTGCAGTTAAAAGACTTTTTTTCGTCTGTCTTACAGACTTTGCGTCTTACTGTGTCATGCAAGCTCCTTGAACCTGTTTTTTTTTTTTAAATAGGAATTCTTTAAAATGTGCATTTAGCTAAATGTTACCTAACTGATTACCCATTTCCGTTTAAGCTGGCCACGATAGCTGAGGCTTCACCTGTACAATTGCCAGAGAAGCGAAAGGCGCCCCTTGGGGCGGAGATTATTGAGTGCAAGAAGCCAAAATTGGAAACGAAAGATTCCAAATTGACAAGGCCCGGCTTCAGTGAAGAAAGATACGATGAGACGTCCTATTATATAGAAAATGGTGAGCATTTTAAATACTCTTTCATGGATTTGACTAGTCATACGCAATTGAAGGTTTGCGAAAGGTTTACCCTTATTCTTTTACATTCACCACGTTTACAAAGGGACGCTGGGTGGGCGAGGGAATTTTAGATGTATTCTCGCGTGAATTTCGTGCGCATCCCGCCGAGGAATATAAACGCAGCATTGAGGCTGGCAGCTTGACAGTCAACTATGAGAAGGTGCCCATTGACTACAGGCTAAAACATAACGATCTGCTTGCTAATACAGTGCACAGGTAAAACAATTGAAAGCAAATGAAAGGCATTAATAATCATAAAATAATTGAATTCTATTTTGCAGACATGAAGTTCCAGTTACATCACAGCCCATTACAATAGTCCACATGGATGAAGACATTTTGGTCGTGAACAAACCAGCTTCAATTCCAGTAAGCTCGTTATTGAATATCTTTCAAATATATATTTGTTTTTATATATACATCCTTTCCTAGGTACATCCTTGCGGCCGCTACAGACATAACACGGTCATTTTTATCCTGGCCAAAGAGTTTAATTTGAAGAATCTGCGTACAATACATCGAATAGATCGTCTAACTTCCGGTTTGCTGTTATTCGGACGAAACTCAGAGAAAGCACGTCAAATGGAGCAACAGATACGAAATCGACAAGTACAAAAGGAATATATTTGCTGCGTGGAGGGTCAATTTCCAGAGTAGGTAGCGCTCCATAAAATATAACCCGGACATTCGACACAAATAAACAAACCGCTGCACAATATACTGTTCCGAAACGACCTAAACATATATATACCCTTTAGATTTAAGAGGTATATTAGCCGATTTTTTAAAGTTTAAATACCAATATTTGTAAGCAATAATTAAGGCTAATGGTTTACTTATATTAATATTTAATGTATTAAATAATACTCATCAAATTGGTGTAAGCTTTAAAATTAATAATTATATTTATGCGTCCTAATAAGGACACCACTTAAAATTTCATGAGAATCGAATAGAAGGACTGCATCTATTTTTTAACATTTTAACCACATTAAGTTACATCACAAAAACGAAAACTCAATTTAAAAAACTGTTACGTTTAAATAATTAATGAATAATTTACAAACTATTGAAATAAGACGTTTCCGTCAGATATATATTTGTCTCTGTTTGCTCTAATATTTCCATTCAGTCGTGCTCTCTACCTTTTTTTATTTTTATATTTCTCCGTTAATTCTCCGTTACTTCCTCTTTTTTTAAATATAAAGTATTTAAAGATATTATTCATCTAAATAAGTTTATTTTTTGCGTTTCAGTGGCATTATTGAGTGCAATGAACCGATTGAAGTCGTTAGCTATAAAATTGGAGTTTGCAAGGTCTCACCGAAGGGCAAGGATTGCAAAACAACATTCAAGAGAATCGCCCAAGCTGGCGACTATAGCATTGTGCAGTGCAAGCCGCTGACTGGACGGATGCATCAGATCAGAGTGCATCTACAATATTTAGGTGAGCAGGAATATTTGACATTATTATTAGTAAGTTGTCTAAACAGAATTCGTTTTATTTTTAGGCTATCCGATTGTGAACGATCCTTTGTATAATCACGAGGTGTTTGGTCCTTTAAAGGGACGCGGCGGGGATACTGGAGGAAAATCCGATGATCAATTAATTGACGATTTAATTGCCATACACAATGCCGAAAATTGGTTGGGTATCGATGGAGAAGTCGCGATAGGTGGCACGACCAAGAATCCAGATGTTGCTGTTGCCAGTCCAAGCACAACCAACCAATCTGAATTGCAAGCCGAAATAAAGTCAACGCCTGAAGCTAAGGTGAAACTTTTTGATATTTGTATTTTTCGCTGCAGCTAATAACTCAGTTTTTATTAGATCACAATTTCGACGCAAACTGGCCATGAATCGGCCGACCTTAGGTTTGATGCCAGTAAGTTAACTACAGATCCACACTGCTCTGAATGTAAAATGAACTATCGGGATCCGAAGCCAGAAGATCTCGTTATGTATCTGCATGCGTGGAAATATAAAGTAGGTTCAAGCTGACAGCATGGTGTATCTTAAATAAATAACGAAACTTTTTGTAATTTCAGGGTGTCGGCTGGGAGTACACAACAGAGCTGCCAAGCTGGGCTTCTATTGACCAGGATAATTGCTCGCTCACCTTAAGAAACAAGCGCTGTTAATTCACAAATTCTTGTGTATTGTACAATTGTAATAAACAAGCACCTAGATTGTCCCAGTTAGTTATAGACTCATTTATTTTGTTAATTTATTTCTTAAAAATGTTTATCGAGCAAAATCGACGTCTTCGTTTTTAGATGGTTTTCTATGTGCTATTTTGCCAAATACACGACGAAGGTGCGTATCTCCATTGGGCTTAGCTCTATGAGATACTTTGCGCGATCATCTGATTTTAGAGATACATTAATGCTATCTGCGCCAACTTGTTGCTGTCGTCGTTTATGTAATGTAAAATGTCCCGTGTTGGCACTGCGCTTAAGTCGGTTACTTTGAGCGCCTAGCTCTCCAGGGCCTAGCGTTTCCTTTGAATATTCAACACCTAGCAGAGGTTTTGCACCTGAGAGCAAGTGGCCACCGTTTGCAGATTCCGAAATTGTGGCATAGGCTTCGTATGCCTCATCCTCCGGTTCAGGTACAAACTCCATACGTCTATGTTCGTCTAACCATGCATTTCCATCCAGAGTCGTTTCCCGAATATTTTCAATATTAAAGGCACTAAGTACATCCTTAATATTGAATTGAACATATTTCGAATAGCGCGAATCCTCGTCTTTCTCTAGTATATGCTCAAAACGTACGAGCAACTCGTTGTCATGCCAAGGCTCCAAGGTAAGCAGATGCACAGATTTGGGTAGGACCAATGAAATACCAGTGTACTGGAAATTTTATAACAATAATTCAAATAATAATAATAATGCAAATATAATAATGATAATAATAATGATACTGATGCGATTATAATAATAATGATGGATAATCAGGCAATAGGTGTACTCACAGTGTTTGTAAATGAGCTTAGCCATTGGTCGGATGTATACGATTCCATGTTGCTGAAAAACTTCCATGACGGTAGCAATGTCTCCAGCTGGACCAGACGTTCGATTGCCTTTAGAGAGACATCGGGGCGTAGATAGGACTGACCCACAAACAAATGAGTTTTGCCCCGTGCAATCAGTCCCTCGCCGTATTCGGTTTCGTTGAGGGCTTCACCCACACCAAATGCATCGTCCTTCAATAAACGTCGATGAACCATTAATTCTAAGGCACCATCCTCTAAAGAGCTACCACCCTGAGCTCTGTCTGTAAGTATAGCCATTCGAGCTATCGTATCCTCCAAAGCGATTTTCGTGGTGATCGGATAATAGTTTCCTGCAACAGTTTCCGCTAGTTTTACATTCCAGGTTTCACGATGATTGCGCTGACGTTTTATCATTTCGCGACCTGACCAAAAACGTTATTCACAAATAATAGTTCGACATATTTAATGTATAGCTCACCATTGGAGTCGGTAAAGAATACGCCATCAGACTTAATGTCTGACTTGAAGCGCGTTATCACTTCCTTGCCAATTTCATCGTCAATTGGAATGGGACCCACTAGCCACTCGAATTCCGCGTAAGTGCTCTGCTTATAGACTCGCACCACTTGGCTGATCCAATCGTTAAATTTCTGATGCACCTCTTCCACAAGTGAGCCCTTGTACACCTCTATTGTGACATGATCTGTGGCGAAACGTATGTTGTTGTCTTTCGGTCGGAATATGTAGGCGCCTGAGGAACGATTCAGGAATTCCGCATTGTTTCCAGTAGCTCCTTCATAATACAAAAATTCCTGGGAAATCATACGCGTCATCCCATCAGCTGTGACTTCGGAGAGAAATCCATTGGTATCGAATGTAAGTTTAATATTCTACAAAGAAGTTAAGGTATTATTGAAGCACACACTTTAATGCAAGTATTAATTACCTCATTTTCAATAGAAGTGTAGCTAGATTTTTGTTTTGGCAAGGCGGTGGGCTTTATATTAGCTGGACTGCTGTCGTCTCTTTGAATATAATAGGTCTTATAGCCCATTGCTGGCAGATTGGAGGCCAGGAAAACTAGCTCGTACTCGGCAATCGAATTTCTGTGCTTGATTGCGGCCACAGGTTTGGGCACAGGCACCACTTGGGTGGTCAGGTTTTTGCCTAAAAATGGGTAAATTCAAAGAACTATATTTTAAAAAGTGCCTTATTTTTTACCTGTCGGATCAAGGACAATATATTTGTAATCCGCAACTGGGACTCTCACATACTCCTTGGTTGTATGAGCCAGCGGATTGTAGAGCGTCAGTGCAAATGGACTGTTGGACTCGGATGTGGCACAACTGCTTATGTTTAGTAAGGTACATGTTTTAAATTCAAATGTCCGTTGGGAAGTGGGTTCGGATACGGGTCCGGTTGAGAATTGATTCAACACATTTCGTATGTTTGTCGAGCAGGCGCGCAGGGCGACACTCATACGCTTCGCATAGTCGAGAGCGACCTTTTCCTTCTCCGTGCCTGTCACAGCATCGTGGTGTTGCATTATGCCCATGGTCTCTCGCAAGAAAGTCAAGTGAGGATCAAATTCCTCCGATCGCTTTGGGGCCAACGCGCTCAGTTGCTTGCAAACCTGCAAGAAATGGTTGCCGTCACGCTCGTAACGCTTCAAGGTGGGCCGCGAGGTGAAGTAGCCCGTCCAGTAGGCATGTGGATCGGATGCATAGGGGAAGAAGTCGTCACTCTTGGTGGGCCATGAGATGCCAGCATCATGTAGCGACTTCAAGTAGCACGAAGGTGTGGAGTAGAGCAGGTTTATATTCGAGCCATTCGCCTGACGCTCGTTTGCGTACCTATAGTTGGGTAATATGGGAACAGATAGTATTTTGATTACCAAATAAAAACCCTGTTGGATACATTAACTTGCATAATTAAAGAAAGCCCCTCACTACTCACTTAATTAGTTTATCCAGATTTTTATACCACATATCAGCATTCTGGTAATGGAAATCCTCACCCATTGTTATTAGTAAGTTGGGAGTTCGATAACCTGTGGCCATCTTATTAACAAATTCAAAGAACGCATCGATCTATACACAAAAAACACGTACTCTAATTACTTATATGGGGTTTAGAGAACAACCAATGGACCAAACAAAATGAGGGGCTTTCGTTATAACACAAGTATGCCAAAGGAAACACATAAACATTTATATATAATTTTACCGTATTAATTTGTCGAGATTCTTGTAATAAACTTGGGCAGCTTGATAAGTGAAATCGCCACCCATGGTTATAATTATATTGTTGGTGCGATAATAAGTACTTTGGATTTTGACGTAATTCAAAAACGTATTAACCTGATGAATATTGGATAAGGAAATGATAAGACGCCACAAGGACACATTTCATATGAAAGGATATAGAGAGACAATAAGTACAGTAATCGAAACAAAAATCCTCAAACTTACGCGCTCCTTCACATTATTATCTGGGCTATGTTTGCCATCAATAATTGGCTGATCTGAGCAGAGAATGTCGAAACAAAAGCCATCCGGTGCTTGATAATTGTTGTACAAGGCGCCCGAGAAGAGATCAGATTTATCGCCTAAAGATTATATAAAACAATTATAAAGAAATCCAATTTGATTTGTTCTATTAGCCTACCCAAATTTGCGGAACCATGCCATATCATTTCGGCCTTCTGTGTCATCAGACGCTCATCCTTATCCTGATAGTCCAGGCGACCAAAGAACATGCCATCAAATCCCATTTGGGCAAACATAGAAGCCATCTCTCGGGAATGTCCAAATGGATCAATTTGCCAGCCGACACGTGGACGTCCGCATTCGCCAAACGTATCATTTAATTGCCTTCAAATAATTTGTATTTGCATTAATGTTGTTTTACAGCCTTAAGCCAACAAATACATACTTTAATCCCCAAGCGAATTGGTCAATTACGCTCTGATAGTGAGTTGTTGCCTCATCATTCATGCTCCAAGCTCCGCCTATAAACTCCAGCCTGCCTTCATTTACCAGCATTCTTACCTGGTCCTGCATCTCACTCGTCTGTTCCTTCCACCATTTGAAGAAGAATGCCGACTCCACGTATATAAAGCGTTTCTCTGGATCTCTCAACAGGGACTCCACAACGGAATCAATTATATACTGCACACCAGCCTTCTGGATTCGTGTTTCACTCCCATAGTAGTATTGGTCCACGGTCTTTAGCCATCCAACGTCATCGTGGGTGTGTGCTATTAGATGTACATTTAGCATATTTGGTTTCGTCGGATGACAGCTCTGGAAGTATGGCAAAAAAACGGTAACAAATTAGGATATTTGCGATTCCATTTTTAATTAAAAAGTGAGCTGATCAAGTGGAAAGTCAACTATAAATTATATTGTACTCGCACTCGTTGATTAAACTTGTATGTGCTGAATCAAACGAAATTTCGCTGTCTGCTTTATGTTGTGTTCGTAACAGACCAAATCTAACGGAATCTACAACGGTTCATTCCAAGTTTCACTGGACATTACCAGATCGTACATATGTTGAACGAAATATCATTAAAATGAAAAACGCGCAAAATGCATAAATGCAAGAAAAAAACACAAAAAATGAGTCTCATTTGCGTATTTTACAGAACCTACGGATATACATACATACATATATTTGTAATACTTTCTCAGCCGAACAGCTGATAAGGAAAAGTCAATAAATCATCTGCATACACATACACATGCATGGAATATATGGATTTGTATGCCTATGCAACTGCATATGTATATACATACATATGTACATATGTAATGTACTTTCCCTGCCTTTGAATGAAGAGAAACTTACCGTGTATCCACACTTGGCACCATCATCAGATTTCGGCACAGTTCTAATATTTCTGGGCTCCACATAATGCACAGCACTGCTGAATAAATATAATATTGCAAGCCCGACGCCGATTTTGTCAAACATTGCAAATTAGTTGAAGTAGCTATCGCCAACTAAGTGCGTTTCAATCGAAGCTCTTGCTTTTATAGTTCAGCCCGATGTGCGTATGTATGTATGTAATGCGATAAGGAAAATATACAATTATAATGTACTTAGCTGAAGTGGTACTTCAGTATTTTTGCCAGCAAGTACGCGGCACCAACCGGACGCGTGAACGATATGAAGCAAACTGAGCGGCTCTGCTTGGCAGCTTAAGCTCAGAACCTAAAAGAGTCACAATGAGAAATTTTTAATGCCTTGCGCAAGTGACTTATTCCCGCTAAAGAGCGAGCAGCTAATGACGTCACATAACTCTCACAGTGTAAAATTCTGCAATTCCCATATTTGCTGCCGGCTTGAAGGTGTTGAATAAAGAGAAAAAAATTTTCTGATACATTTTTAAACTTGTCATTTGTGATGTCACGGGAATCATTGTTTATTTTAAATCGGGCACCTTCGTAGAGCAGCAGTACATGCATACTTACATGTGTATGTGCATGTTTTGTTTTGTGCTCTCCTATGTGTAAGTGTATGTGTGCATGTGTCGCTTACGTATGTACATATGTATATGTAGCGCTGTGCCGGGCTTCAAGTTATTAATTCATTTCATCCCCTCTCGTATCCTCTCCGTAAAAATTCCCATAAATTGGCGAAGAAATTGAGAAAATGTTTAATTTTATGCACGTTACTGTTCTTGGCGACAATTTCCACCAGTCAACATTGCTGTTAAATTCGGATGAACTTAAACTTAGCACTTAAATGCGCGTCAACATATAGTTCTTAAGTGGAACACTTAAGTTTGTATATGTACTAAATTATACGATGTGGGGTTATTTAAATTGTATTGTACTTTAGCTGATAGCAACAGCAACGGTACTTGATATTTACAACACTGATACATACAAAAATATACACACCTATATTAAGTATGTATATATATGTATATGTGCATATAAGTTCGTCTATAATATTTGGGCTCATTAGCTTTTGTCCCAGATCATTTCTATTATTTTTATTATTATTTGCAATTTTCTTTCAGGGTAAAGCATTATTTAACCAAAAAGAAATTTTAAATTTCATATCCAAATAAATGCCAAAGTAAGCGCAGAGTAAAAAAATATACAAATTCAACTAAGCCCAGTACGCTAAAGCCAAGATAAAGACCCGCAGTTCCGCCTATTGAAACTGAAAGCATTATTAGAAGTAAATAAAATATCTATATTAAATAACCAGGTGTGCGACTTACCCAAGAGATCCGTAAAGGAGAATATGACTTGCCTCTTGAATTGATTCTTTGGCCAGATGCTCATCGTAATGGAACTGCCCAAGCTTCCAAGCAACTGTCTGGCGCCCCGCATGGCCTGAAATAAAATAATAAAAGATAATGAAAAATATATTTTTTTAAATATAATTATATTCATTTACAAGAGCACTTTTCAGTTTGATCACAGCGTCTATACAATTTTGTTCACAATAACATTCTGCTGATTTCGCAAATTGGCCGTCCTCCTCGTAAAATTTAAGAAAATAACCTTAAAAAAGTTTAACGGTCTTTATATATAATGATTATGAGCTTATTGCTGCATTGTATACTAACGGGCATGCCTGGGAAAACAGGACTTTAAAGTTTTGTAAGAGCATACAGGCTTCGGATTTGCAACTAAAGAGGTTTTGAAAGTGAATTAACTGGCAGGAAGAATAAATATGGGATTATAATTAACTTACTTCGATTAGGGTAAAAATGGGGAATGCATTTACATATTTTATAGGCCAAGTTAATGCGGCACTCTTGCTGGCAAATATTTTTGGTATAAAATGGATAATGCGTTAGGTTTGATTCATGATAGAAGCGGCATTTCCTTTGGTTGATAGACGTTTCACTGGGATATAAAAATATTGATTATATATGAATATATGTGAAAACCAATTTACTGACGTCTGGAAGTCTGATTCGGCGACTATTTCCTCGACTTCCGGTTCATATGTAGCTCCGTCAGGTGAATAACCAAAATTATTATCCACCTTCATAACCTCAAAGGCGGAGTGTATATAGCTCTAAATGAAAATATTCAATTGGGATTCGTTTGCTAAAATTTCAGGTCATCTCAAATACGTACATCTATAGCCTCATCCTCGAAGCCCATCAGCGTAAATCCCACACCCGAGTCATAAAAGGTTGCCTTCTTAACATCAACAAATCGGTGGAAGTTTAGATACTCATTAGATACCGGATACTCGCCGAAGATTAGAAACCGTGAGCTGTACTCCTCGCCCAGATAGGAGCTACACAAGTAGCACAGCCCGAACTCAGTCATGATCTGTCTAACCCTCAGGTGTACCTGGCCATCATTGCAGCGAATACGGGACTTCTCGTTTGTCTCGTAAGTGCCATCATATGTGAGATTGTAAATTAATTCCATATAGTGTTTGGGCCGAATGCCCAGCGAATCTAGTGTACCATCGATACTTTCATATTCTGGTATATTCTGAAAATTCGTGTACGTAGAATTGGCTAAATTTTCTATAAAGTCCCAAAACTCCGTCTTCTCACGTCCTTTCAACTTATTTAGCCTAGAATATTATTAACAAACATTTCGTAAAAAGCTTAAAGAGCGTATTAATGAAACCTTACCGACAATAGTTGTCGAAGAGGGTCTCATTTATACGCTGCATAGGACATCTAAAATATATATGATTAAAGTTAAATTATCAGTTAAAATAAAAGCTTAATCACATTGTTATGCTCGGCATTGAGGTATTCCAATAATAAAAGTTCCGCTCAAGACCGATATGCGTACTTTTTGTGTGAAAGCGTTGTACGGAGGACATGCAGGATATTATGCATAAATAAATGGACGCGATCAAAAGAATAAACCACAATAATCTGAAATGCTTAAAATTAATTATCCTTCTTTAACTCTATTTAAATTAGGTTAGTTTACCTCTCCAGCAAAAGTAACATGCTCTTCACCAAATAACGAAAACCATGGATACAACATGTATTTAAGTATAGACGTATAAAACTTAAAGCCATTATTCAATTCTTTCACCGAAGTGTTTTCCGCGCAGGCCAATAACAAAGTGAAATATATTAAAATGAATTCCTATTTTAGAGCCTGTTGTTTATATAATCAAGATAATTTTAAAGCCCAACTCTAAAAGTTTTCAAATAGAGCATATTGCTTAGTCATGAGAATTAATTAAGACATCTTGAAAATACTAAATCTTTTAAGCTTGCCCTTTTAACCCCTGACTGAGAGAGTTACAAGACAACTCACCTACCTATTATATTATATTATTATCCAAGTAAGAGATATCTATAAAGTCGGAACAACTTGGCACTTTGTTTAGGTCGCGTGACAAGCTCACGTTTGCTGAACTCAACAATAAAACATCAGAAATCCATTTCGCTTTTAATTGAATGCTTACACATAAAAATATATACCATATTGTTCATAGACATATTATAAATGAATATGTAAGCTGAGATTTGTTGCTACGTAAATTGGGATTTTTCAATTACATCTAGAGGCTGGTTGACTGATAATCGATTTTGGCACGCAGGAGCATTTCGAGCTGAACTTTCGATCATCACAGGATGAAGTACGCTGCGGCGGGGGCTTTGGCTTCTTTCTTCTCCGGCAGACATTGCGTTTCTTTTTGGGCTCACACACGTTAAAATCAACATGTTGTGACATACGATCCTGCACTTTCTTTACCACCTTCTGGCAGACCAGGCAGGTGACAATTGATAACAGCAGGACACAGCCTAAAATTAGTAAAATGAGCGGCACTTTCCACCAAATTTCATCCTTATCATAGCCGTCTGCAGCCAGAAGCTCGGTGCTTCTTTTTATCGACCTATAACACTCCTCGGCGCTTATTAGGCCAACCTTCGATTTCTGTCCACCTCCCGTTAGGCGTTGATTGACCCCGCTTTTCGGGAACTGCGAGCGACAATCGGCACAAACCTGATTAAACCAGGTAGCGCAGCGTTTACTCTTATCGTTGTATTTACAATAAGGCTGCATAGTTATTTAGGATACAACGGGATGAAGTAAAAGTCAGCAAGCCCCTAGTATTTGAGAATAGTTTTAGGGAAAGGCGTGCTTGGACTATACTTTTACTTCATTTGATCTAATCTCCATAATTTGCCAATTGCATCTATAGTTAATATCTAGCGCAACTTGGTCAAATTAAAACTAATCTGAAGAGTACTTTAAAAACTTAAGAGTTCTTTAGCCATAAAATGAATTAATTCCAAACACACATCGTAGAGTTAAAAGAAAATAGTATAATATCTTTAAGTGTGGCACTTGATTCAACTTGTATCCTTTTGTAAGATATTTTTAGTAAACTGTTGGTTGGTTTCCTTTACGTATTTATGTACTTAGGTGGTATGTATTAATAAATGTAAATGCACTCGTATGTCAAATTGGAATCCATACTGAGAATTTGCGGCTAGATATATGCCTAACATATTTAATGAACATTCACGAATAAATGTAAGAAATTGCTTTAAGATCACGGTTTTCGTTTTTTTCCCCTTTCTTTTTTTCTTTCGCAACAATTAAAGCTACTTTTGCACGGGTATTTCAGTTGGATTCGATTTAATGGAGCTTCGTGCAGGACATGCAGCAATGGATCCGATAATATTCATAGCTGCATAGCTTGGCCTGCACGGCCCATTTGCAGTTGGGAAAGTTATCCAGGCAGGGCGGAGCTTCGTCGTTTTGGAGCAGTTCGTTATTAAGATCTGCAAGGATGTTAAACGAAAAATAATAGATCAAAAATAAAATATGTTTTCAAAAACCTTTACCTTCGCATTTCTGCGTATTGCAGTTGCGGTAGATTGGTTCCCTTAGTGCGTATCTGCATTTGGTGGATTCCCGCAGAGCATTCTGTTTATCATCGTACTCCAGACACTTGACAGTGCGCCGTTGGGTGCCGCCTTCGCAGGATTTGGTGCACTGCAACACGTAATAAACTTCAGTAAATGGACATTTATTTTTATTGTACTCGCCAGCTTACCTCGGACCACTCGGAATAATGCCAGCGCGGCGCACAGTACTCGATCTCCTCGTGCGAGCAGTTCTCCAAGGCCTGTGGCCTCAGCTCCAGCTTACACTCCTCGTCATCTGTGATCAGCTGATTTCGAATACACAGCACAGCACGGCTACGGGTCAGGTTGAAGCAGTCGCCACTGCATGGTGACCAGGGACCGGCGAACCAGTCGCCCAGCTCGCAGGCATTCTGCTCGCAGGGTCGTCGGTTTTCGGGAATATCGCGCGGTTCGCAACGTTCCGCTTTTGTCTTGGGCCGGTCGCAAAAGATTGTGCGATACTGCACGCCCGGACCACATGAGGATGAACAATACTGATTCCACTCGGACATTAGCCAGACCGCATCGCTAACAGTTTTTGGAGCCCGATGGCGACCCAGATGCGTGCCATTGACCGCATCGGGATGCAGGTGCATGCGGTAACGGGCTGAGGTGCGACGTCGAGCCTTGGGGCATTCACACTGCTTCTCGCTGGGCGGCTGCTCCTCCATGCAGGCGGCCTTATCCACATGTATTACAATGCCCGATGCCAGTTCCTGGACACAGCTCAGTTCACGCCGGCGAAAGTTTTCCCCATGCTGGCAGCGGCATTCGCCCCACTCGTCCAGTCGCCAGTAGGCGGGGCAGGGCTGAGTGTTGCAGTGCAGCAGGTTCTCATTGAGCACCGGCTTTTCCGAGTGACCGCAACGGCGCTGCGAATAATAGCGAACCGGATTCTCACGAGCACAGCGCACAATCGGCGACTGGGTGCCGCCGCCGCAGGACTTGGTGCAGGCACTGAATCCGACCACCTTCCAATTGAATTTGCGTCTGCGTCCCGAGCGCGCGCTGCTCACAGAGCTGCCATCTTCGCTGACAGCGCCAGACTTTAGGAAGCCGTCGCTGCTCTCCAAGGAGAGCTCATTTTCCTCCGAGTCGGACACAATGGGCAGCAAGTACTCGTACTTAATGCCAGGATTCAGAATGTTGCTGTACACCTGGTTGGCAGAAAGTGCGTGTGAGCTGTTATGCTGGATTGTGTTTATTGCTAGTGGACATACCAAGAGTTCCACCGGATCCTTAATGGGGCCCGTGCTGGTGATCCACTCGGTAACGCCCTCGCCCTGCTGTACGCCATCGATGCGGTGATAGTCGAAGGTCGTGCCCGCCGCCTCATACGATCCGCTCTCCGACACCTCGTTCTCGCCATTGAAAATGCTCTTCTGTTCGCTTGTACGCAAGACTGCGAGCAAATAAACAATAATTGATTTGTAATTAAAATTGGTAAACAAGACAAGTTAGTGGGCATGTCCGAAATATTGTTGGCGCGATTTTTAGAGCAGGCCATCAGTAATCTACAAAATTGTAGCTTAATCAATGGAAGGAATCCTATTTGCAGCCACTTCGAAATATGAATACCCTACCATTTAAATTAGCTTATCATGATGAAATTTAAATTTGATAGTCTGTACTTCCTCATGCTGATAAAAGTTGCTTAGCTTCAGTAAAAGCATATCAGTTTTAAATAAAAGAAGAAGTTTTAAAGAAAGAAGAAAATAGTCTATAATAGAGCTTTTGGAAAACACATTTTAAAAACATACTACTTCGTATTTTAGAAAGTTATATGCATCTTTTTGGACTCAAGGTCTATAGAATTTATTTATTTTCCCATCTTCTTCTTGGAATGAAAATTTGGTAAGGCTAATAGACAGTCGTGAGCGGTTTGAGTCCAAAAAGTTATATTATTTGAATATCGGACTTACTTTACCCGAGATATTTAAGATTATTATATTAAATAAAGTTGGGCAGGGCACAAAGTAACATTGTGTTCAAAAATTAATTGCTAATTTAATTTAATTGTTAAACTTACCAAGTAAATTTGCACTGTTCTTGAGTTCGGTTATGGATATATTCGATGCTCCGGCGGGTATTGTGGCCACATGGACATATGCATCCTCTGGCAACGGATCGCGAGTAAATATTCCAGTTACCGGACGGCAGAGTAAGCCTCCACAGCTGACGGAGCCGCTATTTGCATACAGGCCCTTTATGGAGCCATTGCCAAGAACGGCCTGCAATTACACAAAGCATATACTATATATATATAGAGAGCTGTAGATGGTATAATTGATTTCAATTGAAACAAATCAAAGCATGCCAGAAAACATTGCTTTGTTTACAAAAAACATCACCAAAGGGCAATGGGGGGTTAGAGGGGGAAACAGAATGGAATAGAATAATGAATAGAATCGAATCGAACACTCTCGACAGATGTCTAAGTTGACTCACCAGCCAGGTTAACGCCAAGTGCCAGAGCCTAGGCATATCGCACTATATTAATATATACGCAAGGTGATCTCTGGTAAATGTTCTTTGTTTATGCGTTGAGTTAATTGTTTGATTTATACTAGATGTCAGTGGACTACATAAACAAACATATTTATTTGTACGTTAAATAAATTCAATGCAAATTACGTTCAATTTATCACAGCGCCCGAAAATAATGAAATAAGTTATCTTTAAGGTGCCGTATTTTATATACTCTTGCGGAGATAAAACAGATACTTTCAATTGATCCCGTATGATTAATTAGTCTGTTATTAAAAAGACATAGTATCAAAAAGATCTGCTCGTATAAAAAACTATGCTGATGATATAGTAAACCGGATCCGGCTCATTTTCTAGCCTGAAGACAGGTAGAGGCCAAATCAAATAGTTATATAGACCTGGATATTGATGCTGATCAAAAATATATACCAATTGGAAGCACATTTCGTGACAAAATTAATATACACTCCGCTAGGATTTTATATACAATATTAAGTATATACCAATTGGAATAATGGTCCAACTCTCTCAAATTTATATACCAATTGGAGTCATTGGCTGACTGCCTCAAAAATATATACCAATTGGAATTGCGGTCTAACTGTCCCAAAATACATACCAATTGGGATCATTGGCTGACTGCATCAAATGTATTTATACCAATTGGAATCTTTGTCTAACTGTCTCAAAAATACATTCCAATTGGAATTATTGTATGGCTGACTCAAAAATGTATACCAATTGAAATCCTTGCCGTACAGTCTCAAAAAGGTATACCAATTGGAATCTTTGTCTAACTGTTTCAAAAATACATACCAATTGGAATCTTTGTCTAACTGTTTCAAAAATACATGACAATTGGAATTATTGTCTGACTGACTCAAATTTATATCCCAATTGGAATCGATATCTGACTGCGTAACACGTTGCGTGACAAAATTAATATGCACTCCGCTAGGGTATTCGAAAACATAACAATTAAAATGCAATAAAAAATAAAAAATTCGCAAAAAATGATACAATATCAAGTACATAAATATGCGAAATCAGTTGTGGGCGAAGGTGCAAACTAAATTTATATTCACTTCCGGGCCAAGTGCAAATTGCCAATATCGAATCTTGAGTGTCTATATATGAATATATATGTATATAAATATGTGGGTATCTGCATATGTGCCAACATTTATGCTGAAGTTGCGATAAACTCGTAAATGGCCGATCGCTGAGTGCCGCGCGGGCGACTATCATCGCCAGGCCGCAGCGAGAGATAATTCTGTTTTAATGGCCAACTGGCAGCATTTGACGCACTTTTGCAAGTTTACGATGGCCACATTTCACTTGGCCAGTCTCACTTGGTTGTTTACGACGCGACCCGCGCAAGATTAAAGTGCTTTTCGATACCCTGTACCACATATGCAAGGGGTATATGCAGGCAAATGGAATGTAGGCTTAAAGCAGCAGAAACTATTTTTAATAAAAAGTGCATATAATAGTATATAGCTATAGTTTATATTTATTTTTAATATGCAATACACCCTGTAACTATCCTTATATAGCATACTTTGAAGCGTGTGCGAAAATGCTTTTAACACTTTTTCTGCCAAGGTTTTGTGTATATACCTATTTCAACCAAAAGGTGTCTTTTGACAATAATAATGAATTATTAAAAGGAAATTTGCAAAAAAAATGGTTCAACTTAGAAACTATTTCAAGTTCAAAATTGAAAAATTTGTCTTTTGCCACTTTTAGTAGAAAAACTGTTGAAGTGAGTTATGTTGAATATGTGGTATCATATAGCACGTCATCTGCATCATTCTTTAGTTTTAAGCACGATTCAATTTCTAGACGTCGGCTTACTTTTTATGCACACATAAATATATATGTATTAAATATTAATATGGTATATAAAATAAGTGTATATATTAGCGAGTTTTAATGTGCTGCGCCTATCAAATTGAAATTTTAATAGCTAGTCTCGGATACAATAAGACGTACACAAGTGTATTAAAATAGCTCTGGCTAAGAACAATAAAAACATGACACTACGTATAAGATCAGAAATTCATATGCACATTGTTTTTTTGCCGGAGAAAAGAAATCAGAGGATACGAATTTTTATAAAATGTTGATCTGAATCCGAATAGAGAGAAACTGAGATTGACGTAAATTTTGATTTGAATTAAGAAATGTAAAATAGATATATAGATAAAAAAATAGGCTGAATTTTCTAGAAAGCGGCAAATGGATCTAATTAAAGACTTTTAAAACAATTTAAGTATATTAGTACATTACGTAAATGCAAATTGTACATGGCTATAGGTAAAATGTACTCAATTGAACTTCTCAAGTGTTTTGGCTAAAATGCCAAAAATTTTTAAAATTTTAAAATTTTTTACATATAAAAAATTGGTAAAAATAATGAATGTAATATTTTGGAGATTTTCAGAAAACGCTTGACTTAAATGTGAGATTTTTATTTACACGCATAAAAATCACTTTAGTTACACTAATTAAACGGACTTAAATGGAAGCTTTATCTTTGCCAAATCTATTGGACTTCTATTTAAAACTGATTCTGATGAGTTTGAGAAATATTTTAAAAAATTAGTTTTTTAACTGATTTTGATTTTGTGATTGATTCTACGGCAATTCTGTCAGATTTTTATCACTTTAGTTACACTAATTAAACGAACTTAAATGAAAGCTTTATCTTTGAGAAAATCTATTGAACTTCTATTTAAAACTGATTCAGATGAGTTTGAAAAATATTTAAAAAATTCGTTTTTTAACTGATTTTGATTTTGTGATTGATTCTGCGTCGATTCTGTCAGATTTTTATCACTTTAGTTACACTTAATGGAAGCTTTATCTTTGCACAAATCTATTGAGCTTGTATTTTGAAACTGATTCCGATGGGCTTTGATAAATATTGAGAAAAATTTGTTTTTAACTGGTTTTGATATTGTGATTGATTCTTCGACGATTTGCGCGATTCTATGAGATACGGATACGCTGTTGCGTGTTGCGTGCTTCGATTCGCGTCGCTTACTAAAATATTCGGCAAAGCGATTCATTTATTTCTAAAGAGTTTTTCATAACTCGGAGTGTGCTGCACACACACAATCGGCACTCTTGTTGTGGTTAGACATATGAGCATAGACAGCGCTCGGATTTTTGATTTTTTTTTTTTCATTTTTCTTTCTTGTTGCTGTTTTTGAGCATCAAAAAGCAGATGAATAAGCTGAACTAATCGAATATTGTTATAAAGAAGAGCAGGTATTTATTGTAATTGAGCCTCTTTACGAATAACAACTAATCAAAATCGTGTACTCATTTGCATTTACACGGCGTTAATAAAAAATAAATAAAAACTGAAACTGAAAACTTAATGGTACGGGCGTAAAATAGTGGCTACCTGTTAATTAATGGAGCCACTAAATGCGACTACTGTTCGGGCTGATAGCTGATAGTTTTATCTGCAATCAGCTGTAATTTGTGCGTTTTATTGTATTAACATTCACCTTGCAAATGCCGTCGACACACATTGCGCGGCCCACTCGAGTCGACTTGGAGCGATAATATTCCGCCGGACGTTGGCAAGGTGTTCCATCAATAACGGTATCATTCAGAGTGGCAAAGTATTTCATGCCCAATGGCTTGCAATTCAGCTCGCACTCGGCATCGTCTGGCAAATAAATAAATATAACAATCGAAAGTTTGTTCACAATTAAAGCCAGGCTCAATGGATTCTTCCATATATACATATATATATAGTTCTCTACCTTTGATGTAGGGCTCCCAGCTATATTGGCGACCCTGGAAATCAACTTTATTGTAGGCAGCACATTGATATGCACGAATATCCAATGAATCCGCCGGACACGAGAGGTCATTGCATATCTGGTAGCGCTTCGAGAGGCCAACACAAGTATCGCTCGTATATACTCTACCTGTTGTAGAATTTCTGTAAATCACAAGATTAATGTAAGATTACAAAAAAAATAAATAAATGAAAAATTAGCATATATAAATAACGCTTAATAAACCAGCTAGACCCTCAACTTATCGCTTTATACTTATATTACAAGTTCTCATCTGATAATTATCTCTGGAACTAAGTGTAAAATATGTATGAATATTTTTATATATGATGTACCCCACAAATTACTTCACACTCTCGACACACCCAGAAAGCTTTTCAAAAATATGCAATTTTTTTCTTTATTTATTTTTAATTTTATTTAATTTATGTGCGTAGACAAATGATAAAGTTAATTTAGATACGCTCAATGAATGAGATGCAACCAAATCTAATCTTTAGTTCAGTTCGGTGAATTTCTTTTTTAGGAACTCGGTCAGTTCGGCGTTGGCTGGATTTCTGATCTCGAAGAGAGTCTTCTGCTTGTTATCGACTGAGGTATCATCGGTGATGGCAGCCTGGGCCTGGGCCTTCAGGGCTTTAATTTCTGTGGCGAACTTAACTTCGGGATCGGCCAACAATTTCTCGAAGAACTCGACGCCGCTCTGCAGATCATGATTGAGCTTTGGCTTAGATTCGTTCTTCAGGAATTGCTCAAATTCGGGGGTGAAGGCCTTCTCCAGGTTGAGGAAACCGTTCTTCTTCGCCTCGAATTCGGTCTGTTTCTGTAGGCCTTCTAGTTCGGCCAAAGTCTTCTCAATCTCAGCCTTGAATGCCTCGTTCTTCAGGGACTTGTAGAAGCTGATAGCGGCGAGAATATCCTCATTAACTTGATCCTCCTGCAGCTTTGACTGGACAAAGGTGCCGAATTCCTTAGAGAACTTCTCGGGCACACCGTTGACCAGTGCCTGCTTCTCGGTGAAGTCCTCGGTCTTCAGTGCGGACTCGTAGATCTTGATCAGCTTCTGCAGATCCTCCTTGTGCGAGCCATCATCGTTGGTCAGATACTTCTCGTACTGCTGGAGTTGTCCGCGAATGTGATTGTTGAATGCCTCGGCAGGTTCCTCGGACAGCACACACTTTAAGCAAATATCCTTTGGGTTTATTTCTGTTTACAGCTTTTGCTATGCCCTGATCAACCTACCTGCACGACAAGGGCCAGCGACAGCAGGCAAATGGAAAATAATCTGGACATTCTGATATTTAATTACAATGCACAACAGCTTCAACGCGTTGATTGACGGAAACTCAGGCTGTTTAAAACTCGGCTCTCGTATTTATAGCAAAAATCTGTTCTCTCGCATTGGGGGGCTTTTTTTTTTTTTATATTTTAGTCGGTCATCAAAACAAGCGTACAAAGTCTGGCATTGTTCGGATCGAGCCTTGTGTTTGTTGCTTTTCTCGCCTTGTTGAGATTTCTTTTTAACTCGAAACAAGTCCAAAATGTAGAGTGAGACAACTAACAGAACTGTGGTCAAGACTGTGGACTTGACCAGAAGATACCCTGTAGTCTGTACTATCCGAATATCATGCTAATTAACAAACATATACCTGTGCCTTATAAGCATTAGATACCCGTTCATACTCTGGTCTATATATGGCTGCCAAAAATCATATTCAACAATATGTATTTGGGTTTGTGTTTAAATATTCAGTTATTCCTTCATTAAGGGTGCTATATCAGCGCTTATTTTCTATCCAAACTAACGGCAAATATATACAATTTCTTCAAGTTGAAGCATGGTATATGGTATATGGCATACAGGTTTCCGTGATACGATATTTTTCTAGATTTTACGAGCCAAGTCGAACGGAATTAATGTTTGCACACAAAGTGGATTAGTTAAGTCAATAATTATCTAGTTAAGACATGGCTAAATAAAAGACAAAATTGTTTATTTATGTACATGAGATGGAAAAATACAAATAAGACATTTGCAGATAAAGGTCTTGCTCCACCACAAAATACCCTGTACAATATGACTTTACAGGGAGAAGGGAACAATAAGTTACAGAACTTATAAATATAAATAACTATATAAAATTGGTAAATTTCCACAAATAAGAAGTTTGACAAAAAAAAACAATATAGAGTAGTATATCTATCGACCGGGTAGACCCAACTCTGTTTTCATATCATATATCTCTTAAATGTTGACAAAATAATTAGCATGAATTACTTTTCTGCCAAAATGACGCTGGACGCATACGAAAATAAAGAAAAAACCCAAAAGTCAAGGCAATAACCAGTTTTAAGTTTGCCCAGATGACTAAGAATAAACAATTTTGATCACAAAACTACTTTACAGCCCAGACGCAACTCAGGGAACTTTCCTTTGTACGCAAATAGTCAAATATATAGCTAAATGCAATATTTTAATTGGTTACATTGTACGGATTTAATGAACAGAACGCTCGGGCCACAGCACGCAGATCTCGATAGCACAATCGCAGCCACGTGACCAGCCTCCAAAATGCTTCTCAAGTATCGAAATTACCTGATGTTCAGACCTATTAGAGGTCTCTTTGTTTGAGCATTAATAAAGACGTCGTTAAATTTGAATTGCTAATTTTAAGAACGAAACTTCACGCTGCACCGAACCTAAGATACTCTGGTTAATATGCATAAAACAAACAAAACTTATAGTATTATAATATACCAAAAAAAAGTAACTATATCTTCGGCAATCCGAAGATTCAATACCCTTGTAGACTTTTGCCCGACGGTTTGGCAGGTAAGTGAGAGTAGTGAAGCAATATATAAGTACTTATTTTTCGGTCCAGATATTGTATAATGTCATTACCGAGTTTGGTCAAGGTATCTTCAAAAATAAGAAAGTTGTTCATAGAAGAAGCGACATATGTACGTCCTGTAACACAAAGATGTGGATAGCTTTAAAACCGAGAGGCTAGTTCGTATAGTAACAGTTAGTCGAACTGAACAGACGGACAAGGTTATATCTACTCGGCTGTTGGTGCCGATCTAGAATATATATACTTTATGAGGCCGGAGACGTCTCCTTCTATGCGTTGTGCACTGATAAAATTATAATATCTCTACAAGGGTAGTATAACACGAAGAATATATCGAGAATTTTGTAGTTGCATTTTTCGTAAATAAGTAAGAAATTTTATTAAAAAAAAAACTCAAAAACCCAAAATTTCTAAATACAAGATTCAAGTACAATACTAAAAATCTGTAGTGTTTGGAAAAGGTGACATTTTTACTTCAATATTCTTGTTTTAAGTATTTTTTACTTAATCTTAACCTGTCTTTATTCATTTCTCAAACATAATTGATTGATTTTAAAATCTGGTCTTGGTCGTATTTTTCAATAATTTTCGTTTTATTTTAAAACCCGCGCTGGTTTGTACTGAAGAGCAATATTAAAATGAGCTTAACATTTTAAGATCTGTATAAATACTAGACTTAATAATAACGTTTTTCGCTGAGGGTATATAATAAGTCCATGGCTCACTCACCGATCAATGCACTTGCGGGTCTGATGCATTATGCCGCCTCCGCAGCTGCGCGAGCATTCACTCCAGGGACTCCAGTTGGCCCATCTGGGAAAGGGTCGCCCCTTGAGCTTGGGCTTTCTTGTGGTCGTCGTCGTCGTCGTCGTCGTACTTGTCGTAGTCAAGGGTTCGGTTGCCAAAGCTGTGGGCTCTTCAGCAATTAGGGATTTCGTCATCAATATGGGTTCTTCAGTCGTCCACGTTTCCGACATTTCAGCTGAGTTGGTATCATTGATTTCCAGGCTCCGCAAGCGGGTCGCTTGGGTTGAAATGGAGCCAGGTAAATTGGTTTTGTTGGAGCTGGTTTCGCTTTCCGTATATACTACGTCATTAATACTTGAATTTTGTTTGGTTGTTGGCTCCCTATTTATGCGCCAGAGATTCGGCAGCTCGAAAGACGATCTCCACTTGGTGTACTTGGCTTTTTCCGATTTGAGTTTATGTCGATTCAGCCACTCTTGATGTTTCTGCAAGAAATGTGATTTTAAATATATATAATTATAACAAGTAAGAGATTCTAGTCGGGAGCTCCCGACTAGGGGATACACTGAACCCTCTTATTCCATCACCAAATGCAGCGCGCGCTTATAGATAGAGAGTAGCGGGGAGGTGGCGATAAAAATAAAATGAAAGATAATCGATGTATATATACTTTTCTAGAAGCTACATGTCAAGTTTGGTAACTCTAGCTCTTATTATTTACCAAAATTGCTTAAAAAACGGGATTTCGATATACATTTTTATCGATTACTTTGAAACGGAGTAAGTTATCGGTTATCGGAAACAAACTCAATCTGCGCAGGCACTAGGAGCACCTACATCTAATTTCAAGTCTCTAGCTCTTTTAGGTCCTGAGATCCTTGCGTTCATACATACGGACGGACGGACAGACAGACGGACATGGCTAGATCGACTCGGCTATTGATGCTGATCAAGAATATATATACTTTATGGGGTCGGAGATGCTTCCTTCTGCCTGTTACATACATTTGCATTTTGCACAAAAACATAATACCCCTTTTACCCATTTTTAATGGGTTCAGGGTATAAAAAGTAAATAGTATACATAGAGTATATAAGCTAGTGGGGTAAACTTTTGGCATTCAATTGGGGACTCACCTTAATTCTTTCTAAAGTTGATGTGTCCGCCACAATCAATTGGGTTAAAGCTGCAACAACCAGGCAAATGCTGAACAAAAATTGAATAATAAAATATAACGTCAAATCAGTTTATAAATATATTCAGTTCGTACTTACGTAAATATATAAATATAATTTGCCATTGTATTGCAATTAGAGAACTCTCGGACTACATAGGTATGCGACTAATCTAAACGAAAGAGACGGAAAAGTTGCGTTTAAATGTTGTAGAATTTAATTTACTATTAACAGAGAAGCCTAAAACAAACTATGCTGCTGGGGTTTGAACCAGCGTCCTTCTGATGACTCATTAATTGAGCATGAACACTTTATAAAACAGAGTTCGTGACCTTAGAAATGTCAAAGCCCATTTGGCAATAATCTAAATGTTAGCTTAGGGAATTCAATTAACTACGTTTTGTACTAACTAGTATATTTGCCTCTTAGTATACGTTTTATTTGTGCTCTTTAACGTTCGATTCCCAGGCGATGGCTTCCCTTGTGAAATGCTTGCGATAAAATAAAATCAATTAAATCAATTAACTTCAAAATGGGCAGAGCAATAAAGTAATAACGAGTTAGGGTACGGCAAAAATTATTGGCAGCTTTAAAATTGAGCTCAAAGTAAAAACTGTTTAAAAAAAAACATTTAAAGAACTTGGCAAATAAATCAAGTTCATGGATAAGTTAAATGAATGATTTATTTAGTTCTGCGATAGACACATTGCTGTCAAAGACTAAATACACGTTGGAATGCGAAAAGAAAATATACACAAATATATATAAAATATATATTATAAGTAAATACACTGAGAGAAAAGCGCCAGGAAACATTCTAGATATGTAAAATTAATTGAATTATTTGTAAATTAATTATATTTATACCGTGAACCCATTGAAAATGGGTAAAAAGGGTATATTGTATTTGAGCAAAGTGCAAATGTATGTAACAGGCAGAAGGAAGCATCTCCGACCCCATAAAGTATATATATTCTTGATCAGCATCAATAGCCGAGTCGATGTACCCATGTCCGTCCGTCCGTCCGTCCGTCCGTATGTATGAACGCAAGGATCTCAGGACCTAAAGAGCTAGAGAGAATGTAGATGTAGGTGTTCCTAGTGCCTGCGCAGATCGAGTTTGTTTCCGATAACGATAACTTACTCCGTTCAAGTAAATCGATAAAAATGGATATCGAAATCCTGTTTTTTAAGCAATTTTTGTAAATAATAAGAGATAGAGTCTCTAAACTTGACATGTTGCTTCTAGAATAGTATATATATTTGCATTTGGAGTTAGAAGAAGAGATTTTAGGGTATCCCCTAGTCGGGAGCTTCCGACTAGAACCTCTTACTTGTTTGTATTTGTATAATACTTTTGAGAAAGAGAAAACATGTGAATTAAGTACAAAATACTTATTGAAAAAATGTGCTTTCTTAAAAATGATCTTTGCTTAAATGTTATTTTATTTTTTATTATATTTTATTTATTATATTAATATTCAGTTTTATTTTTTATTATATTTTATTTGTAATAAGTTTCGTTTATTTCGGGCTTAAAAAATTAATTTTGACTACAAATAACTGGATGTTTTCTCTGAGTGTATGCATGCTGTTACCCAAATGTACATTCTATGCAAATGTTTGAATGGATTTCAACACATTTCTATGTACACATCCACAGCTTATTTCTCTTGCGGATGCTTTTACGCATAGCTGAGCTTTAAAAACAAAATAAAAAAAAAAACAAAAAAAAATGAAGAAAGAACGCATTGAAACATGTGATCATTAATCTGCTCGTAATTTGCGCTGGCTGCGACAGAGTTTGACACGCCCATCCCTCATTTATAATGAGCTCAGCTCAGCTCAGCTCAACTCAACTCAACTTAGCTCAGCCCGGCTCGGTTCGGCTCGACGCGAATCGGATCGAATCGGATCGGATCGAAAATGAATACGAAACATTACATCGGCAAATTGTCTGTGTACGTACTGCTCCCCATGGCGGGTGCGACCAAATTAACTGCGTAGATTGGCTTTTTGCGATAGCGTCACAAATTTTCGGGATGAAAAGAGAATATTATCGCCGGCCCATCGGAAGTCGTTAGATCGAACAGACGGGCATATGTATGCGCTCGAGCATACGTACACATACATATGTTATGTATTTACATACATATGTTAGAAGAACTTTAGAAAACTCATTAGAACTAAATGGCAAAACATTTTATGCCCTTGCACAGGGATCTACAAAATTGTCACCAAACATGTAACACATACAACAAGAGGTTTTTAATCCCACAATACTGAGTATTCAAATATATATTAAACTCAGTTTTAAAATTCGGCTCTCTTGGGAAGCAATCTTGATGCAGTTGGACATATCATACTATCTGTCGAAATTTGGGTTTTAACATTCCCTCTTAATATATCTCAAGCATCATAATGCTCCGTATATCTGACCAAAATTTGACTATTATATCACACATACCCTCTTCTAGAAGAACTATCGGTAAGAGCATTAGGTTAGTGTATTTAATATTTTCTTTGTTTTCAGATATTTTGCTATACGTCAAACATAATAGTATAAGGGCATAAATAACGGACTACTTTATCATATATAGGAAAAAACTGGCAAAAATGTTTAAAACGGTATTTAATATTCTCTTCCGAGCTTTCTCTGGTTCTATTTAACTGTGATAATGTATCAATTCTTTAAATAATTAATATAAGATGATTATTTTTCATTTTAAAATAAATGAACATTTAAGTAAGTTAAATATAATTGAGTTTAAATTAAAGAAGAGTCCTTTTTATAAACCATTTCGATAAATGTCTATTTAAACACATGATGCAAGACTTGTGTTCATTTATCTGCACTATAAATATATGTTCTATATTACTAACTATATATATAGTATATATATATATGTATAGTACGCTTTGTGGCAATCCAGCAAATCGCCCGTGACCATGCTACAAAAAGAAGAACAAATGCGATAGCAAATGTGAGCCAAAGTAGTTGCTGGCATCGTTTATATAATTTGGACATTTTTGAGCAATACAATAAAACACATATGTATGTGTGTGTGTGTGTGTGTGTGTGTGTGTGTGTGTGTGTGTGTGTGGTGTGTGTAGCGAGAGAAGGGTGTGTTCTCTTGGCAAGCTCCCACAGAACTTAACCCAGCTGCTGTCTGACAGACTTTTCTGAATATATTTTTTGAATAGATTCAAATGAATTGAAATTGTCGCATACTATTGACCTTCATGGTGAATAGTTTTCAAAGTGAATGTTTCAATATTTGGGCGCTGCCTAACACTAACCCAGTTTAGCCAAAAAGGGTATTGCATTTTGAAAAGAATAAGAACATTTCGCATGCACAGATTGATTGATATTTATATAGAGCATAACCAATAACCTTTGCGGTCTATGGATCACTCGAAAATCGCCCTATTTGGTGGCAAATAAACGACAACGACCCCTTATTCGTTTCAATGTTAGAGTATTCAGAGTATTCAGTTAGAGTATCGATGGATATTTGAGTTTAAATGTTAGAGTATTCAGAGTATTCAGTTAAAGTATCGATGGATATTTGAGTTTAAATGTCAGAGTATTCAGTTAGAGTATCGATGCATATTTGAGTTTCAATGTAAGAGTATTCAGAGTATTCAGTTAGAGTATCGATGGATATTTGAGTTTAAATGTTAGAGTATTCAGAGTATTCAGTTAGAGTATCGATGCATATTTGAGTTTCAATGTTAGAGTATTCAGAGTATTCAGTTAGAGTATCGATGGATATTTGAGTTTAAATGTTAGAGTATTCAGTTAGAGTATCGATGCATATTTGAGTTTCAATGTAAGAGTATTCAGAGTATTCAGTTAGAGTATCGATGGATATTTTAAATACTTAGTTGACGACAATCTTTAAAGAATTAGGTCACAGATTTTGAACGCTAATTAAAATGTATCAAGCATGTGTCAATTATATTGAAAAAAAAACTTACTAATTGCAGAAACTAAAAAGTAATAAAGTTAGAATAAATAATATGTCATATAATTAAGTTTTATTAAGACTGTGAGGAGTAAAGCTTTTATAGCTTTTGAAATGAATGGAAATATATATTTAAACAAATTTAATCAGTAAATGCATTTGCAACAAACTTGTAAATTAGAAGAGTATATAAACAAGCCAGTTGGTTGCTAAATAAGATGCAGAGAGTGCATCAGCATTAAGTAACATTAATGAGCCCGCGCACTTCTCGAATATGTGTCAATCGAGTCATTTCCATTCCATGCATGTTTCGAGTCATTCCCAATTCCAGACAGATATTTGTTTGGAAGCATGCTTCAATATAAGTATATTCATAATTTTGTGTTTACAAATTGTGCAGTGGCACTTGAAGCTGTGAGCAGGCTCTTACGAAATGGAAAGCCAGTGAAAAGTGGCAAACAAATTGCATATTTATGCCATATACATGCATTTCAACATACTTCAATGGAAGCGACAAATGTATATAGATCGGATATGAAGTGTATTCCATACGGAAATCGAGTCAAGTATCCGCAATATTCGCATGCTCCCAAAAATGTACAAAATTGAAGTTTCGGTCATACGAGAAGTGTTTGTGCCTATTTATGGAAAATATGTCTGTACTTTTTTTTTTGGATATGTACATTTAATCATGTGCGCACTGACAAAAGACACAATGCGGCTAGAAATTGAAAACTTTTACAAAATCGAGGCAAACATTTAAATAATAACAAACAAAAACAGCCGGCGAATGTTCCTTAACAAAATCAATGCTTACAAAAAATTTGAATGTAAATTTACAATTATTATGAAACTTTATAATTTATTGATGTAAATACTGATGTAAGCATTCAAAAGCAATTCTCGAACATTTCTGCTTGTTTCCTTGTGAGCTTTTAATCTCAGCCAGATATTTTCTCATACAAAAAGACACTCAGTCAATATTCGTAAAAAAAAGGGGCTCCTCCAGCTACCTACAGTACTTAATGGCTTCATTTGGCATTTTTATTATATCTGGATGCTATTGTCTCCTCGAAGACAATAAACTTGTAAGATTGATTGATCCACTTGAGCTGGAAGCCGGGAATGTCATTGGGCCATAAGTGCATTTTGTAATTGTGACGTTGCGTTGAAATGCTTATAGCCATCAAATATATTCGAATCAATTTTCTTTTTCACTTTCAATTCAATTTGGCCCTTGCCCCAATCCACAAACCTATCATCCACTTTCTTTGATAGCTTCAAAGGGCACGCGCGGCATTGTTTCACACGCTGTAAACTGGGCTTTAATCGAGGTTTATTGGAGAAAATGTGGTTATAGCCAGGAAAGAAAAGCTGACTCTGAACATTAATGATTAGAGCTGCAGATGCCAAGATATCTGAGCCAAGATATCCAAGTTATTTGGAAAAACACAGAAAGATATTGCATACAACAACTTTCTCTCTAACAGATGGTTCCTATGATATAGAGCTCCGATCGAGCCGAGTCTGCTAAAAGTAAAAAAACTGGGGACTAGTTAACGTAGAAACAGACAGAGGTACAAAGCTATATATATCCTGATCAAAAAGATATACCCATTACGGTATTTCCTTCAATAAAAAAACAGACTCTGAAGGAGTATAAAAAGTGGTCTTATCTCGTATGTTTCTAGATCCATGTACACTTATTAAACTACCATAGATCTTAACTATAAAATCTATTTAAGTTTTATTCGTACTCTTGACTAAGTTAGGATAAATCACAGCTTATGAGGCTTGCAGCTGAAAGATTTAACTCCTTTGCTTACCCTTAAAAGTAGTTAAGGAATTTCGTTTAAATTAATCTAATATGCAGTTGCAGTGACACTTTTATAAATCTCATAACTCACTAATGCTTTTTTCATTTGCCAATAAACATTTGAGTGGAGCGCACAAGTATTATGCATAATATAGTGTATATTATTGCAAGTTTTTCACTAAATCGCAAGAGGCGGGGTTACGATTCGGGCGAGATAAGGTTCGGTGTGTGTTTTTGTGAAAACCGCCTCCAAAAACTGTTAACTAAAACTAACAAATTCGAATGTTTTCCCGATATATTTTCGTTTCAATTAAAGCCGCCGTCATCGTCGCGTGGTACGCAAATCCAAACTAAAATCGCTGGAAAATCGTTTTGGGAATTGAAGCGCGATGAAGACAGCCTCAGCCTCAGCCTCAGTCGCCGCCGACGCAGACGCGGACGCAGACGCCAGCTACTGCCTGCGACACAGAACTATGGTTAGGAGGGGGGTAGGTGGGTGGGCGGGCGGTCGGTTTGTGGTTGGCGGCGGCGTCGCGCGCCCAAAAAGTCTGGATGATGCGTGCCTCACACACTCACAGTGCGAGGGCGCGAGTGAGTATGAATGAATGTGCGAGTGTGAGTGTGACTGTGAGTGTAAGTGTTATTGCGAGTGCTTGTTTGAATAAAAGGCATCTAGAGGCTGTTGTTACGCACTTTAAATCAGAGCAACTTGGTTCTAGCTACCACTTAAACATACTCCCAATACGACATACATATATGCACATATATATACATATGTTACATACATTCATGCACGCATGTTAATCAAATACACATTGTTTTATCACAAGCGGAAATGTTGGCTAAACAGAATTGTGCCCAGCTCAGCCACAAACAGGTGCATTCACATTCACATTCACCAATGTTTACAGTAGAATTACACGCAAGATCAAATATTTGTTATGCTAATCGTTGTAGGGTCTGTCACAACGGTAAATTAGCCTAAGGCAACAGTTAGAGCATTTAGTTAAGCCACAAAGACCTTGTCTTAAACAAAAAGAATACAATATTCAAGTTTCCTGAAAGCAAATCTTCAACTTGTACAGAATTTTAGCTTAAAATTATGTCATATACATACATACATTAATTGAGCGAAATTCGGGCGCATTTGTATTTCGCAAGAATGTTGGGGTCATAGTTCAGAATACAATATTTTATGGTTCGCTTATAGATTGCTTAAATGTATAGAAAACAAGAACTTAACAGCTATCTTCGGCTGCCGAAGCTTAAACACCCTACCAAAGATTCCATTTCCAACCTATAGTTCCCATAGGAGCTGCATGATATAATGTCCCCATGCCAGCCTATAGTTCCTATATGATATAGTCGTAGCTTGATTAAAGATATCTTTGATGAAAAGAAATCAAAACAGATTCTTCCAGTACTGAGATAAATTTATCCCATCAGACCTTATCTAAGTTATATTAGTATAGCCTTAAATCTGACAGGCTAATTTCCATAAAGAAGAGAGACAGACGGAGATGTTTTCATAAAGAACTCGGCTGTTGATATTGATCAAAAAGATATATACCTTATGGGGTCGGGATATCTTCTTTACAAAATGTAATACCCCTCACAGAAATATATATATTTTTCATAAGAACGTTTAAGAAATATTAGAGAATATATATCTCACACATACCCACATTGGAAATTTAAATGGGTAAATAAATTCCCAAATAGTTCAAGAATTTTACTTGTGCTGATTCCTAGCATTATATATGAATAGTTTATGCCTTATTGAGTGTTGAATGAACAATTCAAAATTTTAATTAGGAACAGGCATAAATTTTAAATAATTTATACAAGCGAATCATTCACGAAATGAATATTACCATTTTTATTTATATTTTGTCGTTGTGGGTAATTAAATTAAAAGCTGCGCATAGAAATTACCATTAAGCTCAATTAAAATTGTTTCGAGCAATTGAATTGTGAACTGCATTCCATTATTCTCAAAATCATTAAGTTCTGGCGATCCATAAATTTTTCTTAACTGCTTACTTTTGTTCAAAACAAAGAAAATCTTCAAAGTAACTTGATATTTAGCTGAATTCGTCTAAGTAAGCTGCTACACAAATTGAATATTTTCATTAGATTTCAGCATTAATTTATAGTTTTTCTTAATTGATTTGATATATTCTTTATTGCGGGCAATTGAAAATTAAAAACGAAGCCTTTCCACACAGCCACGAGCCGAGCTTCTGCATTGTGGGTCATTAATTGCGCCGCGAAGTCATAGATTTTAAATGGATAATCGTCTTTATTGACCCGCTTCTTTGACTTCTGTGTAATACATTAAAGGCAATTCTCGCATAGTCTGCCCACAAAATGTGGCCTGTGCTTGTGAAATATTTCCAGTTTTCTTACAGAGATTGAAAGTGAATTCATATCGCATCGTATTGTTTGAAGCCGTTTCGGCTCTTTTAATTTTTAGTCTGACAACGACAGGCCTCAGCCGTATCGTTTCTCGAAGGACAAAGTGCGTCTGGTACTAGCATGACATTTCCCTTGATTTGCTCCTGCATGCATTCAAAGTGTCGTCTACGCTGGCCCATGGAACTCCCATCCGGACATTGGCAGTTGCTGAAGTTGCTCGGCCGCCAAAAGGCCGGACAGAGGCCACGATTGCAATTGTAGATGTCATCGTTGAACGTTGGTTTCTCTATGAAGGCACACCGTCGGGGCGAGTAATATCTTATCAAGGATTCACGCACACATACACAGCGGAAAATGGGCGTTTGGGTGCCGGGACCGCAAGACCGATTACATTCACCGAAACCCAATAATTTCCAACTAAATCGCCGGCGTTTGCGCTCCTTAATTCGTTGTGCATAGCTATTGTCTGTATCATTAATGAGCTTACCCGACTCATCCCAGATAGCTTGCAGTTCCTCCTCTTCGTTTACGGGCGGAGAGGAAATGGGTATAGTATAGTTATATTGAATATTAACTATGTCGCTCTTGTTGTCGGCTAAGAAATGCTGCGTAAATAAAATTTGATATTTAGTTAAGGATTTCTAAAGTCTTATAAATTAAGCCTTACCATCAAGATCACAGCCTTGGGAAACGGTCCCCTTGATGTAAGCAAACCATTTGGATGGTTATATTCGTAAGCATTATCATTAAAATTGAATATCTTCGAACGATCTCTATTTATGAGAAGGACTTCATCGGGGCTTTTCAAAGCTGCAAGTCACAGTTGAAATTAATCAAAGCACTTTGAGTTGATATATTCGAACTTACCCAATGAATCTTTGCCTTGCACATTTAGCCCAATCGACAGATTCATAGCCCCAACTGGCAGTGTGGTGATGTAGTTGTAGGCCTTTGAGGGATTTGTCTTGTTAAATACTTCAGTTACATGTTTGCACAATACCGAACCACACTTTACTTGACTATCTCGAGTTGTGACAGGACGTATCAAGCCGCTGCTATGCACAGCCTGAAATTAAAGAAAGATGGGAGCTTAAAAATTGGGATAAATTGCTGAGAAATGTTGCAAATATCGGCGAATGCTTTGATCTTGTGGGTAGCGTATCTCCGGCAGCAGTGAGTGGCTCAATATTTCACACTCATTGCCGGAATTACTCTAATCTAATGCACCTAAGGGCCACTTGAATGTTTTGACACAGTTTTCAGTTATATTTCGAGAGTGGGCAGAGAGAGCATCATGGAGAGTCGTAAGCGTGAACCATTAAAACAATGCAAAGGCTTTGTATCTGGGCTAATTACATGTGTATGTAAGTATTTGTAATTATCAGGCGATAATGGGGTCATGTCAACAGAAGGCCCATCGCACCATGGGCGCATCGCACCATTATCTATACATTTTCTTTTACCAAGCCACAAGCCGCACTGCGTATACAAAAACTAATTAAATTATAAATTGGAAAGACCCGAAAGCCAACTGAATATGGAAATCATTGGCAAACGATATTAATTAAGATTTATTGCATTTGGCAGCCATTCAAGAACCACATTCGACTGTGTGTGGCCACGCAGAAAGCGGTTTTACGGACTCTATTACAATGGGGAGTACCTTCATAGCGACATATGCACACACATATGTATGTATGTCAGTATGTGCTAAGCACTTGGGCAATTTGCATGCTTTTGGAGAAAATTGGCTTTAGACAATTTAAACTGGCCATAAACAGAATTGAAATGCATTCAACATTGAATTGTGGTTGCCCTTGCTGAATGCCATCATTAAAAGCCAAATAGGTAACTGCACAAATATTTAAATGCTCGACAAGGTATTGGGTCTACTACACAGACTATTTATTCCTCTCAGATTAGAGTTAAAATTTCTAGTTTCGTTTTCTAGGGAACCATGTAAATAACGTTTTCTTTAGTTTAAAATTCACCAGATGACATCACTCTCAAGCACATAAACTTTCCGCATAACGAGTTGAAATGAAATTTTATTGAGATGTCTATTCGACAGCGAAAAGAATTCAATTTGCAATTGGTATAAATGTACGCAATAAAAATCCCAACGCAGACCGGAAGAGGCAAAATTATTATTTGCAGATGTTATATAAAAGAAAATAACAAGAAGGCGTTTCACCGAAGATTAAACACCCTACTATCTATCACTGTAGCAGAACCGAAAATGATTGTGATGAATTAAATACTCTTAATGCTTAGAACATCCTTTAAAGCTAACTTACCCGACAAATTCCCTCCACACACACGGCCTGGCGTCTGTAAAAGTGGGTATAGTAAACGGCCGGACGATTGCAGGGTGTACCATCGGTGACAGATTGATTCATACTAATGACTAAATCAGAGTTAAACGCGCGGCAGAATAACATGCACTCGTCATGTTCTTTCTCATATCCGACCCAATTATAGAACGTCTCACGATATGGCACGCTGTTCAATCTTTCGCATTGTTCGTCGCGCAGTCGTTGCTTGCCAGGCTTACAGCGCTCCTCCTTACACTGACGATACCGCTTCAGTACTCCAAAGCAACCAGTTATTCCACTGCCAGGATAGAATCGCCTTTCCACGGTGCTCTCCAGTGTCGAGTTTTTGATACTATGTTATATATAGCATATAAAATTAGAAATCATTCTGATATATGCCCAATAAATGTAGATTTCCCTAAAGCACTTACCGCTCTATGCATTTGCGTTGCTTGATTTGCACACAAGTGGTTGAACATTTGCTCCACTTCTCCCAGCGATCCCATGCGTAAAATGTGCCCACTCTTTCGAGTGTGCTCTGATTGCGCTGGCGTG
Organism: Drosophila ezoana; assembly: GCA_035045725.1. Lineage (NCBI taxonomy): Eukaryota > Metazoa > Arthropoda > Insecta > Diptera > Drosophilidae > Drosophila > Drosophila ezoana. The sequence goes on along the minus strand of JAWNOU010000005.1, from coordinate 6,780,638 downwards.
TTTGTTTGCTAACTTCGTTCTCATCCACATAGTCAATATAATCATCGTCAATGTCCTCAATCAGGTCAGATTTGACCAATAAATTCGTCATGTTACCAAGATCCATTTGGGTGTCTTCTGCCGATGCATTGCACTGCAGGTTATCCGAATATAATAGCATGACCAAACTTAAAGCCAAGCTAAAACAAAAGCAACTCCATTAGGTTCCATAATTTAAGAAAGTTTGAACAAAATTTATTGAAATAATTTTTTAACAACACATTATTATTAATATTACTCCGAATTAAACAATCTTTCATTCCCATCTATTGTAGGGTTATATTAATTGTCTTATTAATCACGAAATTCGCTCAAGTGGAGGTTAATTGCTGACAGAGATTAAAATATTGATGCTGTGACAAAAAATGTTCAACTGACTGCAGATTACTAAAACCATAAGTTCAAATACGAACATAAATTTTCCCCCGTCATGTATTTATGCCCATTTTAATCATATATGTATGTGTGTTAATAATTTAAATAAGCTAATCCACATGTAATATAATTTGAACTCTGGTTATCTGGCGAACTCATTTGCAAGACAATAAATAAATACATTTACTGACCTTATCAACTGCATTTTGTTCTCTATTTTTTAAATTTTATATACTAAAACATTTGAATCTGGCGATCCGCGTAAACTACGTGTGCCATTAAAAAAGCCCACAGCACAACTAAGAACATTCCGAAATATTTGAAAATATTTTGTCCTAAAAACTAAAATCTACATAAACAGTGCATCTCAGCTACCAAAATGGACTCTGCTGTATTTCTCTTCGCTCCGTGTTGCTCTTGCGAGATGTGTTCAATAAGTAATGAGATTAACATAAAGAACACGCGTTCTCATCGGAGTGCGATACTAACTTAATATTAGAGCTTAACTATTTTATGCGTGCTCTTACTTATACTAAAAATACTTGTGATGCTTTTGGATGCTCAATTATCATCGGTTTCTGAGCGCTTTAAGAGTGGTTCCGTGATATTGTAGTGTTTGGCATATTTCTGCAAACAATGAATAATAATACATATAAATAGTTTATTTAAACCTTACTTATTTGATCAGTGCAAATACCTCGCAGAGTTCAACATCTAAACAACAAATAGCCTGGCAGGACTCATTCGTAGCGCTTTCTTTAGAGTTGCTGTTGATTTTTACTTGAGGCAAGCCATCTGCACCATTTTCCAGTGAAATTAGATTTTCTTTGACCAGAAACGATATGATCAATGCATTCTGCACGCTGTCCATAAAGTTATGGGGACTGCAGATTAGTTTAAAATATGGAATAGGTTCATTGTTGCCCGCTCTGTAAATATTTTTAATCTGTTTCATAATATGATTGACAGCCGTGGATCCTTCGCCCTTCCGTTCCAGCTTGTCGCTTTGCTTGGGACGTTTTTCGACTGCCTATAAAGCGAAGAAATCTGTACTAATATATATATATACCTGCTGTTTAGCAGAAACTTACATCTGTGTTGGTCTTGCGCGGTGCACGTTGTTTCGGAGTGTGCTTTTTTGGCTCTACATTAATAAAAGGTAGCATCGAGGCGTTTGTAAAGTATGGTACTCCATGCTGGCAGGCGAGGCTGCACAGTGCATTCCAATCTTCGGAATTATCTTTAAAAACAATGTTGTTCTTTATTAGGCGTAAGCGAGACACTGTTTCGCGTCCACTATGGACACTACATATAGTATGTGCCCTTCTCTTGTCATTTTCGGAGCCCGGCACACTGCATTTGGGAATAATGCAAGGCTCCAATTTATACTTACAACTGCCGTGCAAAACATTCGGTCTGTGAAATTCGAATTATATTGTATGGCCTTTCCAACCACTTCGTGATTACGTCTTAGAAGTTCAGTGTCCAGTACAAGTTCTGTAGAGTTTGTTTTGCGATCCTCATAGCCCTTGACAATATCGTTAGCCTTGCTTAAAATTTCGTAAATGGCCGACATGGACTCGCCAAATGAGCGGGATTCAATCTGTTGCTCTGCAGGAAAAAGTGCGCCTTTAATAAGAGCATTGCCAAATTTACACTCGCTTACCAATCTTAATGTTTTTTTCAATTAAATCTTGTAACTGAATTATACGCTCGTTCTCCTCAACTTCGTCATCCCGTTGAGTCGTTTGCATATTTTCCGTCGAATCCATTACGTTTTTAAAAAAATATATTTTATATGAAGAACCAAATGCTGTTAATATAGCAATATCTTATCGATGATTTACCAAGTGATAAGTTCTCGATATTTCAACCGAAATCAGTCAATTTAATTATATCGATATTTACGACCATTTAAATGACCCAAGTAGATTATTTGTAAGTTGTAAGTGATATGAGTAAATATAATATTGGTGTTTATATATTGAATAATATGCCCATCACAGCGAATGCTCTTAACAGACAAAGACATGTGCAAATAAGAATCGAATGAGTCGCAATTTTAATCATTTTTAACATTACATTATATTACTTTCTAAGCTTGTTGCCCTGCATGGGTGGACGATTTCCTTGCCCCGAATTACCGGCACGCATACCGCCATTCCCCAGCCCAGCACCACTGGGCCCACTGCGAATACCGAAACTATTTCGGTTCCCGCTTCGAGGTGCACGTTGGTTTTGGTTCTGTGAGGAATTGCCGCCACGATTCTTGTTCATTTCGGCGCGATTTCGCGATTTGGCTTGTGCATCCTCCTTTACCATGTCAATCACTTCATCTGGAATACGTAAATACTTAATTGTACTTCCACGTATGTAGCATTCTGGCATGCGCCAAAACCGGTCTCCATCCTGAAAAGAAATATTTGATTAAATATACACATTTCGATGCTCAAGAAAGTTTGTTTTACTAATAAGATATTGATTATTTGCCGGTAAGCCGTCGCTCCCGGTGCGGAGTGTACATACCTTTGAAGTACAAATTACATCGCGTAGGTTAATATTCATCCAGGAGTCGCAACTAACTAAGTGTCCATTGTAGGTTTCTCCATTTTTTAGCTCCACCAGCTATCAAAAGAAATTCAATAAGATTCAACCAACAAACAAATCCAAAAGGTGCTCTTAAATATAAACACCGGCGTACTTACCATGGGATGACTTTGTGCTGTTTTTAAGAGTGATAACGGCAGCTGGAATTATAAATATACTTTCTTTTAATACTGTTCACTTACTTATTAGCTAAGAAAAATAGCATTACTTACCATTTTTATATTATTTTTATAAAATAAGCAATGAGTATCTCAGAGATGAAAGTTTTCAGGATATCGATATCAATCGCATACTCGAACGACCTTTATGAACCACAATTAGAGACTTGGTTCGATCGAACTTGTTCGCAACGATTCGATGCAACTCTGAAGAAATAACAAATATGTTTTTATAAGTGGCTAAATAACGCAACTGATATATAAACAGAATAAAACTACACATTTGATTGCACCATGGCATCGAAAAGGAAACAACATTTTGGCCTGCCTGATAGTGAAACGTTTAAAAAGAAACACACCCTGGACTCAGATGAAGAGGACTCTGACGACTACGAACGGTGAGTTAAGCGTGGATATTCCAAAATAAACAAAAGAACTCAAGATATTGTTTACGTTTTAGAGACAACCTTAATGATAGCGATATTGAAGGTGGAGAGGAAGGCGTGGGGAAAGTAGAAGACGATGTCAAGATAACTCCGTTTAATATGCGTGAAGAGCTCGAAGAGGGTCATTTCGATAAGGAAGGTCACTATCATTGGAACAAAGAGGCCGAGATTAAGGATAACTGGTTGGATAACATTGACTGGGTTAAGGTAAGCACCTGTATATAATATGGAAATATACCTATATTAATTGTTTACTAATTAATGCGATAGGTGGAGAAAGACAAGAACTACTTTGATCCAAACACTGGTGAAGAAAACTCTGCAGATGGCAGTTTACCTGTTAATCCATTTAATCTGTCAATGGCATTTGGAAAAATGCTTGAGTACATGAAACCGGGCGAGAGCGTACAGATGGCACTGCAAAGATTGGGCCGTAAGCGTCCCAAGTTGTCGACTCTTGAGAAGCTGAGGCAAAAGAAAGCCGGCATAGAGAGCAATGAATCGCAACAAATTTCAAAGCTAACCGAACTGGCGAATGAAATTCTTTCAAATACTGGAAATATGGATATATATCAAGAAACGTACGAACAGATAAAGCATAAGCTTGAAGACTTGCCAAGCACAAGTAAGCCAGCCGGGGAATCTTTCGATATGTATGCGGATGATTTCGTGGAAAAGGAGTCCAAGCTTTTGAAGGATTCACAGAAACCAAGTGAGCCAAATACAAACGAAATAAAATGGGAGTTTAAATGGAAGCAGACTGATGACGACATTCAGGGCCCATATAGTACAGAGAAAATGTTTAATTGGTCTCAAGGGGACTATTTTAAGAATGGAGTATATGTACGCAAAGTTGGTGAAAATTCTAATTTTTATTCTAGCAATCGAATAGATTTCGATTTGTATTTATAAGCAAAAATAATTGTAAATGCATATAGAAACAGATGTGTTTTTAATTATTTAAGTCAGTTGTGTTCTTGACTTTTATGGAAAACGAAGAATAAATAAAAGTAATTTTGTAAAAGATAGGTTGAGATTTTTAAATTGCAAGGAAAGTTCCATATTTATTGTATTGAGTATATATTTGCTCAGGCTTTTTATTGAGTGTTAATTACAGAAAAGCCGGCCGATAACTGTGGTGGTTGGTCGATAGTTAGATATCTGATAGTCAGTTATCAACATCTCTGTTGCTAATAACAACACACTCTTGTTTATAAAATTATTGACATAAGAAAATTAGTATACTTTTGTACTTGTGTTCGTAATCCCCACAAATTCCGGCTTCGCTAAATTTATCGGCCAGCGCCCACTGGCCAAATAAAAAAGTGCAAAGGATCGAGTAACCACTTACGACAGTCAACTAATTGCGCGAAATGTTCAAAAACACGTTTCAATCGGGATTTTTGTCAATACTTTATAGCATTGGTTCCAAGCCATTGCAGCTTTGGGACAAGAAAGTACGAAACGGTCATATTAAACGCATTACTGATAATGACATACAGAGTCTGGTTCTCGAAATAGTTGGAACCAATGTGAGCACCACGTTTATAACATGTCCGGCAGATCCAAAGAAGACGCTGGGCATCAAGTTACCATTTCTGGTAATGATCATCAAGAACATGAAAAAGTACTTTACATTCGAAGTACAGGTATGTGGCATATGCTTAAATGCAGACGCGCAGAAATGCAAACTAATCTCTATTGTACATATAAACAGGTTCTTGATGATAAAAATGTGCGACGCCGGTTTCGCGCTAGCAATTACCAATCTACCACTCGGGTGAAGCCGTTTATATGCACAATGCCTATGCGCTTGGATGAGGGTTGGAATCAGATACAATTCAATTTGTCAGACTTTACACGTCGCGCCTACGGCACCAACTATGTTGAAACACTGCGGGTGCAGATTCATGCAAACTGTCGAATACGTCGTGTATATTTCTCGGATCGGCTTTATTCAGAGGACGAACTGCCTCCGGAGTTCAAATTATTTTTACCGATACAAAAGCCAGTTCAAAAGTCTACCGCGATTTGCAGTTAGCCATATAGTCGTCGATCTAATGAAATGGTTGCAAACATATTCAATTATAGTACTTAGCCAACCAAGAGTCAGCGAAATAATCAACTATTAACAAACACTTTGAATCAAAAATTTTCATGCAAGCCACCGGCATACGTGTTTATTCAGAATTCTATGTCAATTTTGCGCTTACTACACACTTAAATAAAAATTCACTTTTATGTAAACGTTGATCCTTTAGCCAGCATTTGTTAGCACCTCAACGCCAGTCTCTGTGATCAATATCGTATGCTCAAACTGTGCGCTACGCGAATTGTCTAAACTAATTGCCGTCCAGCCGTCTTCTAATAGGCCAATATCGCCGCTACCAAGGGACAAAATTGGCTCGATGGTAAAAGTCATGCCCGCTTGCATTCGGCCCGGGCCCTCGTTGGCTGCATTTCGATTTGGCAAATTGAAGAATTTATGAATACTTAAACGTAGTGACCAATTGAAGAGCTCTTACCGTAATGATAAATTTCGGGTGGACCGTGAAAGAAGCTACCAATACCATGGCCAATAAATGCTGCTACGGATTCCAGGTCACGCTCTTGGCAATATCTCTGTATGTATTTGCCGATTTCATTAAAGGGCACACCCGGACCACAGAGGGATATACACTTGCTTAGGCACTCGCGCGTTGAATCCACCAAAAAGCGTCCACGCTCATCGACGTCACCAACAAGAAAAGTCTCCGAACAATCGCCATGACAACCATTTTGGTAGACGGTCACATCAATGTTTATTATATCGCCGTCGGCTAAGGGTCGGTCGTCCGGTATACCATGGCAGGCAACATTGTTGATAGACGTGCACAATGATTTGGGGAATCCCACATATCGAAGTGGGGATGGGTAGGCGTTTTCTGAAATTATGCGCTGGTGCGCAAAGTCATCAATCTCATCCGTAGTTATACCAATTTTTGCCATTTTGCCGCATTCCCTTAGTATCTGTGCTGCCAGCTTGCCGCTGGAACGCATATGATTCAACTGCTCCTCATTTTTGATTTCAGCAGTTCCTAGTGTATTGCCTGCCGGCATTTCTTTATAATAGTAAGGCGGCTTCTGTATGTGCTCGGGAACAATCCGTTCATTAGAAACTTTGCCGGCGGCGCTTATTAACTCCCATTTGCCCTTATCTCTGCAATACAGAGATGCATTTGAATTACTCTATTTTACTTCAGTTAATAATTTTACATTAATTATATAAGACTTGAGTAAGATTTGGGTCATGTTATATATCCTCGTAAATTCCTCAAGTACTTTTCAAACTGCATATGCCGGTTTTTTAAACATATCGTTAAGCTTATAGGAACAATCTAAAGTAGCAGGCCGTGTACCTTTTTTCACAAAACAGCTTCTAGCATTTAATCAATAGCATTTGTATGCAATGTTTAAATTATTTAATATGTTAAATTTTTCAGCTGTAAGTATAAGTAGAAAATATACTATTACAATCGTTGTATCTAAAATAGACCATACCGCTTGCTAAGTTGGAAAAAATTCCGTTGCAGATATTGCCCACAAACATGCCATGCATTCCTCGATATTTGAAACCGCATTTTGTTTTTAACAACAAATAAACCAAAATTTAATTCGAACAGCTGGACACGCACGGCAACTGCAAGGTTGCACTCGAATCGATAGTGCGAAATATCGATGTTTTAATCGATAGTCCTAACAAATATGTTTTGTAAACAAACAGACATGTATAACATAGAACTCCTTTTAACGCCAGTAAAAGCAAATTTAAATAATTATTAAATACGTATGTCATGAGTTGCAACTATGCAGAAGGCCTTTCAGCATACGAAAATAAAGGAATTCTAGGTGTTCCAGAAGTAAACAGTCAAATTTCTATACCCAATACATAAATAAAAACCAGAAAAAATTATAATTTTCAGAATTTCGACAGTGAAGAAATTGTCAACCAAAAATGTAAGGAACTGGCAAACTTAATTAAAGACTCTAAACATGTTGTATTCCATACGGGTGCCGGCCTTAGCACATCAGCTGGCATTCCCGATTTTAGGTAATTGCTTAAACTATGTTTTTATCCGATGGGCTTAGATAATTATGCTTTCAGAGGGCCCAAGGGCGTTTGGACGCTTGAACAAAAAGGCGAAAAGCCTACTTTTAACACATCTTTTGACGCAGCAAAGCCAACTAAATCTCATATGGCCTTGAAGTCTTTAGTTGAACATGGATATGTTCAGTATATCGTCTCACAAAACATTGACGGCCTGCATTTAAAATCTGGCCTAGATCGAAAATACATAGCGGAGCTCCACGGCAATATCTTTATAGAGCAGTGCCAGAAATGTCGTCGGCAGTTCGTACGCAAGACGGCCGTGGAGACAGTGGGCCAAAAGCTATTGGGGCTCCCATGTAGGTCCGTTGAGATTGGCAATAGTCGCAGCTGTCGCGGTGGAGTTATGCACGATAACGTTTTAGATTGGGAGCACGACCTACCCGAACGTGACCTAGATATGGCATTTATGAACTCAACGTAAGAAACATCGAACAGTATTCAAGATTATCCCATCTTTAATATATATATATATATATTATTTGAATATGTAGGATGGCTGATATTAATATAACCCTGGGTACCACTCTCCAAATTGTCCCAAGCGGAAATTTACCTCTCAAAAATCTCAAGCATGGTGGTAAACTTGTCATATGCAACTTGCAGCCTACAAAGCATGTAAGAACACTTATAAAATAACCATTGATTATTTATTAAGAACCTAATCTTTACAGGATAAGAAAGCATATTTAAGTATTTCGAGTTATATTGATGATATACTTACGAAAGTGTGCAAGCGTCTGGGCATTGAAATTCCAGAGTACTCGGAAGAGTATGATCCTACAAAGCATTCCAACGTTTCGGAATGGACTCTGCCCCAAGAGTATGTTAAAGAAATTGATAAACAATTTAAGGAACATCAGAAATCTTCGGCAAAGAATCGAAATACAGATTCTACATATTCGCTTATTAAAGGAAAAATGATCAAAAAACGTAAAAAGAGTGAATAATCAGCATTAGCATAGTATTATGAATGAAAGTTAATAAATTTATAAATAACAACAAAGTCTAGCGAATATTGTCTATAATTAAGTGTATTTAAGTAACTAGAACTGTTTCAATACTGGACGATTCTGCAATGCCTGCAGCTCGCTCAGCATCACAGCCACATTGTATCGTAAACGTTGAAACATTGATAATGGCAGCTCCAGAGTGCGATACTCGCCATTATTTAATTTGAAATGCAGCACAATAGTGGGTTTATCCAGTTGGGCCATCCTAAAGATATCTGTATGTAATTAAAAAAAAAACAGCACTAATCCGCATTTACTTACGTTGAGGCCAGGGAAATGTTGATGCGCCATTGCATGTCCAGCATTTTTGCTCTTTCCATTTTGGTTTCCGCAAAGTTTCTACTAAGCGTGGCGCGATGGTTGAGCAGCACCTTGGTTAAATCCTCTGCGCACGCATCTGTGAAGCTAGTACGGCATGCATAGATATTACTTTATTAAACTGTATATTATATAGATTATTTAAAGCTTACCACAAATCGTCAGTTAGGCACTGACGCAGCTCCTGATCCTTGACCACACCTTTTGGATATCGCAAATATATTTGCATTATCAGCAGCACCATTGTAAATAATTCGCAAAAATTCTTAGGTACTTCGTGGCCTGCATTTTTCAGTTTGTTAATTGCAAGTGCTAAGACGTCGGCTGATGATTTTTTTGTCTCAATGTAATGCACAGAGACTTGTATTAATACTCGAAGCGCTGATTTATTTAATTGTGGAATGTATATGGTGTATGGTTTCACGCTCTTTAATATATGATATCGAAAATTTAAGGACATTTTGTGCTTTGCAATCTTTCCGTCCTTTCAAAATATTATTAATGCAATCTTGTTATCGCTCCAATTGGACTAGTTCAATTTAGAGATGAACAAAATTCACGTTCAATGAACAAATTCATCGCACACATTTGTGTCGCTCGAATGAACAATGGTTCTGCTACCTCTTGATTGAATTAGAATTCGCAAGTGGTCTTGTATGCTCTTGAAAATATTATAATAAAAAAGTTTCAAAGTTTCAGAATTTTATATTTTAAATATTAAAATTTTTCCAAGATTTGGTTTACATCACTATTTGATATTCGGATGAGGGACAGCATTTAGACCATTAAAACTACTATTGTTACGCTAGGCGGGTAGTTTTGACAAAAATGAGTTAAGATTTAAATTAAAATTAATTTTTGATTTGCGGCAAGCAGTTTTTGATATATGACCTGCTAATTTGATGGATGATCATTTAAGCAAGCAAGGTCCAACAACTAAATGGCAAAGTTTTATTATCAGATAAGTTTTTAAGATAAGATCAATTTTGTCATATCGTATCGAAGTTGACCAGAAACGTTGATAGATCTGGTTGATTTATTGATTTAAAATTAAATTATAATTAGTAAATATTTTGATTTTGGTTGTGGGAATAGACGAGGTAAGATAAGAAACACACACAATTGCGTTACATACATGCTTATGTAAAGATGCTCGTTCGTACATTGATAAGCAAATTACGGTAACTGAATGGCTTTGTACGCTGATGGAAATCATAATGAATAGAATTTGTACATTATTTGTATACTTTAATAATTTGCATTGAGTTGGTATATGCATAAATTAATTGGTGCCATATTTGAATTTCTTATTCTTTTTTAAACTAAATGTAACACAAAAAAATATGTTCCCTTTCGATATACAATATCATTTTATGTTTCTGTTATACGACAAAGATCTACTATGTAATAACACGGTCCGCATCTTCAATATTGCTGTTCCTCTCTCCAAATCCTTTGCCTCATCCTCCTCTGGCTCTGCTGTGACGGCACCACACACACACACACACGCACGAATGGAATTATTAGATGCTGCGGCTACGGTTGCTTATGCTGGCAGCTGTAGCTTTTTGCCTTTGAGCACTTTGGTAATATATAGATAAAAGAAATCGCAGTAGAGAATGGTTTGGACGATGCCCGCAAAGATCGCAATAAGATCATAGTGCGACTCCACCATGTAGCGATAAACCCAATTGAGCAGATACAGGGCACGGTACGAGCCCAGGGCAAACAAATAATGGCTTGTAATCGATTCGGCCTCTCCGGTCTTGCTAACCAGGAACAGTTGCGGCAATATGGCAACCGATTCCAAATAGATTGAGAATGTCCAGAGCACCTCCATCAATGCAAACTCGTGATTAATAACCAAAGATAGCAGAGCACACGGTATTAGCAAAAATTCAATGCGGAACGAATCGTGATTGTGATCGTAGGTGGCCTTAAATTTCACATACATCAGATAGACCGTTGCGCCCGATGTGGCCAGGAAGAGCACCTTCATTACGGAATTGTACAGGCTGACGTATGTGGTGAATAGGTCCAGGTAGCGTGTCAGAAAGACGACAGCGAATAATATTTGAGATTTGCCAGAGATGCCGGCGCATGATCGTGTCTTCCATATTTTAAGCAATAGTATTATTATAGCAAATACATGCGATAAGTCTCCAGCAAACCGAAAAATATTCATTCTGATTGATTCGTCAGTTCCTTTTCTTTTTTTTTTCTTTCGTTTTTAGTGCGGAGTGTTCTTTCTTGCAGTTGCACGGTTTTCGCGACGTCACCCTGAATGGGATAAAAGTATTTGCAATTATGCTATAATGTTTTAGCAATTACAATACCGTACTTTACCAAACCACACAATTCGTTTAATTTTCACTTGTTTTGCCAACGAGTTAAAACTTTTTGGTGTTGTGCCGCCTATATGTACGTAGAATGTCGGCACAAAAGAGAGAAACAAAGAGAGCCAAAGTGACGTGGCCACATACATATATGAGCATCCGAGACGTTTGAGCACAATTTATTTGTTCTCAACAGAATATAAAAACAGGGCTGCATTCAATAATCGACTTAGTAATGCTAGCCGGCACACTCGATAAAAACGACGATAAACATCAATGCGTCGATAAGCTGATTCTCGACAGAGATGCAGTAGTTTGTTTAGCCATTTTATTTTCACTTAAAGAAATAAATATAAGCTGCTTAAATTTATAAATTCTTTTTTATCAAGAAATAGTATACCGGCCCAAAAATGGTAAGTTTGATATAAATGTTTTGTTTAGACAAATTAAAAAAACAAATTCGCAAACGTTTGTGTCCTCATTATGCCGCCTTTGCCGGCCATGCTTGTTTTTTGTTTTATAAAATATGCCGTGTTTTAATAATAATTGAACTATGCATTTATTTTTCAGACTATTGGCAAGAATAACAAAATGATTCAGCACCTGAATTATCGGGTGCGAATTGTACTGCAGGATTCGAGGACGTTTATTGGAACTTTCAAGGCATTTGATAAGCATATGAATCTTATATTGGGCGATTGCGAAGAGTTCCGTAAAATACGCTCCAAGAACTCGAAAGTGCCAGAGCGGGAGGAGAAGCGTGTGCTGGGCTTCGTGCTGCTGCGTGGTGAGAACATCGTATCACTTACCGTCGAAGGGCCGCCACCACCAGAGGAGGGTCTGCCACGAGTACCCATTCCAGGCGCTGCCCCAGGTCCAGGTATTGGTCGTGTAGCTGGCCGTGGCGTACCGATGAACATATCGTCCGTACCGGCTGGCTTGCAAGGGCCCGTAAGAGGCGTGGGTGGTCCCGCTCAGCAGCACATGGCGCCAATGGGTCGAGGTGTGCCCAGAGCCCCAATGATGGGTGCACCGCCGCCAGGCATGATTCCCGGCGGCATTCCTGCTATGCCGGGCAGTCTCGGACGCGGCGCCCCACCACCAATGAGAGGACCACCACCGATGATGCGCGGCGCACCACCGCCAGGTCGAGGTGGCTATTAATTAAACAGCATCCGTTTATCTTTATAGTAAATAAAATAAAATTTGAGTCAGTAATTGGCTTTTTATGTGGGTAAATCTGAGAATCGATTTCTCGATTTGTTACGAAGTCTCAATGATATCTAGCTATATACTCGATATGGAGCATTTAAAGCTTTTAAAATTATATGTTTTGTAACACTGTGCATGCTTTAAGTAAGTCCATACACATATAATTATTTGAATGTTACAGACGTTTGATTTTTATTGATATCCATGGAATTTCGTTTTACATCAATTTCAATTTGATGAAAAAAGAACTTATCTATTGTAAATATTTAGAATTATATGTATATGCGTTTTATGTTGAACATTCCTTATATTGTAAACGTGCTTCCAACCGTGGCAAATTTCATTCTTTTTTTTTCAATACTTACATATGTATTTGGTATTTTTATTTAGTTTCATACAATACAATATAATTTTTAAAATTGAAACGCCGAACTTGCGGTCAAGTCATGCAGGCTGCTTAGTTGCCGTAGTATTAGCATTATGCCCAAATGGTTGATAAATCCCACACCTTGATGAGTCGATCCTGGCCGACGGTCAACAGACGCTTACGCTCCTCGTCCAGGTCCATATGCACAATAGAATGCTTGGCATCGTGAAAGGCTGCTAAAGATGGACGCTCCACTGTCTGCAGCTGCTTGTAGCATGGATCGCAGCAGCGCACGTCGAATTCAAAGCCCATTATGGGTATATTGATGCGATTCGTTGAGCAATTATCGCAAACGGCTTTGCCGCAGTGCCGGCAATGATGTTGTCGTATGCCTGCATTAAAATAACATTTAAAAAACCAACTCATTGAATACAAATTCATGAACTTGCCCAATTGTTTTTGGTCCATCATCGAACGAAAGTTCCAAAAGAATGGTCTTGAGCACAGCTGGCAATTATTGGACTCCACCCAGCCGGGCACCTCCTTGCGCATCGCGTTCATTTCCCAAAACACGACAACGGAATCCTCACCGCACGAAATCAACTGTTGAGTATGGTTGGCGTACGCCAAAGCCGATACTTTGTTGCTGAATTGAGGGGGTGTTCCATGTTAATATGTTGTTATCAGATATAGATGTATATGTGTGTTACCCATGGCCTTGCAATTCGTAAATTGTGCCTCGCTTGCCACCCACATCCCAGACAATAACCGATTGATCGCACGCACCACTGAACAATAGCTGAGGACCTTCGACCCATCTAAGACATCTTATGCCAGCTGAAAAGGTATTGTGTTAGTCAAAATCTTATCGGCATCGGATTGCACAACTGCTATAACTCCGCAAGGGTATTTCAACTTCTTATTTTTATGTATTCTCTGCATTTGTTTTACCAGTGTGTCCTTTGAATGTGGTGATAAGCTGCACTCCCTGCGCTTCGCAGCGCAGCATTGTTATTTGACCCGCATGATCTCCAATGAATGCATATTTTGCTAAAGCATCAAACCTAGATTAAAGTTAATTTGATTAATTTCAAATTAAATTGTTCTGATGAAAGCATTACTGCTGCAATCTCATGTCAAGCGGAGATTACATATTTACTCACTGTAGCGCTGTGCATGGTGTTTCAAAATTGTATCCGCCCACTCGCTTTGCGGTCTCCGTACAATGGTATGCGAACTGTTTATCTTTGCCAGCAGAGAGTATCCAGTTATGGCTCTTGGAAAATACGACGGCCACAACGCGACCCTGATGCGACAAATAGTCGCGCATGAATGATAAGCGATTGCAGTCCTCAGAGAGTGTGTATTGGGTGACGGTGCCATTGTCTTGGCCAATGTACAGCTGTCGCAGCTCCGGAACATATTCGATGGCCGTACAGCCCGAGGGCATATACTGGCAAATACTGGGCCAATATTGGCCGGAATCTCGTTTAAGCCAAACACGCACAGTTCTATATACATAAGTAAGACATAATGGAAATTTTGCTTGGGTAAAGCTAATGTTTATTGTGTGTTGTTTACGCACTTGTCGTCAGAAACGCTAATTACTCCGTTTTCGCCTGGTATTAAAATAGCCGCGTTTACATCATCCCCGCTTCCCTCTAATTTACTGAGTAACTCCGGCTTTTTGGTCGACAAAAAGCGATCGTTGTTGCTGCGCTGCGCTGGTTTTATCTCGGCTGCCATTCTTTCACTGAGAGCGAGAGTTATGATCTATAGCAAATACTTATGGTGTTATTGTGTGTATCCGTGCGAATTAATTTAATAGCACAGATAGGCGTTCAGTGTTGTCCGCGAAATTGTTAATTTGTTTAACTGAATGAATGAATCACAAATAAACTTATTTTATCCAAAATTAAGATCAGTGTGACCCCTACTACAAAAAATGGTAATTCTTTTAATTAAATAATTAAAGAGGTCACACTTGTCCAATAAGAGATGCCAAATTATCGATTTATTTGCCTACTCGATAATTTGTTTAACCTAATGCATGAATATCAAATAAACGTATTTTATCCAAAATGCTGAGCCCAACTACAACAAACGGTTATTCTCTTAATTGAAACATTTTTTCTACAGAGATAAAAAACTATCGGTTATTTGGCCATCCGATAGTTATGTCAACGACTTGTGATACTATTGCATTCAAATTATTAATACCGTGAGTCGGTATCCAACTCCTTACTTCACAGCCACCTTATAAACATTCCAAGTTGAAAATTGAAATTTAAAACCTAATCAGAACTAAAAATCAATTCTGATGAGCCTACCAACAGGATGGTCACTCATTGTTACTATCTTATGTGAGAACCGTTCGAAAATCAAAATAATAAGGCGCGTTACCTTCCCGAAAGACTCATTTACTTTGTTGCATACATTCGTATAATTCTATTAAACGAAACAAAAGGCTGCAATTGAGATAACGGTTTGCCTTAACGGAAAAAATTTAATCAAAAATGCCAATTGGAAATATCATCAAAAAGGCATCCAACTTTATACTCGGCGAAGAGAGGTCTGATGAAAAAATCGATATCGCTTACGAAGACAACGAAATACTTTTTTGCAAGAACAATGTTTGTATTCATCCACCGACTGTGGCTCGCCAGGAATCAGATATCCTACACTATCCCGGCTACTTGACATGCACCACGAAAACCTTCATAGATCAGTACAACAGCGCCAAAAGACCAACCCTCCTGCTCACATGGATACCTAACACCTCACTCTGCAAGTGCAATTCGACCACCACCGACGGCGAGGCTATACACAATCGGAATCATGATATGCTACCAACTAATGGACATTTCTCGCCCACATCCCAAGTGGCGGTGCGCGCGCCCAGGCTCCTCGATGAGACGGAACATGAAATGGGCACGCGAGCCGAAGAAGAGAACGCGGCTGAAATGCAGGAATTGAAGAACGAGTTGCAGCCGCTTCTAGGCGGACAAACTGCATCCATTGGCGACTTAGCTGCTCTGCTCAAAAAGAACCCCATTACATCCGTAAACATAACCATTTCCAATCCACAGATCGAGAACAGCAACATCTCCCAATCCTACAATTGTATTATTGGCTCGCCCGACAGCGAGAGCAGCAACGCGGGTGTAGTTGGCCGAGCAAATCAGCCTACACATCAGCTAAACTCGGATGGGTCCGTGTCCGATGATAACAACCCAAATTGGATGACCCCAGAGCTGCTGGCCTTCAAGCATAACCTGGTGTTCCCGGAGAGTGCCAACGCCACGCCGACTGTGCGCCGTAAAGCAGTAATCAGAGGACGTCGCTTTTCCGTCGATCTTAGCCAAATGCGCTCCTTGCGCCTCTTCTTCAACGATGATAAGTGCACGTCCGGTCAGCTGGTGATAGCTTCGCGCGAATCACAATACAAGATACTACATTTCCATTACGGCGGCTTGGATCACTTGGCTCAAGTGCTGCACCAGTGGCACTGTTTCCTACACAATATTACCTTAGCTCCTGGCCAGGAGAAGATGAATTTGCCGTATCGACACTTTATGGTCTGTCGCCCCGAAGTCAAACAGTCCGAGATGCATCCCGATGAGGGCAATGTTAAGAGAATCACCACAAACTTCTTCTATGGCACGCTGCTAAACGAGAAGGGCCAAATTGATGATGATTTGTTGCTGCGCAAGTGCGTCTTCTTCGGCGGCCTGGAAAAGAGTCTGCGCAAAACCGTTTGGCCTTTCATCTTGAAGTGCTATTCGTTCTCATCAACATTCGAGGACCGGGCCGTGCTGATGGACATCAAGAGGCAGGAGTACGATGAAATAACACGCAAGCGTTTATACTCTATGTCGCCGGAGCAGCAAGTGCAATTCTGGAGGACTGTGCAGTGCGTTGTCGAGAAGGACGTTGTTCGCACCGATCGTACAAATCCCTTTTTCTGCGGTGAAGACAATCCCAACACCGAGATGATGAAAAACATTTTGCTAAACTTTGCCATTTACAACACGAGCATATCCTACTCGCAGGTAAGCTCTTAAGCTCTTGAGATCATAGTCCACCGCGTGATTGACCTTTCTTTCTATCCATTATCTTTATATTTTCAGGGCATGAGTGATCTACTGGCACCCGTGTTGTGTGAAGTGCAAAACGAGTCGGAAACATTCTGGTGTTTTGTGGGCTTAATGCAACGAGCGTTTTTTGTTTGCACACCCACGGATAACGATGTGGACCACAATTTGAGCTACCTGCGTGAGTTGATAAGAATCATGTTGCCGCGATTTTACGAGCATTTGGAGCGACACAACGAAGCCATGGAGCTGCTGTTCTGTCATCGTTGGCTCCTGCTATGCTTTAAACGGGAATTCACCGAGGCCGTGGTCATACGCATGTGGGAGGCTTGCTGGTCAAACTATCTCACAGACTACTTTCATTTGTTCCTCTGCCTGGCCATTATAGCTGTCTATGCGGATGATGTCATTGCTCAGAACTTGCGTGCTGACGAGATGCTGCTGCACTTCAGCTCACTGGCCATGTACATGGATGGCCAACTGATTTTGCGTAAGGCACGCGGCTTGCTGTATCAGTATCGACAATTACCAAAGATTCCATGCACATTAAGTGGTCTGTGCAAGCGCTGTGGTCCTGGAATGTGGGACTCGGAGCATAGACCTGCCTTGGAATGCGTGGGGCATACGGATAACGAGAAGTGCTCTTTGGGTATTGATTAATTTATGTGGCTTCTACTGTTGTATATCGAGTTACTCTTACTTATTTATACTATATTACAATTGTGTGTTATAATGAAAGCTTTTAAGCGAGTGCTTCTAAATATACTAAATTATATATGCCTATGCTGAATAAATGTTTACTTCCTCAAAGATAAATTAAGAAGTTACAAGGTAAATGTTGATAATGATAGTAAATGTAACTATTTAAAGCAGCAACATGAGCATTTATTTTTTTACAATGCACTGAGCAAACGTTTTTGTCATTTTCTATATATATATATTGATTCTCTGATCTTAATTACATTGGTGCAAGCTTCGTGCTGCATTTTAACAAGGCGAGTTCATTTGCATTTTAAGGCGTTTTAATATGAATAAAATCGTATTTTTCTTGTGATTAAAGTATGGTCAATTCTGCCTTAAAACTAGGCATGCCCTACACACATATTTATGTATATCCATGTTGCTAATTTTGCAAACTTAGTTTCTGAAGGTATAAATGATGATTGAGCATCGATATATTTTACATTTGCGGTAGCTGATCAATTGGTGTTGTAAACTTGAAATCCTCCGGAAATAGTTTTGCCGCATGCGGGTACATTAGCTTATACGATTGTCTTATGGTCACATCAGCTACTCCAGCAATATCACCAATTTCCTTTTGGCTGCGCTTATGTTCAGATGCTTGCGATGCCATATAAATTGCGGCGGCTGCCACAGAGATTGGCGATCGACCAGGTACAATGTCCATTTCCACGGCTTTTTTTGCAATGTGTGTAGCAGCTCGCTGCACCATATTCGGCAAATCTGCAAATATATACAAGAAAATTATGTCGAATCTAAAACTCCCTTTAAACGAACAACTTACCCAAGTTTGCACAAAAACGGCACATAAAGTCGGCAGTGGTAATTAAATCAACACTTGTCTCAAGTGCTTTTAATGTTAGCTTAAAGCATCTGCCAATTTCTTTCTTGCTAATCTTACTAACTGCACAGATTTCCTTGAATGTGCGTGGAACACCTTCTTGGCGGCAGGCTATATACAAGCAAGCGGATGCCTTGGCATCATTTGAGCGTCCTTTTAGATTTTTACCATCATGTACCTGCAAAACAAATCGGGCTATAAAAGTTATCAAGTATTAAGTACTTGTTCTGCTCACCTGCTTGAATAAGTTATTTGCGCGGTCGACAATGGTTTTGGGTAAATTGATGCGATCGGCCATTGATGAAATTTCTTTGAATGCGGAGATTAGCGAACGATCTGAACTGCTCATAGTGCGTCTGTTTTGGTATTTGGGTGCCCCAAAAGCATCGAATGAGGCTGAGCCTGTGCCAGGACCAATAATTGTGGATAAATCACCGCCACTAAGTAGGGGATTCTCTGGACCGCCAACACGACTGGGATCGACACCACTTTTCTCGTTGCTGAATGTGCGCCACTCGGAGCCCACATCAATAACGCGGTCTCCAACAACCAAGCCACACTCTGAGCATATCATGTCACCAGCTCGATAATCCTCAATTAATGGAGACTCGGGGTGTGCATAGCAGCACACCTTATTGTTTTCGAGTCTATTGAATTGCCATGATGCTTATTAAAACGATTCACAAAGGATATTAAACATATTATTTACCTTGAAGTTGAAGCCATTTGATATTAGTTTATCGTTTTATTGCTCAACTATTTTTTAATCTTTTACGTTTTTTCTATTTGCAAACGCAAAAAATTAATTTCGACTGACAAAAAAATTCGCTTCTTCTTCTTCGTTTATCTGTTAAATTAACATGGTGGTAACATGTTTTTAACAGGTTGTCCAAATACTTACGAAAAGATAGTTAAAAAAAATCCTATTTAAATATATTAAAAAGCAGGCAAAATATAATAAAACTCTTATTTGACTCCTTTGACAAATACCAAGAATTGACCCAAAACAATTTCGAAATTTTAAAGCTGATTACAGAGCCATTACAAAACAGCTGATTTTAACATTTATCGGTAATCAGCGGAAAAGAGATAGATGAGCTTTGCGATATTATTTTAAAACTGTTTTTAAGCGCTTTTAAGAAGATTTTTAAAAGAAGAAAATAAACAAAATTGCAAAAGAACAGATAATGCTTCGAGCTCAGCTAAATGAACACAATTTTTCATTTACTAGACTTATTTTGAAAATTAAAGTCAGACTGCTGTAGAAACATTTTATTTTCCTTTAATCACATAGCATAACAAAGTTATTTCCAAAGCGGCACAATAAATATCGAACTTTTTACACAGTCAATAATGTGCGACTATCGATAAATAGTAGTGTTAAACAGATTTCGAAAATTACCTGCATACACAAACACACACATATGTATTTTATGTTGAAGAAAAACAAAAGAGAGGCCCTTTTATTTTTGGTGCATCGGAATACGGATTAAATGATACGCAAATTCTGTAGTGCTTCTGTTGCTCAGGATACTCGTGTCAGCTGTGTTTGACAATTTCTATGCCTACATAAATAATTTTCTCAGACATATAATACGATTAAGAAAGCAAAACTATTCCCAGCATGACAAGCAAACATATATATTCAACAACAAATTTATCTGACCTGCAATTGAAGGAACAGGGCAATTGTTTATTTGCAGCTCGCAAATATGACGATGCGATTATATGTTACTCCAAGGCCATTGTAAGTCATTTTTAAACTTGAAACTTAAATGTGATTCATAAGTGTATTTCGTTTTTATAGATTAAAAATCCCACAAATGCAACCTATTTTACAAACCGTGCCCTTTGCAATCTGAAGCTGAAGCGTTGGGAGCTTTGTTGTCAGGATTGCCGGCGAGCTTTGGATATAGATGGAAATTTGCTGAAAGGACATTTTTTCTTGGGGCAGGGCCTTATGGAGATAGATAATTATGATGAAGCAATAAAGCATCTTCAACGAGGTAGGCATGTATATTATTGGATAATCACCCTTATAGATCTAAAAGTCCTTTATTTTAAGCCTATGATTTGTCAAAGGAGCAAAAACAGAACTTCGGAGATGATATAACATTGCAGTTGAGACTAGCACGCAAAAAGCGTTGGAACGTTCTAGAGGAAAAACGAATACACCAAGAAATTGAGCTGCAAAGTTATTTGAATCGGTAATCGTACACCTAGTTTAGTCTCCCTTGAAAATTCCTTAATATTTAATTTATATTTCCTAATGTATTGTCAGCTTGATCAAAGATGACATGGAAAACCGTCTAGCCAGTTTAAAGTTGAATGAAAACTTGAATGAGGAACACCTAAAAGATAAACAGCAGGAAATTGAACAAGAATGTGTAAGTTTTGTATGCATACGAGAGAAACTCGCATAACTAAGCTCAATTGAAATATCAATATTTCTACTCGCGTGTCGTCACATAACTATAGTTAGCTTTTTAAGATTTCATTAATTAATTAGTGCCATAATATAGAGTATTCTAAGTTTTGCCGTGTAATTTGGACTACGCTATTGAGTTGAGAATTCATACAGTGTAATTTGACGCTTGATAGTTATTTATATAAATTTCTCCTATAGGATGATCACATCCAAGAGCTTAACAATATATTCGCGAAAGTGGATGAACGCCGAAGGGTAAGTAATAAAGTTAAGTTAGAAGTGCAAACTATATTTAAATGCATAATATTTGATTTACAGAAACGTGATGTGCCGGATTTCCTATGTGGAAAAATAAGTTTCGAGATTTTAACTGACCCTGTGATCACCCCATCTGGTATCACTTATGAGCGGAAGGACATTGAGGAGCATTTGCAGCGTGTTGGCCATTTTGATCCTGTTACACGAGTCAAACTCACGCAAGACCAGTTAATACCAAACTTTTCAATGAAGGAGGTAGTTGACTCATTTATTGCCGACAATGAATGGTCTTTAGATTATTAAGTTGTTGTTTTTTGTAATTATAAACAACACAGAAAATATATATATTGTAATTAAATAGCTGTTAGAAGCAGTTATGTATAAAAGGTCAAGAAATATTTGTCTCTATTTATTAAATATGTTCGGTTGAAAACATCATATATTGATGACATCAAACAAAATAATTCTGTAAAATGCACACATAGGCCTTGCTACGAGAGCTAATTGGAATAAATTAAAACAAATTATTGGAACTTTTTTAATTAGTTTCTAGAACAGTAAAGAAGAGGTAGAAAACATCGTGAGAAAATCGCTTTTAACGCAAGTCAAAATGGAAACGATGATTGAACACGCGAATTATCGATACATTTTTCGATAGGACTCAGTCGCTTAGAAAACGGCGCGAATGCGTAAATATTTTTCCAATATAAAATTTAGTGGATATAACAAGAAAGATGTCTGAAAGCAATGGTGCGGTGGCGCGTATGCCATGGGTTGAAAAATATCGTCCCAACTGCTTGGATGACTTGATATCCCATGAGGAAATAATATCCACTAGTAAGTACATGCTTTAGTTGTGGCAGACGAAATGTGCAGTTCATATTTTTTGTACATTTTAGTCAATCGTTTCATTAATCAGAAGCAGCTGCCTCACTTGCTCTTTTATGGGCCACCTGGCACGGGCAAGACGAGTACTATCCTTGCCTGTGCACGTCAACTCTACTCGCCGGCACACTTCAAGTCTATGGTGTTGGAGCTAAATGCTTCCGATGATCGAGGCATTGGAATCGTTCGCGGCCAGATACTTAACTTTGCCTCGACACGCACCATTTTCTGTGGCACGTTCAAGCTAATCATTCTGGACGAGGCAGATGCTATGACCAACGACGCGCAGAATGCACTGCGCCGCATCATTGAGAAGTACACGGAAAACGTTCGCTTTTGCGTCATTTGCAATTACCTGAGCAAAATAATACCGGCTCTACAATCGCGTTGCACACGCTTTCGCTTCGCACCGCTCTCACCCGAGCAGATGCTGCCGCGTCTTAATAAGGTTATACAGGAAGAAAGGTTAGTGTTCGATGTAGATTTTAAGCAAGTGTCTTTTTAAACTAACCATTTGTACCGCTTGCCTTTTAAGTGTCAACGTTACGGATGATGGCAAGAACGCATTAGTAACGCTGGCCAAAGGTGATATGCGAAAGGTGTTAAATGTGCTGCAGAGTACCTCAATGGCCTTTGACATAGTCAACGAGGATAATGTTTATATGTGTGTGGGTTATCCGCTAAGAAGTGAAATTGAACACATGCTGCAAACATTGCTCTCCGCAGCAACCTTTGATTCGGCATTTGATAGTAAGTACGCAGCTCATAGGAAAAGAGTGTTCAGTAGCTTAACTAACTCATTTTTGATCAGCTATTGAGGAAGCCAAGAGTAAGCGCGGACTTGCCCTGGAGGACATTGTCACTGAACTGCATTTGTTCATTATGAGACGTGAGTATAATTTACAGTCCTTTTATTTGTATTAATTAATTCTTGATTTTCGCCGGCAGTTGAATTGCCCATGTCGGTAATGAATAAATTAATTGTCAAGATGGCACAGGTCGAGGAAAGATTAGCAAAAGGCTGCACTGAGACTGCCCAAACTGCAGCGCTGGTCTCTGCGTTCTTTATAAGTCGTGACATGGTTTCGCTGGAGAGCTAGAGGGTGGGTGAATTTGTTTGCCGTTATATTTGTAAATTAAACTTAAGCTACCTATTAAATGGAAATGCATGTAGTAAGCCGATAATTGGAAATTGTTTAAATAATGAAGTCGCTAGTTTTTTGATATTGACGACATATCGTCTCATTGCTGTCATCACTAATAAACAACTATCGGTAACTCAGATATTTGTGTTTTATTTTATGTGCGTTTCACCTGATACTTGAACAAAATGAATGCTGCTGACACGGAAACTCATTTACTGGCTTTAAAGGGTAGGCATATCGATCTGCAGTCTACAGAATGCTTTGACTCAAAAGTTTTATTATAATAGTTATGCGACTGACCCGTCCCACGTTAGTAGGGCTTGGGCCAATTGTTACCTGTGAGCCGAAGGATTTGCCACAGAGTTTTAACAGACTGGTGGAGTTCGATGGCATTGCCAGGACCTGTGCCGAAGCACTTGGAGCTGGCCAAACTATGCTCTTACCCCAATCGTTTGGAAATATATATCTAGGCGAAACCTTTTCCAGCTACATTTGTGTACACAATTGCACGACTCATCCCGTTGAAGGCGTTTCTGTAAAGGTCGATCTGCAGTCAAACACGTCGCGAATAAATTTGCTAATGCATGAAAACAAGAAATCTTCCGTGGTCCTAACAGCCGATGAGACGCTCGATGATGTGATTCGATATGAAGTCAAGGAGATTGGAACTCATATGTGCGTAACATCTGTCATTTTAATCTATCTTTAATTAACTGAATACATCTATTAGATTGGTGTGTGAGGTGAATTATACGAGTCCCGCTGGCTTCGCACAATCGCTGAGGAAGTTCTTCAAGTTCCAAGTGCTTAAGCCACTGGATGTAAAAACTAAGTTTTATAATGCCGAAATGGATGAAATATATCTAGAGGCGCAAATTCAAAACGTGACCACCGGGCCATTTTGCCTTGAAAAAGTTGAATTGGACAGTTCCGAGCAATACACTGTGACTTCCTTGAATACTCTACCCAACGGAGAGTCGGTATTCACGTCAAAAAATATGCTGCAGCCAAATAACAGCTGTCAATTTCTGTATTGCATAAAGGTTGATTCAATGGTCGCATAAACTTTTGATCACAAAATTAAATAATTTTCAAATTCCAGCCAATACCCGAAGTTGCAAAAGACATCAAAACACTTCGCGAAGCAAATAATGTGGGTAAGCTGGACATTGTCTGGAGATCGAATTTTGGGGAGAAAGGCAGATTGCAGACGAGCCAATTGCAGAGATTGGTATGTAGTCAGAAATTGTATCCACACAAATTACATTTAAATGAATTTTTAATCACTTTCAGCCCTTTGAATACAAAGACCTACGCTTGGAAGTTATCGATGCTGAAAATATTGTCAAAATCGGCACCATATTTACATTCCAATGCAGAGTAACCAATACAGCCGAGCACGCCATGAAGCTGCATATTACTCTCGATACTAAAGCGGTTGCCGACTGCCCCTATACTGGTTCAGCTGATTTTGAATTGGATGTGTTGCAGCCGGGCCAGTTTGCAGAATTTCCACTAACCATTTGTCCATCCAAATTGGGGCTTATTAAGGTGTCCCCATTACTAATGGTAGACACTCTGAAAAACGAGCAGTTCCTTATGACAAAAGTTGTGGAAGTCTTTGTTGTAGATGCCGATTACCATCAGGATGGTACATTTTTGCTAAATAAGTTGATTCGTTATGAAAATCCCATTGACTCGTTAATGCAAAAGCAAATACAGTTGCAAGTGGTATAGCGATTGCTTGAATAAAATTTAAAATTTAAAAGAAAGCTAATTGTAAATAATAACAGTCACTATAATTATATATAGAATACATTAAAAACTATTAATCTATCTTAATAGCATATAGGATCGAACCGGATCCTTGTATTTGTATTGTATTTCTGCAGATTTTGTTTGATTGATAATTTAATTGACTCCTTACGCACTATTACGCGTACGTTTTTCAATTTGCATTTGTAAGTGCTTGCTTCAATTTGAGCTGTCAATCAACCAACTAGTGCACTATGCTATAAAAGAAAGCGTGTTTGCTTAAATATCACAGAGTACAAAGGGAATTATATGCAATGTGTTTAAACGTGCTTGCATTAGTGTTCACCTTAGCATGTCTCTTTTTGGGACAAAGTTCCCCAATGGAAACTTCTGTTTTAACGGAGTTCACGACGCGATTGGTTAAAACTAAAGAAAGCATTATATTTGCCTGTTCTGAACAAGGTATGCAATTTACTTTTATATTGCCAAACTTGCAACATAATTTTTCCATTTTTAGATCTTTATTCGAATGCTCAAGCACTCATGGAATCCAATCAATTTGTTCAACCGGTCCACATAAATAGCTCATATATTCTCAAATCAATTTTAACACGAAAAAATTACGCTCGAACTTCTGTGATTGTGGACACCAATTGCGAGGGTTCATCTAGGCTGCTTAAGGAGGCTTCTGCCAATAGATACTTCAACAAAACATATCAGTGGCTGCTGTGGGGCATAGATAAAAGTATTGACGAGTTGCTGCCACTCGAGCTGGATTACGTTGGACCGAATGCGCAAATGACCTATGTCAATAAAACAAATGAGGCATATTACCTTTGGGACATACATTCAAAAGGCCGGCAACTGAAATCAGCCTTGGAAATACATTTGATAGCAAAACTATCAAATGGTAAAAAACAATTGTTTATAATTAAAGACATATTCGAGCTGCAAAGCATAAAATATCGCAGTCAATTCAATGGATTGACTTTAAGGGGTGCAAGTGTGGTAAGCATAAAATCGTTATAAGAAAAATTGAATTCCCGCATATACAAACCTACTAATTATATTTCAGATTGATCAAGAGAATATATTGACGAATGAACAAATTGAAGCAGTACTCTCACGACCCACAAAGGATCCTGGCGTAGCAGCATTCATTAAGTATCATTACGAGCTGTTGTGCCTGCTCAGAGATCGCTTTAACTTTACCGTAAAGTTCCGCAACTCCAGGGGTTGGGCTGGGAGATTGGGCAACACAACTTTTCGACTGGGATTGCTGGGCATAATTATGCGCAACGAGGCAGACATTGCAGCTTCGGGCGCATTCAATCGTATAAATCGCTTTGCTGAGTTCGACACTATACATCAGAGCTGGAAGTTTGAGACGGCGTTTTTATTTCGCTTTACGCCCGACTTGGATACACACGGAAAGAGCGGTAATTTCCTAGCACCCTTTAGCAGACAGGTGTGGTTCTTCACGTTGGGCACCCTAATAGGGATTAACGTCATTTGGTTGCTCCTCGAGTATCTGAGCAAGAGATGGCATTCCAAAGCAGAGAAACAGGTGAAACGAAGAAATTTGAATATAAGGAATATATTGTGGGTAGCTAGACTGAAACGGAGGGGCATAAATTTGACAGCTGAAAATAACATTACACCTGCAGATCCCAAATCCCAAAGCAACTGGACAGAACGTATTCTACATACTTTTGGTGCCGTCTGTCAACAGGGAATGGAACCTATTCCCAAAGACTTACCGTCTCGTTCCATTGTGGTAACAGTTTTTCTATTCTCCGTGGTAATGTACAACTATTACACCTCATCTGTCGTTGGTGGATTGCTCAGCTCCTCGGATCAAGGTCCGGCTACGGTTGATGAAATAACATCTAGCCCCCTCAAAATATCATTTGAAGATATAGGATACTATAAAGTTCTATTTAGAGTAAGTCGAAACAATCAAGTTAAGAGATTCTGCTTTGATTTAAATATGTTTCAAAAATAGGAAAGTGCAAATCCGGTTGTGACTCGGCTAATAAGCAAAAAATTATCCTCATCTAGAGGTGCCAATGAAATGGGTGTTTACGGCCACATAGAGGAAGCGATTCCATATCTCAAGAGCGGCGGTTTCGCATTTCACTGCGAGGTAGTAGACGCTTATCCGATAATAGCAGAATTGTTTGATGCTAATGAAATCTGCGATTTACGGGAGGTATCTGGTCTTATGGAAGTGGAGATTATGAATTGGATTGTGCATAAAAATAGTCAATATACGGAGCTCTTCAAAATAGCGTAAGTACATAATTGTAACGAAATATAATTTGTTCTAATTTGGATTGCAACTTAGAATGTGCAATGCTCGCGAAGTTGGTTTAGTTGAGAGAATTCTTCGACAGCGTCAAATGAAAAAGCCAGCATGTCAGTCGTTGTACACCGTCTACCCGGTGACCATATCAGGCGTTTCTTCAGCATTTCTCACCTTGCTATGTAAGAAATATTATATAAATTTTTTAAAATGTCTAATTCACGACCACTTTTTAAGGTGGTGCATTACTCGCTTTACTGGCGCTGTGTCTGGAGATAGCAACGGTTAAATGGCGACTACAAAGGATCTAACTGGAATCTAACTGGAATTCGTTTTTTTTGTTGCCCGCGCATCCTTAATTTTACTAACAGTTATCGGTTAAAAATCATTTAAGTAGTATTTTTCGCAACAGCTTAACAGTATTTTTTTATGCGAAACATTCAGTATTTTGTAGTAAACCATTTGCAGCTCACAAATACATTTAAAACTAGAAATTTATCCATGCCCGCGTCAAGAGCTAAGATGCTAAAATGCTTTTTTCTTTGAATTGATTGAAGTGCAAATGCGAACAGAGTCATCAGCATTTTTGTCAACTGCTTGGAGGAAAAGATATTATAGCTGAAATCAAAGAAGTCGAGGATTATAATGAAGTATTCCATTCTAGCACGTATGACCTGAAGGTATCGAATCATTATATATAGTTTAATAATATGACAAAGGGTTAATTTGAAGACTTCGAGAAACAACAGCGTTCTACGTTCTTATAGGAACTATTTTTGGGTTCCGAGTGCAAGTGTTTCTGTTTTCTGTTTTTGAAATACGGGGCTCTTGAAATGTTTTAGAATTATATAGAAAGGCCGACAGACATATTTTCTTGGTTTTATTTCGTGATTAGGCAATCGACATATGTATTAATACAATTCTTTTTTGCACTAGTTTAACATAATTTTGTTCAAAAGTTCACAAATAAAATAATTGAATTGCCAAATTAGTACACTTTATTAGGGATCGATGAAGTTATTTAAAAATTTATCTAAATGGTAATATGCCTCGAATGAGTTGCGCTTGGCGCTGAGACAATGTTTGATATATAAATACACATGCATATACACACACAATAAATTTAACTATACTATTTAAGTTTAGTCTCAAAATAATTCCGTAAATTCAGTATTTAAATCACAATTTTTCATTCCGAAAGTATTTTGCACTTGTCAGTTTTTAAACGAGTTTCTTTTATCTTTTATGATATTTCTTTCTTTCTTTTCATAATATTCATTTGTCGGGCTGTCAGTAACTGATAATTATTCTTACATTTTCCTGGTAATTGGTAATTATTTTTTAATGAGCTTTAACGGATTTAACAGAACTCGAGATCATGTGGTTTTGCCAATAAAATCAACTGTTGTTTGTGTTATGCGGGTTCTTGCGAAGAGATTACTTGCTGAATGTATGTATATATATAGAGATATGATGCTTTAATGATGCCAAGACTAAGAACGGATTGTTCTCCATATATACCTAATTTTATCCCCTTTATTATTAGCTCCTTTCACTTGTTCAGTTTTCAATGGATGCTGCACCCAAATTGCTGCCACCCAGTTGGTTATGTGCTATCATTAATATGTCCTTTTTCTCCTTGGGAAAACGTAGCTCTCGTCCTGCCATGCGTGCCGTCTCCAGCTCGCGTTCGGCCAAGACCAGTTCTCTTCGCAGCACTCCAGGGTTCTCCTGCTCACGTGCTATCCAGTCGAGTGCCATTTGGGCACGCATCTCATCATCCAGACTGCGGTTTGAATAATGTGCGACTACCTCCTGCCTGGAGCACTGGCGCTCGCGCATTGCCTTCAAGGATCCATTCCAATGTAGTAGTTGAAAGACGGTCATCAGTTCTTGAAATTCCAACATTGTTCGCCCCTTATTTGCTTCGAGCATGAATCTAAATACAGAGTTACGTGTAGACTTATGTTATATATTGAAAAAGTGATCTTCCACTTACCTAAATGCTCCAATTCCCGATTCTGGTAGTTCATTGCTTTGTGGTGTTCCCTTGAAAGAAGCGCGTGCATCCTGAACCGCCTTTTCTATAAATTCATCGCTTATGCGACGAGATGGATGTTCATTGAATACCGAGTTCATGAGGGCAATTTTAGCTGAACTTCGTCTGGCTTCCGCTTTAGTTGGGCAATTCTGCAAAGTGAATAGCAAACGTTTAGTAATATATACATATAACATGTTATATGAAAGAGTCCACCTGAAAACTACCAAAGCAACTCCCGCCAGGTAATGTTACAAAGCAAACATAAGGCTGGCTATTCGATGGAATCGATTCGTAAATCACAAGAGCTCCATTTTTCAACTCGACGCCGCGCGTCTGTTTCATTTGCCAAAACTCTTGCAAAGCTTCCACTACATTAACTAGAATAATGAAAATTTACAAAACATTAAAATTAAAGGTATATTTAAAAAATAGCTTGTTTTACCCCTATAATCTCTATCTTCGTATAATCCGGATACCATTGGCAAAGCCCAAAAAGGTTCTTCGGGATAGACCATTATACGCTTGCCACTTGTTGAATATTGTACAAGATTGGAGCTATAGAATCTATATTGATTCTAGCTTAAATCATCACAAGGAAAAAAGAAACACTTGGATTGACAATCCTAAATCAGCAGAGCTATTCATAAATCTTTAACTGAAAGTAAATAATAAAAGTTGAACAATGAAATCTTAATGTCGAGCTTTAAAATGTGTGCGATGCGACATCTCGTCAGACTTTGCCTAATACGCGTTTAATTGGAACTTTCTTGATTTTCTCCTTGAATGGTACAAGTTATGTTCGGTGTACATACATTTTTATTGAACACTTTACGCATTGGTAAAAGTACATTAACGTGATGGTATTTCATCATCGGCAATTCCAGTTTGCTTCTTAAGTCATCTGTTTTATGCTCTTTTAGAAATCGCCTCACACAGGCACAACGCACACACACACACAAACACACAAACACACACACGCATGTCTGCAGATGTACATACATATATGTATGTCTGCAGGTTGTATGTGCATATTTTACAAGTGGTACAAGGAGTATACACACTTGAAACCCATAATTAATATATGTATATATGCATACATACATATGTAAGCCGTTAAATGGCTGTGGACAAGCGACACGCACGCACACATACATATATACATACATACTTACAAATGCATGTACACAGTTTTGTCAACTGCAAAAATGTTTTCTTGTATTTTATAAACACTTGTCACACTTTTAGATGCATATTCATTTTGCCACTTTAGATGTTGCATTTATGTCAATCTGTCTTAGCATATCTAATAATTATAAAATGGCGTTTACTTTTATACGTCAGCTAACAATCGCTAACAAAAAAAAAAAAACGGCGACACACGTATGCACAATATATATAAATGCGCTTGCAAGTGTTTAACTTGTTGAGTGCAAGAAAACAAACCTGTAATTTTCATTGCCGACTCCGCGCATGCGCACTGTTCAATTATATCGGCTTGCAATTTTTCACTGTGTGATCGTACATAAGCTTTGTCGCAAGTGTTGGATAAGGAACAAACTTAATGGTTTGCTTGTCAGATTTTATCATCCTACTATAAAAAAGGGGGCCACTAATATGGTTGGCAACACCGTCGTGTGACCGCCGTAAATAACTATTTTGATTCCGACTGCACAATATCGATTTGTGCCTTATCGATACTTATAAAAGAAATCGAATAAATAAACGTTTTTTTTATACGTGAACTATGATGCCATCTCTTATTATTTCATTTGATTCTATATAGACTAACCCGAGCATCAGGGGGTATCTCTATTCTATATCTTCATTCGAATGAATGAAATATCTACAGATAGAAACGTTTGAAATCAAATTTTTTACATTTATTTGCCAGAGTTATTGCAATTGTAACATTTTTAAAAAACTTAAAGTGACTATAGCTCACATATCCGTATATGAAGTCTTTGGAATTGAATAAAATTAAATTTTCCGGCCTAGTTTTTCCAAAACAAATTCTTTTAGCGGCTGATAATACTGATATCGCAAGCTAAGCATTTCGGGAGAGTTGCGCACGCGTTCAAATATTTCCAGCTCCGATTCCATAATGAAGACTGCCGTGCCGGCCATTGCGATGACAACGAATATTACGGATGGTATGAAAGCGTGTAACAAATGGAATTTACGCAAACTCTTGCCACCACCATTGGAATTTGAGTGTGTGCGCGAAAATTTGCCTATATGTTTCCCACTGGAGATACCGACGGAAGAGCTTGAATTTAAGGCGGGATTGGGCAGCGCATAGTACTGCTTGGATGAATAATAAAGGTGCTGCTTGGAGTCGTTCTGATTGCCACGCGGTTTGCCAGCCACATCATAGCCACTAGCCGTGAGTCCGCTTTCCGTTGACGAATGCTCGATGGAGTCACGGAATGCATAGCCGGATAGTTCTGTGCCCATATGATTAAGTCTATCTATATTTGAGGAGCGCAGACGCGCCTCCTCGCAAACGGGCTCTAGGATGGGCATTTGCAGGCTGCCGTTGACGCCAACGTCCTGGCCATGGCCGCCATAGATGAGAATACTCGGTGCCATAGAACAGCCCAATGGCTCGGACATTGTTGAACGTGGCAAGCTGCTGTAGCCTGGCAAATCAAATGGAATAAATCAATTTTAAATTTAGTTAAATGTTTCCATATTACTCACGTATTTGTGCCAAGTCGCCCTGTGGACTGGAGGGCGTGGCTGGAACGCTGCTTGCCTTGCGTTTGCTTGAAGTCGAATTGGTCATTTTTTGCTCGCGTAATGCGTTAATGCTTTCAGTCAAAATCTCGCGTTCAGTTCTACCCGTATAACGGAACTTTGTGCCCCAGGAGAAGAAGCCACCGCCAGAGACAACAGCCGCATGCTGGCTATTTGGTAAACTGCGGAAA
Source organism: Drosophila ezoana (assembly GCA_035045725.1). Lineage (NCBI taxonomy): Eukaryota > Metazoa > Arthropoda > Insecta > Diptera > Drosophilidae > Drosophila > Drosophila ezoana. The sequence goes on along the minus strand of JAWNOU010000005.1, from coordinate 6,748,200 downwards.
ATGAATGCACATAAATGAAAGATCCTTGATATATGTATCTCCTACAACTTGAGCTGGACTTACGTGAAGAACAGCATTTGCTCGATCGCACACCTCCACAGGTAACGGCAAGCGGGTCCCGAGGGGCACTTAAAGCCAATTGTGTGCTTTTTCTGCAAATAACAATTTGGTTTATAAGTTGAGATTGAAGAGAGCAGCTTTAGGCATCCCTTACGGGCTCGCGGCTGGCATCCGTAAAGCTCAAATGTGCAATAAACATTTTGCCCTCAAAGTTAATCTTGTGCACCTCATTCCAGCGAAAGTGCTGGGAACGCTTGCCGGCTACGTAGGTGCTGATGCCAGCATGATTGATGCCAACGTACAGCAGGGAGCCGCGATGATCCTTGACGGGATGGGGATCAATGCCGTACGTCTCCAGGCCTCGGGCAATGCCCATAAACTCATCCATTGCCACCGAGGGATCCTGACCGGGCTTTCGCTTTTTATGCAGATCAATGATCTTCTTCTCCAGGTTCTCGGTTTGGCGTAGAGCCAAATCCAGCGATGACACATAGTCGCCAATGTGCATCATTTCGTCATAGTCCCCAAGTTCCTCTAAAAAATATAAAACGTTTATTAGCACTATGAAAGAGAACAGCCCATAAAAAAAGTAAAGCTTTACCTTGCACAATTAATGCCCCAAGAGCGGCTGCCTCGCCCAAGGAACAGTATAGCCGGCCGTGACGAAGATCTCTCTTCAGCTGTTGGAAGAGCATGATACGTCCATTTCCAGTGAGGCGAAATGGATCCGCTGGATAGAATTTCACCCGTAATGAAAACAGTACAGGATCTATATCTGGATGAAAATTTGATTTTCTGTTTGGTTTTCAAATGTTATTTCCAAAGTGCTTTAATATTTACCTTTGCATTGTTTCAATATGGATTTGGCCAAGTCAAGCCAGTGCTATAAATTAAAAAAATTCGGTTCACTAAGTTTAACTTTTAAAATCGTTATATTTACCCGTTGTTTTCCTGTGTCTACATAACGTAAGCCAAAATAGTCCTTTTCCTTAATATCTAATTGCCTACATATATGGTCGACTAGATAAATGCCTTTATGGAATGGCTAGAATTAGCAAGAACACATATACAAATATTTTGATTAAATTTATAAAAAGGCTATTAAGTTTTTTTGGGCTCGAAATGGGTTTGGCGTTTGTTATAGCCATAAGAAAGTTACGCCCTTACAAACTCCACCTTACTCTCATATCTACAAACACGCACACGCACTCAAACACACACACAAACACACACACACTCATGCATATATTTACAACAAACATCGGTGCGGCAAGACTTCTTTTTTTCGTATGTGAAATGCCGAATATTCACCTGAATATCACATGAGCACGGACTTACGTTCATTTAAAACCCACCTGAAATTCACACTCTAGGACGTCAGAATCATCAAGTAGGCGAACAGTGCACTTATACACAATATTACATTCGTTTTTACTTTTAAACATTTTATTTTTGGTTCAAATTTTATCGACTTTTGCCAATGTTAAAAAAGAAACACTAAAGACCAACAATTGTATATTAAAAATATTTTATATTAGTTTTATGGGCGTGCTTATTTTCATTGTTTCTAAAAGTAGTGCATGAAAAGTATTTATTTCTGAACGTTTATTAAACTTTGTTTGCCGACAATGTCAGTGTCCTTTATCGCCCTTCGCTTTTTCCCGTTAAGGGTGTTTTGGGTGGTTTTTTTCCGCTTGAGAAAATAAACAAGATAAAAGCGCAAAAAATGGACAAATGCGTGATACTTTTGATCTGGCGTAGGAGTATATGGGATTTATGTAAATGGTTATGAATGAAATTTTTGTGTTTTCAAAAATGTAGCTAAATTAATATGAGATTACCCTTTAATTTCAAATATGTCTTAAAATTGTGGGCAATTTTTTCATTTCAACTTAAACAACGGTCAATTCGAGTAATCGATATTATATTATCGTGAAACCTATCGGCGTCTATTTTAAATAAAAGTTGCAGTTCAGTTTAATGAACTAGTTCGCTTCGTCAGAGTAGTTCGATTACATTTTTCCCTCGCAACTGAACAGCTGTGTGTAAGAGAAAATAGTAATAATAAATATATTTATTATATATGCTTTATATTTAGCGGGTACTTAAACGATGTTTCAACCTGAAGATCACGGCCTAGAGGCCGACTTTCGACTAACCATGTTTTCCACCCTTCGAGGGTGAGGCTGCAAAGTCCCCGAAGAGAAGCTTAAACAATATCTCAGGGGAACAGAAATAGTTAACAATGCACCCCAACACGATGACGACTATATTGGTAAGTTTACTATTCATAAAAAGAAATAAAATATATATATACACCGCTTACTGGAAATTACTAGATAGCAATTTTATATTTATGTGTTGCTTATCAAAATGTTCTGAGATTAAAAAATGTAAACATGCATACAAGAGATCAAAAGATAGATGACCTTTGCAGTCCAAATACACCCAAAACTTGGTACATAAATATTTTTAAATATTAAATTGAATAAAAAAATATTTTGTCATATAGGATCTGGAATGGATTGCGCGGTTATACCCTTAGAACGGCACAAGGAATATTCGCTAGTACAGACGGTTGATTTCTTTTATCCTCTGGTTGACGACCCCGAAACAATGGGTCGTATTGCTTTGGCCAATGTATTAAGTGACATATACGCTGTCGGAATAACGGACATTGACAAAATCGAAATGCTTATTAGCGCACCCTCAATTATGACGGAGAAGCAGCGAGATATTGTGGTTCCATTGATAATGAAAGGTTTCCAAAGAGCAACCAGTGGAAGCGGGTGTTATGGCAATGTTACAGTCAAAAATGTTATCATCAATCCCTGGTGCATTGTGGGAGGCATAGCTACATCCCTTTGTCGAAAACAAGACATCATACTGTAAGTTGTAGTTTTTCAAGAGAATGTAGTACACAATTAACGAATTCTTAAATAATTCCAGCCCTTCCAATGGCAAGGCTGGAGATGTATTGGTGCTAACAAAGCCGCTTGGAACGCAGCTGGCAACAGCTGCTCACATTTGGCAGAAGGAGAAAAATGATAAATATGAAACGCTGCTAACTGCTTTTAGGGACGACGATATATTGGAAACATTTCAAATGGCAATAAAATCAATGACATATCTGAACCGAAATGGTATGATTCGTATGATTTGTTGTGATATAATGAGTTAATTGAATTAATTTTTTAGCCGCACTTCTTATGCACAAATACGAGGCGCATGCTGCGACTGATGTCACCGGCTTTGGTTTGCTGGGCCATGCCAAGAACCTTGTTGAATTTCAGAAGCAGTCGCTTTTGTTTAAAATTAACAAATTGCCCATCATTAAAAATGTTCTTAAATTTGGCGAATTAGTCGGACAAAGCACAAAGTTAACGGCAGGCAAATCCGTTGAGACTTCTGGTGGACTTCTCATTTGCCTGACAACAAATGCAGCTGAACAGTTTTGCGAGGAGTTTGAGAAACTAACGAATGGAGCACAGAAGGCTTTTATTATTGGTGAAGTTGTGGAAGCCGATAAATCTGCAGTAACATTGGCAGAAAATGTTGAGTATATCGAGGTTTCTCTTTAAAAAATGTTAATTTAGTTTTGATGAAGCGAATTGACTATTCAACTTATGATTATTATTTCATAAAGGCTTCTGGCTGGGAAATATTATGAAATGTTTTATGTGTAAATATAAAATGTTTGATATTCAGTTTGATTCCTTAAAGCTATGAATTAACAAAAGATATTTATATCTGTTCTACTATGTTGCAATAAAGTTCGCGGTGCCGCGCTTCCATTTTTGAAATCGCGATTGTTTACATTTACCAGAGCTACTGTTAGCAAACAGGTCTGTTAGTATTTCGTTTCGATAACCATGGATATCGAATATATATAGAGACGGCCGATAGCACATAACTCTATCGCACACGAAACTGTCTCATATCGATATTATCATTTTACTTATGCATTTTCCAGTTCCAACACGCAAATTTTTGTGCCGGAAAAAAAAATTGAGTAGACCTTTTTTTGTCTAAGACAAAAAGAATTTGTGAGGCGGTCACAAAAATATATAATCGGCTACCGTGTACATAATTTCATAAATATTTATATACATACCGTTGAACCAAATATATAGATCATGGCGTCGCATCAATATCATCAAATCGCAAATTTGCTGGAAAAAGTATGTATAGAATGGGCACAAAAGTGTAAGGTAAGGTAAATTTATAAATTGAATTATTTGTTTTTATTTAGATGACATCCACGGACAAGGACTTTCGATTCATGGCCACAAACGATTTAATGACTGAACTGCAAAAGGACAGCATTATACTGGACGATGAGTCGGAAAAAAAGGTGGTTCGCATGGTCCTAAAATTGCTTGAGGACAAAAACGGTGAGGTGCAGAATTTGGCTGTGAAGTGCTTGGGCCCGTTGGTCAATAAAGTGAAAGAGAATCAAGTGGAGACGATTGTGGACTCGCTTTGTGGCAACATGATGTCGAATGTCGAGCAGCTGCGTGACATCTCAAGCATCGGCCTCAAGACCGTAATTGCCGAGCTGCCCCAATCTTCCAACTCGTTGGCGCCCAATGTCTGCCAGCGTATAACTGGCAAACTGAGCATTGCCATTGAAAAGGTGCAAGCTAAACAACCTAACACTTAAAACAAGCGATCTTAATGTGATATTCAATTAAAACTTGTAGGAGGACGTTTCCGTTAAATTGGAATCACTGGACATACTGTCGGATCTGCTTTCGCGATTTGGCGAGTTTCTGGTGCCCTTCCATAGCACCATATTGAAAGCTCTGATGCCGCAGTTGGCATCGCCTCGCCAGGCTGTACGCAAGCGCACGATTGTAGCGCTCTCTGTGCTTTTGATACAGGCGAATAGCAATGCCTACAATGGCGTCGTTGACCACCTACTCGAGGGACTCGAAAACCCGCAAAATCCTGGTGCAGTGCGTACCTATATTCAATGCTTAGCTTCTATCTGGTACTCGATTTATGCTTAGATCTTAGCGCATTGTCTTCAATATTTCTGTTTTCTGTTTAACTAGTCGTCAAGCTGGACATCGCCTCTGTAATCACATTGATCGCTCAATGCTGCTGCTCAAACAATATAGCCAGCGCGATGATGATGAGCTGCGCGAATTCTGCCTGCAGGCCTGCGAGGCATTTGTGTTGCGTTGTCCAGACGCTATCAATCCACACATTCCTATGGTATGTATGGCTATAACATACTAGTCAAATTGATGGCTACCAACTTGTTTTAAATGACTGTTAATCTTAATCTTAATCCTTAACAATTGCTACTATAATTAGATACTCGAACTATGCCTCAAGTACGTAACTTATGATCCGAACTATAATTATGAGGCCGATGATGGCGATACAGGCGTTGCCATGGACACCGAGGAGGATGAATATGTGGACAGCGAAGAGTATAGTGATGACGACGATATGAGCTGGAAAGTTCGACGAGCTGCTGCCAAATGTTTGGAGGTATTAATTGCCACTCGTCAGGAATTAATTGAAGAATTCTATCGTACGCTGAGTCCAGCATTAATAGCACGCTTTAAGGAGCGCGAGGAAAATGTTAAATCTGACATTTTCCATGCGTATGTTGCACTGCTGAAAAACACACGTCCGGCAGATGATATTGCCCATGATCCCGACTCCATGGATCAAATATCTGGACCAACCCTTTTGCTAATCGAACAGCTGCCGCAGATTATTAAAGCCATACAGCCGCTGATGCGTGAAAAATCGATGAAGACGCGCCAGGACTGTTTCCTCTTGCTACGCGAACTTTTGAATTCTCTACCCGGCGCCCTGGGCCCGCATTTGGAAAGCATTGTGCCCGGCATAAGCTATTCGCTGAACGACAAGAGTTCGACGAGCAACATGAAAATTGAGTCACTCGGGTTTCTTTGCTCCTTGCTTCAGGGTCATCAGCCACATGTTTTCCATCCGCATATACCGCTTTTGGTGCCGCTGGTGGTGACATCGGTGTTTGATCCGTTTTACAAGATTGCCACCGAGGCATTGTTGGTGCTGCAGCAACTCGTCAAGGTTGTGCGTCCGTTGGGCGTTAATGCCGTCAAATCTGACTTCGATGTGACACCCTTTGTCGGGCAGGTTTATGCGTGCACCCTGCAGAAACTAAAGGTCACCGATGTCGATCAGGAGGTGAAGGAACGCGCCATTGCCTGCATGGGTCAAATCATTGCCAATATGGGTGATCTGCTCAAGAGCGAACTGGACGTTTGCCTGCCCATCTTTATGGAACGCTTGAAAAACGAAGTCACGCGCCTGAGTAGCGTTAAAGCATTGACCATGATTGCAGCATCACCTTTACGCATCGACCTTTCGCCCATATTGCATGACGTTCTTCCCACTCTGGGCACATTCTTGCGCAAAAATCATCGAGCTCTAAAGCTGCATTCTTTGGATCTCATCAACAAGATTGTCATCAACTATTCCTCGAACTTCGAGCCGAGTGTTTTGCAGTCGGCTATTATCGAGATACCGGGACTTATTTCTGACTCCGATCTTCATGTGGCTCAATACTCGCTGACCCTACTAAGCACAACAGCTCGTCGTCAGCCGCAGGCATTGGTTGGCATACATGAAAAGTTTTTGCCATCTGTGTTAATTTTGGTTCGGTCGCCGTTGTTGCAGGTGGGCCTAAATTTAATTTAGTTTTCAATTGGTATTTGGATTACAGTGATTTCTCTTTCAGGGTACTGCTTTGCAATGCACCTTGGACCTATTTCAGGCGCTGGTACAGGCGCAACTGCCTGGTTTGACCTATGACTCTCTGGTGTCGAAGCTAATGGAGCCAGTTTTGAAAGGCAGCGATCCGGCAGCAAGGAATCCCAACGAACAGCTGCAGCTGCATAAGCAGGCATATCATTCGTCGGCCAAATGCATTGCGGCCTTGACCCAGCAGTGTCCACAGGTGGCGACCGAATTAGCCGCTCATCTGATGGCGGAGCTGCAGAATCGCGGCAAAAAGGATACGCAGATAATCTTCTGCTTGCTAACCATTGGCGAAATAGGCAGGCATTTTGATCTTAGCTCTATTCAAGTGCTTCCCCAGACAATCATTGAATGCTTTGGTGCCACGTCCGAGGATGTGAAGGCGGCGGCCTCGCACGCCCTCGGCGCCGTCTCAGTGGGCAGTTTGCAAACATATTTGCCGCTCATTTTGAAGGAAATTGAGGCACAGCCCAAGCGAGAATATTTGCTGCTCCATTCACTGAAGGAAGTTATTTCATCGCTATCGGTCACGCCCAATGGTCTGGCCCAGCTGTTGCCATCGGTGCCTTCGATATGGGCCCAACTGTTTAAGCACTGCGAGTGCTCGGAGGAAGGTTCACGCAACGTGGTGGCGGAATGCCTGGGCAAACTTGTGCTCGTCAATCCGGAAGAGCTGTTGCCGCAATTGCAGCAAGCCCTGCGCTCTGAAAGCGCCACAATGCGGACCGTTGTTGTGTCCTCCGTTAAATTTACCATCTCCGATCAGCCGCAGCCCATTGATTTGCTGCTAAAGCAAAGCATCGGTGAATTTTTATTCGCATTGCGTGATCCGGAGCCGCAGGTGCGTCGCGTTGCTCTGGTCGCATTTAATTCGGCTGTGCACAATAAACCTAGTTTGGTGCGCGACTTGCTGCCAACACTTTTACCGTGGCTATATTCCGAGACAAAAGTGAAAAGTGAGCTTATACGTGAAGTTGAAATGGGACCATTTAAACACACGGTCGATGATGGACTCGATATACGAAAAGCGGCATTCGAATGCATGTATACACTACTTGAGCAGGGGCTGGACCGTGTGGACGTTATGCAGTTTATGGATCACGTTCAGGCTGGCCTATGTGATCATTATGACATTAAAATGCTGACGTACCTAATGACAGCACGTCTGGCTGTATTGTGTCCCGATAAGGTTTTACTACGTATGTGTTAAATACAATTTTGTCCATCATTAATTTTCTAACATATTTTCCATAAATAGGACTGGATCAATTCGTTCAACAACTACGCGACACGTGCACCCACAAGGTAAAGGCCAATTCGGTTAAGCAGGAGTACGAGAAACAAGACGAACTTAAACGTTCTGCCCTGCGAGCCGTATCTGCCCTCTCGCAAATACCCAAAGCAAGTGAGTCTCTGCTAAAATGTGCTTACGTTTTACTTATATTATATATATGATTAAAATGAAATTGTTTTGCTTGCAGATAAAAATCAGCAGTTACTAGACTTTTTAAAGTCAATTAAAGAAACCCCGGAACTGTGTAAAATTTATGATTATGTGCAGAAGGATTCCATTACCGGCAATTCAGATGTTGCCATGGACCAGACTTAAGTTGTGTTAAATAGCGCTGTTCTATGAATTTTAATTTTATTAATAATAATGTAATAAGAATGTGTGAACACAAACGTATCGTCAATCTGATACAGCCATTAGTTTTTTTAACTAAGCAATAAAATCGATTTGTAATACTGCTCAAATGCCAAACATCCAAACAAATCCGAATATGTGCACGATGGCACAGGTTAGATATGTTTGGCATCGACGCAGTGTGAAATTAATTAGCATTTAAATAAAGTTTTTCATGAAAACTGAATTTGTATTTAAAAAATTTGAATTATGGTTATTGAGTGTATCCTATTTAACATTTTATAAATTTTAAAGCCAGATATTTCGTTTATTGCAATTCATTAGCTTGACTGTTTGGATCTCTTCTTTTCTGCTGAATCAGACGTGATGAGTTTGCCTGTTGCTGGGCCGCCATCGGATGTTGGTCCAGTGTCTGCAACTGTTTCTGGTGGATGCTCAAGCACATGATCAATTATGCCTAGGGTCTTGGCCTCCTCCGGGGTCATGAAATGGTCACGTTCCATACGTCCGCACATCTCATCATAGTCATTTTTGGCATGCTTAACATATATATTGGTAAGCTGACGCTTTATCTTGATGATTTCCTCCGCGTGTATAAGTATGTCTGTGGCCTGACCCTGGGCACCTCCCGATGGTTGGTGTATCATAATACGAGCATTTGGTAACGAGTAACGCATACCAGGTGCTCCCGCTGCCAACAGTAGCGAACCCATTGAACACGCTTGACCAACGCACCACGTCGCTATTGGCGGCTTAACATATTGCATCGTATCATAGATAGCAAGGCCAGCCGTTACGACGCCACCGGGCGAATTGATATACAAATGGATGGGTTTATTAACGTTTTCCGACTGCAGGAACAATAGCTGAGCAACCACCGTAGAACTTATGTCGTCCGTGATGTTGCCCATAAGGCAAATGATTCGCTCTTTTAATAGGCGAGAGAATATATCATAGGCGCGTTCTCCACGTCCCGTTTGCTCTACCACCATGGGTATTAAATTAATGCCCCTCACATGGGGCGCCTGTGTGCTGCATGTCGCCTAAAATGTCGATTCCATCAAAATTAATCACATATCAACTGTTATTACCCATAAGACTTACGTGCAAGCCCCGAAACAATCGACTGCCGGCGTTCCTCAACATGATGCCCGCTGGTGTTAATTGTTCTTATCAAACTGAATCGCAAAATGTCCGCAAAACAGCTGTTTTTATGAGGCCGAGATGTGTCGCTCCCTAGGCAGTAAAAATCATAGCTTAAACAAACAATTTCCAAACAATACGGTCTGTTAGGTTGAAAGTCTTTCGTAAGCAGAAAAAAAAAGAACGAAACAAAATGACATACGTATGTGATGCGACCTATAACAACACAAATAATTTCACAACTATCGCAATCGATAGTTAGTATCGATATCACAACGATAGCAGCTGACAGCTGTTAATATCAATTGTTGATATCGGGTTAATAATTAAAAATGAAATAAATAAATAAATGATTTTGTGAACAATAACATATTACAAAAATATGAGTATATATTGAAGGAAAAACGATAATTGCTCTTATGTGTGATTCGTTTTCTAGCAGATCTAAGCGCGGACAATGTTTAAAGGCGGTGCTATTATTTTTGCCAGCACTGTGTGCTTATAGACCAATATGCACACTCACATATGGGGTTTTCAGAAGCGCGCCACATTTTCTTAATGTTTTTTATTGCTGCTGCATGTGGAGTTGCACACATGCATATCAACGTAAATTTTGCAATTGTATTGAACTAGAATTCACGCAGCCAAGATCAAGGTAATTGCATCTACCCAACTTCTACTCCAGTTTCATTCTGCAATTTGCTTTTAAACCGATTGGATGTGCTTTGAAGCGGGCTTTGAATATTAGTTTATATCCAGTTTTCGTGTATTGCTCACTTGAATATTTGCAATAAAATTTGAAAATAAGCTATACATATATCAACAATGTATTGCATTAAAATATATATTTTATTCGTAAGTACATACGAATCTGCATAAATAATTCAGTGCTGAATAACGTATTTTGATCTAATTTTATACTCTGTTTACAATGTGAAAAGAGAGTATATATATAATGAACGCAATATGGCATGCCTCTTATTAAAAGATAAAAACGTTACACTTTAGCGTAGAAACCGCAAAATCATTAGAACCCGCATTTTTGGAGACACCGGCCTAAAAGTTGGATATATAAATATATTTGAATATTTCCACGACACGGCCTCGACCTCGTTTTCAGTTGTCAACAGAGTATTTCGCAGTCAGTTACAACCGACATTGACGTATTTAGCTGTTTGAATAACCATTCCAACACTTTTTTCCAATAGGTTCTTCCCTGTTTTTGTTTTGCGCAAGATTATGAAGGTAAGAATAAATAATATAAAAATCAATGCACCTCCTTAATTCTTAATTTATCAGTCGCCGATGTTCAATGCACATTTTCTACGACCGGATCAGAGGCTGAAGATCTGATTACTGCAACACTCAAAAGACCAGTTGGTTTTAAGGGCGTGCCCATGTTTGCTGATGATCGAAGTGGACTCAAGGAACTAAATCCACATTGCTTGATCTCGAAGGACATCAGCGACATGGATGAAAGGACGTATAATCTGAGAATAAACGATTTCACGCGCTGTGGCGTACTTAAAAGAAATGTATGTGGTTCTCTTCTTAAAAAGAATATAGAATTTATATACCATTGCATAGGGATTTGTTCATGTGCGCATTTGGTTCCCACAATTCCCTGGCGTGGTAATGCAGTCGGATCAGGAGTTAATCATCATGTGCAAGCCCCCGGAGCCAACAGTTATAGAAAATAAGGCCGCGGGATTCGCTGGTTCATTGTCTGTATAAATGTGTGGGTTAAAGATATATCACGACTAAAATAATATTTCTTTCCAGTCCCCATGGAGCTCGTGTCTCGGGTATAGTTGAGGAGATGCCAAACAGATTGGAATACGAAGTGGCACTTTACAAGGAGGCGCCACCCATAGCACGTGTCAGCGGCACCAATAATCCAGTTAGCTCATCGAATGATCCATCTCCACTTTTGGCCGATAATGATCAGACAGTGGACCAGGCGGTTCCTCTGGGCACCAAGCTGCAATTGCGCGCACGCATCAGCCAGTCGGTTTGGAAGTATGTCAAGTTGATGGAGGTAACTGTATCGCCAGATCCAGGTAAATGCTGAAAAACATGAGGTTTAAGCAAGTATTATAATGCACAATATTACTTTACTACATAGAAAATCCACTGGCAACTGGCGCTGTGTCTTTGGTACACAATGGCTGTCGTAATCGGGAATTGGCCACCATAATACCACATCAGCCGGCCAAGTATCGGGATAGACCCAATGAGGTTTTTCTCGATTTCGAGGCATTTCTGCTCAGCTCAATGAAGGAGAAGGCCACACTGTGGATACACTCCCAGATCAAGGCCTGCATAGATATGTCTGATTGTACACCTGATTTCTGTGTGGATTTGTACGAGCCCTCGGGGCATGGTCGGCGGCGGCGGCGACAAATAGAATCTTCGTCCACAACAACAACTACAAAGATGCAACGACCTGCAACCAGTGGGAATAACACATCTTCAGTCTCTGAGTTCAAGCGCTTCAAAGAGAACATCGAGTACACCGTTATAATGCCGGGCCAGGTTGATAAAAAGGTGGGGTTCCTAATCGATCTGACGCAACAGTGCCGTGGCGCCCTGCTCATTAGCTCGTTTTTTGTATTCATGATTACGTTCTGCTGCTCGATTGTAAGTGCAATTAGAAATGGCATAGTTGTTAGATAACTTTATAATAATTCCCCTCCCCTCTCATACCCCTTCACAGAGCTGTATGATAGCATTACGCTTGCAAACGGACAAAAAACAAAGAACACATCAGTTCACCTCCGGGTTCAACACAGGTTATTCTGGCCGAGCGATGGTTCAATAAACGTCACAAGCTCCAAATTACAAAATAGTTCTGCATTTAGAATTAGTCATAGAGATATTAATATCATATGCATTTATCATGTACCTTACATTTATTTAGCATTATGTGTTTAAGACCTTACATATATTTATATTCAATACAAAAGTAATTAAATAAATATTAGATTTTTTCTAATCAAACCTAAATGCATTGAGCTAAACAGCTTCAAATATAGATTGAATATAAGTATGTATTCGATATCTCTATATATAAAACTATTTGTCTTGACTGACTAATTGGTAATCAACGCACAGCCCAAACCGTAAGAACTGGGAAGCTGAAATTTTTACTGCAGTTACCTTATGCGATGAAGGTGTACGTTAAGACGGGGTTTCGAGAAATTCCACCCGCATGTGTGGAAAAATGGCGAAAAACGTTTGTATGAAATTTAGTTGTTACCATCCGATCGGCCTTTTTTTCAAAGATCTTTGCTCGCATGGTGTTTCGCCATTTTTGGAAAATCCATCCCTCTTGGTCGAAAATCTGGGTCAAAGATTTTGGTGGGTGACGTTTCGCCCAATTAGCGCGAGAGTGATAGAGAGGGGAGAGGGATGCCACATTATACATTTTGGGAAATAATTTATTCGGTTGCAATTGATGCAGTATTTGGCATTGCTTTCTTTTTTTTTGCTTTTCGATGTATCTTAAGGAAACTTAAGATAACTATATACAGCATTGTAACACAATGTCAAAAATATCAACAGGAATAAAAGTGCGTTGTTTTTCTCAGAAAATTATTGACTAAATTAAAAATTTGCCAGGGTATTTAATCGTTGGTACTCTAATGAGAACTAATCTTCCTTGTTTTTTGTATATACCATTTTAAATTATTTTATATAACCCGTAAAATGGCACAATTTTTTATTTTAATTTATTGTTGCTGCCAATTTATTGCAATTTGTGTAGCGTACTAATCATTGAAAACAATTATTTATTTATTTAATGTCCTATTAAGCGTTATCTACAGAGCTGATAGCCGGCACAGAGGTCAGGCTTTGGTAAAACAATAAGTGGCAGTAAATGGCCAACAATAAAACTGTCAAGATGTCAAAGACTGCCATTTCTGGCCAGAAACGGCAGACCACTAAGCTGCAAATGTCAGAGCCAAAGCCGTGGCCAAAAAGCTACGTTAATTGATTCACGCAAAGTCCTGTCTACATTGAATTCAGCATATTCGATAGGCGCAACTTGACATTATATAAATTATGTATATGCGTAGTATGGTATACTTAATAGAATATATTATAAATGCGCTTATACACAAATATTGCATGTTTCTTGTCGGCACGTACATAAATCAGGCATATTTGATATGCAAAATCTGCTTGTTGGCAGGAGCCGAAGAAATATGTTTTCATGTCCTAAATAAATTATAGTTTACATGTTTATCAGTCATCTCATATGTGTGTCGACATTCATTTCATTATGTATGTAACCTACAAAACGCATTGGAATAATCTCAAATTGAGTAGACCCCAGAATCAAGGAGAAGCGCAACCATTAAGCTTAAATAGCTAGTTAAATATTTATAATTCACATTATAGTTTTTGTTGAAAAACACTTTTAAACACATCACAAAAATAATCACTGAATTTACACAGAAATAGCTAGGCCCAACTTGAATTTTTTGAGAATCGAGGAGGTGGGCGCCCGGTAAGCTTAAATCTTCTACGTTTATTATTCACACTACTTTTAATTGAAAGCCACTATTAAACACAACACAAAAAAAAAAAACGATCATGAATTGTTGAGAATCGAGGAGAAAAGTAGCCGTTATTTAGATGTTTTTTATTTTCCCTTACTTATTTTAGCTGTCGAAACACCTTTGACAATCAGTTTCTCTGCTGTCTCCACTCTCTCTTTCTGTTTTTGCTTTCCAGTGCATGCGTATCACTCTTTTTGAACGAACCTGATCTTTCTCTCTCCTATCCTCTTCTCTCTTATCTTTAATCTCTTTTTCTTTCGCTCTCTTTAGCTTAAGATGTGGTTTTCTTAGCTTTATTTTTATTACTCCACCCTCTCTTTATCCTTCTCTTTACCCTTTTTTTCCCTTATCTTTCGCTCTCCAATACATTCTATCCCACTTTGTCTATCTCTATCTCTGTCTGTCTATCTCTCTCTCTCTCTCTCTCTCTCTTTTTGTCTCTAATCTATTTAACTCCATTGCTCTCTCTCCGGTTAGCTCTCTATGTCTGTTACTCTCTCCCTCTCTCTCTTGATCTCTTTCTCAATATTTCTCTCTTTCTCTCTCTCTCTCTCTCTCTCTTGCTCTCTCTCACTCCGATTCTCTCTTTCACTCCCATTCTCACTCTCACTACCATTCTCTCTCTATTTCTATCTTAAACTCTATCTGTAAGCTCCATCTTCTTTCTATATTTTACTACATTTTACCTTCACATTTTCTCTTTCTCTCTCTAGCTGGCGCCATCTCCTAACATGCGTCTTTTGTGTACTTTCGTTCTCTCTCTTACAACCGGACCGTAGAAAGCCACTTCGAGTGGAAAATCAAACTTTCGAATAGAGTTAACAGGCTGCTGATAATGGTAGTGAGGAAAACATGTATTCAATTGTGCTTCGGTGTGGACTAACAGGGCGTATGATTAATGCATCCAGAGTTGGCATTTGCCTCAGTGAAAATCAATTAATTAAGCAAGTCTAAAGGTAAGGAGAAAAAAGCCATGCACGTGTTCTCATGAATGAATCAACGAACAACGCGAATGAATGAACGAATGAATGAGTGTAATGACTCTTTCATTAAGCATTCGAGCGTGAATAAAGCATTAACTACCCAGTCTACCCAGGCAGATGAACGGGCAGCTAACCTGACAGTTCGGGCTGGGAATCAAAAGCGGGCCAGCTGCATAAATTTCCATTTAGGCAAATGTGACAAACGGAAATTGCAATCGACGCTGCGCAACGCTCTCAACAGCATTTGAGCTTCCTGTGCAGCAGCAGCAGCAGCAGCAGGGGGGAAATTCGCCAAGGACCTGCTCCTGCTGCTCACTTTATTGGCATTTCAGCATTCAACATGGGCACAGCCGGTTTAATAAATGATGAACACGTTGAAGCACATTGAAATGTAATTCATAACGGAGCAAGCGGATGCCTGGCGGTGCAACATACACATATGACATACATATGTGTTCGTGTATATAGAAATACAAGCCATACTGTGTTTCGTCCTTATCGCACGATGATTCAATTATAAACCAACGCCAGCTACATGTAATTAAGTTACGTGCGTTGACAGAAAGACGGATAGAAAAACCATATATTCAATTATACCAAAGACTTAACGGCGGGCCAATATTAGTTTGGATAACCAGAATCTAGGAAATCGAATACTCTGGCATACAAATTCGTTCGAGGTTTGAATTAATGCGGTTCGTAAAGCTGATTTGAGTTTAGGGTTAACTAATTTCTTGGCAATCAATTTGGCTAGATTTTGGCCAGTTTTGGTTTGATAAACATAATTTATGAAATCGAATAATCATGTAATCCAAATAGCTTGTCGGTTCGAGCCAGCGTCCTGCTCGAAACAGCGCCCTGCGTTGAGGTTTGGAGCATGCACCTCTTTTAGGTTAAGGTTTTGCCTTTTTCTCGATTAAAGGTTCAATTTCGGCAACTAATTCAATTACATGTATATTTTTAGATTAAATCGAACCAATTTGGTTTAAAAACTTGACGTCTACACATTATGAAAAAATACACAATTGTTTTTTTAAATATTTATAAAAGCACGACTCGCAACTATTTAAGAAACCTGACACACGTGAAAGAATACCGTTAGGCGTCCAATGGCAGGGTAGGCTGGGCGCCTGGTATAACCATAAATTACTGGTCCGATCATTGAAATTGGTGGTAATAAGGCATTTAATTCAAATGGAACCCCACAATCCTCATGCAGGCCAGGCTCGGCGCTTATTCTATTTGACTAAGAAAGATGATAGCAATCTAACGCCAAAGCAACTGCGTCGTCGTAAAATTCTAAATTATGTGTACCTAGTTGTTAAGCTAACGATATTTCTTGGAATTTGGTTGTTCTTTGCAGTATCTATGACTCTGACGCCACCGTCTGAACAAATCAATAAAGTGATACACTTAGAGTCCCAAATACCTTATATTGTGGCGGTCGATGAGGAGCCGGAAGGTGATGAAATATGCGTTTATGTGAAAGGTAACATCGATGCGGATACCACAAATAATCCCAAAGCGGCACTAGAATCACAAAAATATATGTTACTTACTGTACGAACCTTTAATATGAAGTCAAACAAAACTGAATGGCAGTCAAATGAATGGAAAGTCTTTTATTACGAAGACCCCATAAAGCCCATGGAATTGGTAAAAAAGTACTTTAAACTTGAGTACAAGCAAAGCAAAATTCTGGACTTCAAATTGCATCGAGTACAGATGCGTGCTGCTTCTGATGTCCAACTACAGGTAACACTGCTGAATTCCAACACTGAGCCAACGGCAGTCGCTTTGAGCGTCGACACCGATCCCCTGGACAAGGATGTTGGCGTCATAGCAGCCGCTGTTCTACTTATCTTCCTTTATGTGCTCATCATTTGGGATATAACGGATCGTACATTTGCCGCAATGTTTGTGGCAACGGCCGCCATCGGAGTACTTTGCGTGATGGGCGAACGACCCTCGTTGGATTTGATCATTTCATGGATAGATATGGACACAATGATGCTACTGTTTGGCATGATGATTCTGGTGTCAGTTATTGGGGATACCGGCATATTTGGTTATATATCTGTGTGGGCCTATCGTGTATCGAAGGGCCAGCCCTGGCTGCTGCTGTTCCTGCTCTGCTTGCTGACCGTTCTGCTCTCCGCCATTCTGGACAATGTCACCATTCTGATGTTAATGGTGCCCATTGTGATCCGGTTGTGCGAATGCATGGAACTGCGTACCACAACGGTGCTCATCATTGTTGCCCTATTCTCGAATATTGGCGGCGCCCTCACGCCCGTTGGCGATCCGCCGAATGTGATAATTGCATCGAATCCGTATGTTCTTGAAGCGGGCACTAACTTTTGCACCTTCGTTTCGCACATGCTGCCGGGCGTGTTTCTGAGCCTGGCCGCTGCTTGGGGCTACATATATTTGGTGTTGCGCAAGGGATTACAAAAAGGCGGCGCCGATCAAATGCGCGATTCTATCAATAATCTGTCCAAAACTGCGGCCATATTGCGTGAGACACCCAGCGAGGCGATGCTGCGCCGCGAGATACTCGAACGCATCGAAGAGCTAAAGGAACGCTATAGACGCAAGCCGCAAGGCCCAGAGTTTGATTCACAGCCGACAACGAATTACATCGAAACCCTGGCCGAGATGCAGGCCAAATATAAGGTGAAAGATAAGCCGCTGCTCATCAAATGCTGCATTGCATTGGTCTTTGCCGTGCTACTCTTCACGCTGCACTCGCTGCCATTTCTGGCCGGCGCAACGCTGTCATGGACCGCCTTTTTGGCGGCGCTGCTGCTACTTATTTTGGCCAATAGGCGGGATCTAGATTCTGTCCTGGAGTCCATCGAGTGGTCCACTTTGCTGTTTTTCGCCTCACTGTTTATCTTCATCGAGGCCTGCGCGGAGCTGGGCCTCATCGACTGGGTGGGCGAGCGCACAATTGCGATTATTCTGAGCATCGATGAGAAGCATCGTCTCATCGCGGCCGTTATGCTTGTGCTATGGATCAGCGCCATATTCTCAGCCTTTGTCGATAATATACCTATTGTGAACATGATGCTCAAGCTGGCGATAAAACTGGCCCTCAATGACCGCCTGAAATTACCCTTGCTACCCTTGGTATGGGCACTCGCGTATGGGGTATGCTATGGCGGCAATGGCACACTGATTGCTGCCTCCTCCAACGTGGTGGCAGCTGGCATTGCCAATCAGTATGGCTATAAAATTACCTTTTTAGAATTCTTTAAATATGGCTTTCCTGTTATGATTTTGACTATTTTTATAGCTGCACTTTATCTATTAATCGCACACGGACTCTTCGAATGGCACTGAACTGAAGATGAGCACCGAACCTTCGTTGAAAAGAATTATATTATATAATGAAAAGATGACGAGCTGCTCGCACTGTTCCGCTGTCTGACTGACTGGCTGACGAAAACTTTCGATGCCCCATTTTTGGTTTGGCTCTCAGCTGACAAACTTTATTATATCGCTGAAAACTTTTTAATGACAAAATCAAATTGCCGCAGAAAGTTGCAAGCGTGGCAGAGCAAAGAGAAAAAGTCTAAAGATGAAAACGGAACTGGCCCAAAAAACTCGCTGATAAATAATAATTTGATGTTTACCAATGGCAAGAAATGCTGGAGCACCAGTGCGTTAAATGACTTAAATATGCGAAACTGTGCAGCAATTGAACACCAATTCCAATTCCATCATGGAGACTGTAGGTACCCGACGCCCCATCCTCCACGCCTGACAGACAACATTTGCGTCCGACACGTGTCGGTCAGCCCAGGTTTCTACTGCCTTCCTGTCCAGTGGCATTAAGGGCCAATTGACTTGTGGATGGAAGAACTTTGACATGGGCACTGGTCATGAGATGCTATGGCCCCGTTTGATGTCATGTCCATGTCTGTCATACAAAATTCGCTGTGTATGTATGACACATAAAGTTGCCACAGTTTAGATTTGCAACACAACAGATGAAAAGCCTGCTTTCCGCAGAAGTGAAAAGTCATGAAGAATAGAGTAAATGGGGGAAAAGCGTCGAACGAATCGAATGCTGAAAGCAAACTAGGAATAATAATAATGAGAATAATAATACTAATAATAATTTTATTTGCATTCATAATTTTATTATTATTTTATTGTTTTTATTATCATTATAATAAAAATTACAGAATATGACAATTAATGATAATACTAGCAAATACATTTTTATACACACAACGGTATTGTAAAATATTACTGGGCATTGCCCGGCCGAGTTCTTACCTAATTCGAGCTAAAGTCAGGTGAGTCTTCGAATTCCTTGTTATTGTTGACAACTTTTAATTTGATCCGGTGACCTGTTGGTTGCTGGTTCGACGATAATCAGTATTAACACCCCAGGCTTTTTGCACATGTTCGTTTTTAGTTTGTATCAAAACGAGTCTCATCTCTTATTTCTGCAGCTATCTTGACAAAACTATGCAGAGGATCTGATCACTCTATCATATACTATCTGACATCGAAATTTGAGTCAAAATTACATACATCTTTTTGAAAAATATTCCAACAAAATTCAACAATTGACATTTTCGATGATGAATTTTTTTTTCAAAAATAAAAAAAACATTCTGGAAAAATCCAACCGTAGGCGGCTGTGGGGGCCCTGTTGGGCTACGTTGGGCGCCTGATATATTTGGTTTTTTTATATTTATCTTAGCTTAACATTTTCTTCATATGGCTAATGATTTTGTCCATGTTTCGGTGGGCCGCCGTTCCCACACAGATAATAACACTGACCTCACCGATGAGCAACTTCGTCGGCGTAACCTTCTAAGGCGTGTGGGCACGATTGTTAAGATAACAGTATTTGTAATCATCTGGATATACTTAACAGTATTCATGATCAAGACAACCCCGCACGAACCACACGATGTGATTGTTGCCCTACAGTCACAAAAGGCGCACCTGTCAAGGCTACGAGATAAACCGACTGGCGATGAAATCACCGTAAGATTATCAGGTCCCGTCGATGAGGCTTCCACAAATAATCCCAAAATCGCAAGCAAAACACAGCCCCGGATCACAGTGACAGTGGAGAGGTTTGATGAAGGGGCAAACAAGACTGTTTGGAAATCAGAAGAGTGGAGTGTGTTTCTAAACGATCCTGGCAGTAAAAATGTCGGCAAAGTTAAGAAGTATTTCACCTTGGAGGAAAGTACCGATAGCAAGCTATTCAATTCATTTGGACGCGCTGCGCAGATGAGAAGCGATTCCCGCGATGATATTCAGGTATCGCTATTGAATCTTCATAACGACCCAATGGCACTTTATCTGAGCGTTAACTCGAATCCGATTAACTTGAAGGTGGGCATAGCGTGCGGAATATTGCTATTGCTTTTCCTCTATGTGCTCATCATTTGGGATCTTACTGATCGGACACTTGCTGCCATCTTGGTGGCAACAGCTGGCATTGGAGTGCTCTGCATGATGGATTCTAAGCCAGAACTGACTACGATTATCGCATGGATCGATATGGAGACCCTAATGGTACTCTTTGCCATGATGATCATGGTTGCCATACTCGCCGAGACGGGCGTCTTGGATTATCTGTCCGTCTTTGCGTATCAGCTGTCAAAGGGAAACGTTTGGATGCTCCTGTTCTATTTGTGCATGTTCACGGGCTTTCTTTCCGCCTTTCTGGACAATGTGACAATGGTATTGTTGATGGTGCCAGTTACGATACGTCTGTGTGAATCGTTGGGATTGAGCACCACTGTGGTGCTAATTAGCATTGCGATCTTCGCCAATATTGGTCGCACACTGACACCAGTCGGGGATCCACCCAATGTGGTTGTTGCCACCGATCCGTATGCGCAGCAAAATGGCATCGAATTTGGTAATTTTACAATGCACATGTTTCCCGGTGTCGTTGTGTCAATGATTCTTGGTTTTCTCCTTCTATATTTTCTGGTACGGCAAAAGCTCTTTGCCAGTACTACACTATCTGACATCCGTTCATCTTTAGATAAGCTACAGAACCAGGCAAATACGTCGAATACCACTGATGGCAACATGTCCCAAAATGTGGCCAGGCGCATTGAGCTGCTGCAGCAGCGTTTAAAAAACCAGAATAGCTCCCCAGAGAATGTCGACTTTCAGAAAACGCTAGCGGATATGAAAGCACAATGCAAAATTAAGAACAAGCCGCTGCTAATCAAGTGCATCATTGCATTCTCCTTTGCAATTATGATGTTCTTTTTGCAATCCGTGCCAGTGTTCGCAGGTACGACACTGGGCTGGGCTGCGACGTTAGCGGCGATCCTGCTCCTGGTCCTGGCCGATAAGCCGGACATTGATGTTGTGCTGGAGGGTGTCCAGTGGGGCTCTCTGATCTTCTTTGGCGCACTCTTTATCCTTATGGAGACAGTTGTGGAGCTGGGCGTGATCGATTGCGTGGGCGACATGATTGTCGCAGTTATCATGAGTGTTAGCAAGAGTCAGCAGCTGACGGTGAGCCTTCTGCTGATCATCTGGGTGAGCGCTGTGACATCCGCCTTTGTGGACAACATACCCACAACGACCATGATGCTTAAGCTGGTTATCAAGCTGGCGAACAATCGCGAACTTGGTCTACCATTTCCACCCCTTATTTGGTCCCTTTTATTCGGCGCTTGCTTTGGAGGCAATGGAACATTAATTGGCGCTTCCGCGAACGTTGTAACTGCCGGCATTGCTCATCAGTATGGCTATCATATATCCTTTAAAGGCTTCTTTTACATCGGATTTCCCATAATGTTGGTAACGGTGTTGTTGGCCACCATTTACCTCATGATTGCACACTGTCTCTTCACCTGGCATGATGAGCCATCCTATAATTAGTCAACAAGCTTAAATTGTACACCTATTAAAGTCAAATAAAATTTGATCAACCTGTTATCAATGAGCTTTTTATTTTTAAAGGACATCATAATGCCAAACAATAGAAGTATGCAAATAAATAACAGTAGCTAAAAAGCTTCGAAATCGATAGATATCGATTTGCAGCGTAGGTTCTTTTTGCATGATACGAAGACAAATCATCTAATTTGGTATTTAGCACTCATAATTAACTCATAAAAAATACTTACATTTTTTTGGCTATTTTGAAATTCCACTTCGCTGTATGCTTGTACGGGGTATCTTTTAACCGGTCTCTCTCCCTCTCCGATTAAGTCCCTCTTGCTGCAATTCCAAATTCCATAAAATTTGCCAAACTAATCGAACGTACCTCTTTTTCCATTTCAGCGGTAATTACAAGCAATTTATCTACGTAAAATCCATTTGGGCCACATAAAACGTGCAAAACATGCGGGCAATAAACCGAACTAAACTGTTCTCCAGATACCCTAAAGTTTTGTTAGTTATGTAAGTGCTGCTGTCCCAGACCAAGCGTCTTGGTGCTTGGTCCTTGCTCCTTGGCCAGTGTGGGCCAATCAATCAAACGCATGTCAATGGGCGGCGGCACAAAAAGGACACAAGCTCCCCAAGTGCACATCTATAAAATCAATAAGCATTTTTCTTTGTTGTTGTTGCTCGTTTGAGTGCACGCCGTCTCATTTAAACAATCAGTCAGCCAAATGCGACTGAAAACTACATTTGTTTGGCTTTCGTTTGTTGTTTTTTTAGCCGTAAATTGCAGCCCTCACATGTGCTCCGAGCCTGCTAACTTGGCCATAAATCTTGTTGTGCCCACACAAGATTCCAAAAATTTGCGACTTTCCGTAAACAGTGCAAAATTTTATTTCAAATTTTTGTTTCTCTTATTGAAGTGGTCAGGGAAAACTTAAATTTATATGTGTCGTTGCGATGATTGATGTTCCTTAAGCCTTAAATTGGAAGGGGTATAAAACAAACAGTTTTCATCTTTATTTTGGTCGGCATTCACCAGCTCTGTCATATATATAAACTCAGATTTGCCCGGACAGAGTACTTGTTAAATTTTGGTTTCTATATTTTACCAAA
The DNA here is from genome assembly GCA_035045725.1 of Drosophila ezoana. Classification (NCBI taxonomy): domain Eukaryota; kingdom Metazoa; phylum Arthropoda; class Insecta; order Diptera; family Drosophilidae; genus Drosophila; species Drosophila ezoana. The sequence goes on along the minus strand of JAWNOU010000005.1, from coordinate 6,725,038 downwards.
ACAACTGCAATGGAAGTGGAATTTAACGCAGTCATATCTTAGTGTTCATAAAAAGTAGCATAAGCTAGTTAAAGGTAACTTCTATTAGCTCTTATGGCTTGGCACAAGGCATTATGGCATCAATCAGTCAGTCAGTCAATCATAGTTTCATAGAGCTTATGGGGCATTAAAAAATCCCTAAAGCCATGCCATTTACTCTGGGAAAGGGTATGACAAAAGGCTTACTTAATTACTGACGCGGCTCTAATTCAATTTAACACAAGCAGCAAGCATTTGGCATGATTTTTGGGCAGGCTTTATAATGAAATATTTATGAAGAAAACAAAGGAAAATGGGCAGCTAATGAGTGCCATATTCTCCGACCTCCAGCTATCATTACTCTCTCTCTCTCTCTCTCTCTCTCTCTCTCTCTCTCTCTCTCTCTCTCTTCTTCTCTCTTTCCACACTGGTTGGTACTCTTCCTTTTTGTGCCAGCGACAGGCTCTCAAACAACTGACACTGAGAAATTGCACCCATGAAATTAAAAATAACTCAAGCGAAACGCTTGAAAACAAAAGAGATGGCAATTTATGAAACCGAGTGTTTCTCGAAAAAAATGAAAAAACAAAAGGCTTAAGTTTTGTTAACCCGAAGACACGTGTGCCATTTTGTTGTTGTTGTTGTTGTTGTTTCGTAAGAACAAAGCAAAAGCAGGCTAAGAATTTGTTAGCCCGTTGATTTATCATCGACAGACTGGGACTAGGACTCGCACTAAGGTAAGGTAGGTCCTACACCGCATCTAATTCAATAACAAGAGCACGCAGGCATCCAAGGCAATGGGGCCCACTGAATGCCAGTAACAAATGCGAGTAAATTGTGATATAAATCACAAAAATTTCCTATGTCGGCAACTGACAGGCGACGCGTCGGAGTCCCCGCAGCTTCGCAATGGAATGCGGCAAAACCGATGCCGAAAATATTTGTTAGAACTTTTTTTTTTTATTTTTTGGTAACTGCCGTAACAAAAATGGAGAAGTAGCAATAAATTGTAAAAAACACAAGTAAATGTGCTCTACTCGATCGTGACAGACTAGGAGATACCCTGTGGCCAACTATGAGTTGAGTTTATATAACAATATGTCTTCATTCCTTGGCTTGAGTTGAATAACTTCATTGTTTGTGGTCAGATTTAATTTTGAATACTCTATATAAATCTCTTATAATCTCTGAGAAATACTTCAAAAGCATATAGATAATTATTCCAGAATAATGTTAAAGTAATCGATAGTTAAAAATTTTGTTTTTATGCGGTCGGAGATGCCTTCTTCCATCAGTTAAACATATTTGCACAAAGCAATTTATATTCTTTTTAACTTACTCCATTGTGTACAGGGTATTTAAACGCAAACGGAGTTGGGCCGAACCAACAGGCCGTCCCAATGCTTCGTTTGTGGCCAAACGAGGATTATTTGTGGGCTTTTGAAAACAGTTAAAAGTTTGCGTAATTGCAAATGACTTTTAAACTAACTTAATTCAACTGATTGTGCACTAGCTCGTAAACATAAACTAATAATAAAGCCAAAGCAAACAAGTTAATGGTTTTGGCATTCGATAGTAGTTAAATATGCATACCTTTTTATTAAGATACCCAACAGACTCGTTGATGAATGGCCGTAACATAAATTTAATTGAATTTGCGAAAAGAAATGGCTGAGCAAAAATGCATAAATTGCAATAAATTGTATAAATTGCCATAAATTGTGCCTTGCACAACGGGCCGTATGTGTTATATGCACAGAAAATATAATTAAAACTTGCAGAAAGATAAATAAAATACGTATGCATGTGTGTGCGTGTGTGTGTGTGTGTGTGTACGTGTTTTTCAGAGGAAGCCGCAAGTTTGACAGGTCCGAATTGCAAACTGCAACTCAAATGGTCTTTTGGTAAATAGCTAGAAAATGATTTACTAAGTTTCAAAAGTCCAACACAGCAAAATGAAATGCCCGACTTAAGAGCACAAAGATACATACAAAGTTTAATGAATATCCGCACACATATAGTCCACACATCTGAGCACTCAGCTGTGCTGCATAATAAACCAGACGAGCATTAGAATTCCAAGTAAAATCAGCTCCCAGTGCTGGGAGTAGCTATTTATCTATTCATATATAATTAAGCACATTTATAACGATTATAATACGAAATTTATGTACATTTCTAATTAGTATTTGTCATGACTGCAAACTCAAATTGCAAACAAAATTGCATTTGACCAAATGTCGTTTTACAGCTCGAGCCAATTCCTTGAATTTTTGTTTGTGGGCATCGATTTATACTCGCATGAGTCCAGAGTTTGTAAATCTAGCTAGCTAGAATTTAAGAGAAATGCGTAAGCTATTCAAAATAATACCCTTATAGATAGTATAATATTATAATTTTTGTGATAAGTTGTATAACGTATAAAAGGACACATCTTCGATCCCATAAAGTATATTTATTCTATATCAGCATCAACCTCCGTCCATATATCCGTCTTTCTGTTTCAATGCGAACTAGTCCCAAAGTTTTAAAACTCTCGTCTTGAAACTTTGCATAAGTACCGTCATTCTCTTGCAGGCAGTTCATATTTTTCAACATATTTTGACCAATCTCGACATTTATCATTTTTACTATGATATCTATACATAAGCAGAATCTTGCAACCATCGTCCTACTATGTTTTATAGCTGCCATTAAAAGATCGGTCGAAAAGTAGCTTCTTATTTGGCATTCTGTTTTTTCCAGATATTTGCTTTGAACTCAGTATTTTCAGAGCTTCACTCTTCACACGTATTTGCCGAAGATATCCTTACTCTCTCTTTGATTTAATTTTTTGTTATCCAGCTATTTTGTAAGCCTTGTGGGCTGACAGGGCGTATGCGTGTTGAATGTTGTTTAAAGACGCCGTTGAAGCCGCATCATGCATAAATTGCTATTTTTAGGCATCACTTTAAGAAACTATAACTAAAAGAACAAATAACAAATATTAAAAAGGCAAAAATGGTGCGCTTTAAAAGTGGAAAGCCCCGCAAGGCTTTTCATCAATAATTCCAAAACAAAAGTTGTCTAAACTTTTGCTTTGGCGCCTCATTTACATACTTTATTCCCTTTAAAGGCCGTAGAACTTAATTTTGATTTTCAATTTCCGCCTGGGGCCACACATCGAGCAACTGATTCAAGAACTGTGCCGTCTGTGGCCGATAAACGTGACTTGGCCACGTTTGTTGGCTTTTGGTCAGTTCTCTATGTAAATATGGGAGCATGTCGCATCGGTTTGTCTCTGGCTTGTTTGTTCTATTGTTGCAACTCAGCTTCTGGCAGATGTGGCAACTGCACTAATACTATCAAATACACACACAAACACACACGTACACACATAAATAAGCACCGCATGCTGCGTTCTATTATGAGCATAAATGTAGAGCAATTTGTCAGTCTTTGAGCCTCAGCCGGCTTGATATGCATCAGTTTAAGGCTTGCGCTAGCTTATCTTAATTAAAGCAGATTTAGCATAAGTATAGTTACGGTACAGTGAAACCTCCACAAACGGACCATGGGTTGACCTTTTAAGAAAGCCTAATCATTTACCAACATTATTTAAAGAAAGTTAGTTAAAGTACAAAAACTATTTCTCGAATGTAGACAACTTTCAACAAATCGAAGCACTTTTAACAATGTGACTGGCTTAGAGAAAATATCTGAAAACACTTTCAAACCTTTTCAATATTCTTAGTTCCTTAAGTTTGACTTTTTATTGCCAACATCTGGTGAATGTCAAGCTGAAGCTTAAGTACTGCACCTAATTGAGTGGACCGTGGTGTAAGCAGCTCGTACCACACTTTGTTACAGAATTACGCTTTAATTAGAAATAACTGGAGAGGTCATGGGCTGCGGGGTGTGAGGACGTGAGGGAGGACGGCAACTGGCAGGGAAGCCGCTTAGCAGTTTCCACTCGATAGCTGCAGTTGGGTTTACTTTTGTGGCTGACATGTGGTGTCGATGTGTGTGTGGGTGTGTGTGTGCTGGCTTGCAGTACGCAGACAAACAAACACACACACACACACACAGAGCAGAAATCGGTGAACGCATCCTGAGGCGTCTTTAGCCAGACAAGAAGATTGGAAAACAATATGCAGAAAAGTTCATTTGCAATTGAAATCAGAAAGTCAAGTTGCAAATGGAAAAGTGAAAATAGAAAAGCGGCAACTGAAAACAAATGGCCAGGCTATGCCAAGAATTCAAATTAGCTGGTTTTTTCAAGCGCATAACGTAACGTTTTTCATATAAGATATCAAGTACTTCTTTCCCATGGAATAGAGTACTATTGATGTATGAATTATCCTTGATTTCCTACTTAAGCACAAGAAGTTATTTGGGATATGTTTTTAAAAAAAGAATTTCATATTCAACTTAAAGAACTTTCATTTAGGTTGATTTCGATCGCATTTGTACTCGATATATATTTAAAATTCTTGGATTTTTCTCTTAGTGTGTGCTAATTGAGAACGAAATGAAAGTGTTTGTGGATATGTTAGAAATATTTTGAAATGTGCTGCATAAATTAGAACCGTGGCATAAATGTCACGTCGAGCACAGTGACTGCTGATTGTATGCGCATAAATTGGGCGTTGCCAATTTGGCTGCTGGCTAATTGACTGGACGCATATTATTATTACGATGCTCCCTTGTTTGGCCATAAAATGTTGCGACTGCCCGCGCAAGAGTCATGTGAGTTTACACAGTCAAGTTGTTGAACTCCTAATTCGAATAGTTGTCAGTTTAGAAATGCGCATAAAATGTTGATTGTCCGCTAACAGCGGACAAGTTGGCCATTAAATCTGAAAATTTACTCAATATTTATGGCTAGCTTTTGCTGAAATTTTACTCTATATAAAGTTTAGATCGAAAGTAAAAATTATCTATAAATTCAAAGGGATATTTGGTATGAAATTACCAGAAACTAGCATAAACAAGCATAAAAAGGGATGCTGGGTTCGAACCAGCGCGGGTCTTCACAGTTTTGCCAATTACTAGACATAGGCATACATAGAATAATCATACTTAGTTATAATATTGTGAGCATAAAGCCTTGTGTCTCGCTTTAAAAGTAATATAATGAATTTAGGCAAATATAATATTTGGTTTAAATAGATTGGCAAATGGAATTCAATCAAATATATTTGATTTGATATTGTGGTTTCAGCCGCATTATTAACATAAATTTTGAATTGTGTTTACGGTGTTGGGTGGCCCATGTGTTAAATTCTATAATAAATATGATAAATTTGATTTGAAATAAACGGTACATTGGAATATTTGATCAATATAGTATCTTTAGGGGGTCTGACGAATTGGGGGTTGGCTTGCAGAGCATGTAAAACCTACTGAATGTCGGCCCAAAAGCATTAAAGCCTCGGCCCAAAATCTCGTTAGCCCGGCCAGCTGCCTGATAGCCCTATGGATATCATTCAGTTCAAAGAGCTATCACAGCGGAATCTGAATCTGACTACGAACTTCTGCGCTGGCAATCATCCGAAAGCAAAACTTAAAGCAATCAAAGCCAACAGAAGAAAAACCCCAAAAGCCCCGAAGCTCAACGAAAACGAATGCGAGCACACAATAAGAAGAAAAAAATGAAGGAAAAACAAAGGAAAATAAAGGAAAGCAAGGCGTAAGAAAAACACAATGCAAAACTAAAAACACAGTTAAAGCGGTGTAAAAGTATTGTGTGAGAAAAGAGAGCCGCATTACGTTGTGCCACGCATGAAGTTGGTTATTACGTCGGGAAGGGGCGGGGGGGATTACACGTGGCGTGCTGCGAAAATCTTGCTTTGAGGCCACTTGGGCACGCAACGGCGGTCATTGCGGAAGCCATGCCCCCAAAGAGGCTGGAGCCTGTAGGCTGGTGGCATGTGTTAGGCGCCACAACATGTGGCCAAATCACCTACAACTCCTTTGGCTCCAACTTCGCAGATACAACATACTTTTAGAGTGTTTGCAAAGGTTTTCTTTATGTACGGATATTGTAATTTTAGCACAGAACGAGAAGAAGGCAACATCTGCGACATCACAAATGAAATGTATATATATTATATAAAGTTAATATTATGCAATAGTATGCAAATATATTTATATATTATTATTTAATATATATATATTTAATATTTATTTAATGCATGTGCTTGATATATGTATATGCTTAATCAGTGCCCTCAGCCGATTTCCTCTTGCAATATGTTACGGAAAACTAATCCTTAAACTTGGCACAGATATATATTTTTGCTGCTGAGTTGCATTTGTACGAGAGGCGGAATTGAAGTACTTTATCATAAAAGTGCCAGAGAAACTTCGTGCGAAGGTTAAGAAAGGTAAAAAAAAAAACTAAACTAAAGGAAATGAATTACATGAGCTAAAGATTAATCATCTTTTTTATTTTTTAATAAATTGAGCTGGCTTATTTAATTTAAGTGATGTCTCAATAGTCGACCTCTGAATATTAAATAGCTTTAATAAGAGTAATAATATTCTTTTGTCTAAATATCAATATATATATCACATCTATATTGAAGCACTTCTTACTTGCAATGCAAGTAAAATTACTTTTGCTACTTCGGAAATGTCTCTAGCATTTAACTGGAAATATTCTTCCCTTTGCTGGCTTTTGCAATCAAATTGCAATTAGCATAGAGTTAATTAATAACATTTTCCCCCGACATGCAGTAATTACACCACACACGTTCACGTTCACACACATATGTAAGCTCACACGTGCGACGGGAACACGTGTTAAATCAACATGTTGCGCTTTGCAATATATGTATGTTTATACATGTGACTACGTGTGTGTGTGTGTGTGTATATGTAAATGTATGAGCTACTTGGGCACACACACACTGAGTGGCACCCTTACCTTAACCAGCGCCTGAATGGCTTTATTTCCCCCATTTGCTAGTTGAAGCAACTGCCGGAGGTTTAAAGCGCAACTGAGAGTTATTCATACACCTAGGCACACACATTCACACACAAGCATACACACACATACGTGCGCCTGCACAAATATTTCTTCAACAAGTTTGCAGCGTCTGATTTTTGAATTTCTCGGCTTTTGTCTTTGCAGTTGCCTGGCATTCGCGCTTAGCGTTCTTCACCAGCCCAAAAATAATGTAACAAAACAAACAAATAAACAAACGCAACAACAACACACACACACACACACACACAAAAGTAATACACGTAGCACACACACACACACACATATGCATCGCCACGCACCCACTTAGCGCGCCTGCCAGCTCATCCCCAACTCATCGCCCCTGCCCCGTTTATTTTGGCTCTGTGTCAGGCGGTCCGCGTGCTTTTTGTGTTTGTCAAAATAAAAGTTTTATAAAGCAAAAACAGAGGCAAAAACAAGAAGCCAGTTCTCCAGCACTTGCTCTCACTGCCTTTTACTTTCGCGCTCTCTCTCTCTCTCTCTCTCTCGTATGCTCGCGCACTCTCGTTGTCTGGCGCGCATACACTGCACAAAATACTCTACCAACACACTGTTGGCGTACGTGCATATTACATGCTCTCACTCACATCCAAAATCAGTTAAAGCAAAATGCTAAATGAATGTTTGCACTCGTATATTTTCATAATATTATAAGTAATTCTTATAAAGATATTGAAGATAGTACATAAAACATAAACATTTTCCGAAAGTTTTCCACATATGAAAATAAAGTTCTTCAAACCCCGTCTTAGAAAGAAATCATTTATTATATAAACTGAAAAATGTCAGCTTTCTAGCTGCAACGGCTTGGGCAGTATGCCAATCATCAATCAGTCAGTCAGTCAATCAGAATAAACTATTTGAAATTTAAAGACTGATATTATCAGGATAATTAAGATAAGATGTCGTAGTATAATACACTGTGCATGCCTTCTAACTACTTTCGTACGTTCTATATTGATGAAATCAAAATAATTCTTTGCCAACTCGGCCCACTGTGCGTATAGCTCGTTATTACGTATCCGCAGCGTGAGCGGAGCACAAAATCCAAAATACAGAGAGCGAGCGAACAGGAGTTGCGCTCTTTGCCGCATTTTTTTTACTGTTTTGCCTGGCCACATTTTCCAGGGGGTATTTCATCTGTGTGCCAATCTTGGGCCACGTTCAGTTTCATCTGAGACGTTTGGCGCAGCGGTCGATAAAAAGTGAAATAGGAAAATTAAATAATCAACTGGCAAAAGCAACGTGAAACGCGTGTCTGGGGACCTAAACAAAATACATGTTCTATAAGAAACCTATAGATTATTTCAGCCAACTAACTGTTATTGTTATTATTATTAACTGTTGTTCAAATAAAATTAATTGACTTTGTGCAAGAACTTTAAATTAGTGCATGTTAAATTGCCGTCGCTATTTGGCTGTCAATTTCGGCTGGTAAAAACTCTTGACAGGCCTTTAAGAAGCGCCTTTGGCTGCGGCCTCAAACTGGGCGAATATCGCAAAATGACACGTGTCCGGCGTATTGTGGTAAGTTGTGTTTAAAAGCATACAAAGCGCCTTAATACACCTTTAATACAGAAAAACAAACACATACACAAAACATTAAAGCCGCTAAAAGCGTCCTTAAAGCACGTTCTGCACGTAACATTACTTAAATATTTCAGCTAACTGCCGAAACCTGCCCCGCACCAAGAAACCGAATTCAAATCACATATAACGTCTTTGCATGCTAACCTTCCCGAGTTTTATTATTTTAGTGCTAATTATACGCTGTTCACAAAGCAAAGAAGAGTACATTGGTCCGTCAGCTTAATCTTAAGCCGAGAACATGTTTTCATCGAATATATAAATATATATCTCAGTTAAATACTAACTCCAATCTATTACTAATAAGTTCCCTCAAAGAATAACTTTCGTCCTCACAAATCTCAAATAATATTTATATTTCTATTAGTCACAGTTTGAAAGTCAAGGCCTCGGTTTAACAGTTTTACAGTCACAAATCGTAGTCGTCTCTTCAACAAATGTTCTTAGCCGCTTTTACACAGTGAACAGTGTATTGTGCAGTCGGTTTGACTCGACTACAATGTTTTTTACTTGATTTATATTTATTTCATTTTCTATCGAATTTCTGCTGCTTGCAATTTTGGTGGTTTACATTTGCGTACACCCGGATTTCCCGCAAAATTGTGCAGAATATTTGCTTAAATTTCTTATTAAATTATGTTTAAAATGCACAAGGAAGAAAAAAAGGTAAAAACAAACAAGGCAGTCCTAATCTATCTTAGCCCAGTCGCTTGTGGGCGCTAGTCCCATTTTTCAGGCAGCCCAACTTCAAAAGCGTTTAAATTTAAGCTAAACTCTCACATGCCAAACATGCGTAAATATGTTTATCTATCTATTTCAAGCATGTTAAAAAAAAAACTCCACTTATATCAGGCTTAAATGTGTGAATACAAAGGCATTTACAAAATCTGAAAGCAGGGCATTGAAAACATGAAATTCCTTGCGCTCGGCCACCTTTTGCTACTTAAAGCGAATAGACCCTTGCGATGGGCTATTATTATTTTGTCAGGCGACTTCTCGAGCTTATTAAATAAGATATACTTTACCTTTACCTCCATTTGTTTCTGTTAAATAGGAAGTTTAGGAGCTGTCTTCGTCTTTTTGCTGCAGAAAGTATATCTCATATTAAGTGAGATTCTTGATCAGCAACCTTTGTTTTCATTTGTTTTAAACATCTTTGAAAAAGTCAACTATTATGAGCTTTTTTGCCCTTTGGCAACGGTGCAAAAACTCATCAGTATCTATCTACAATATCACGTAGCTTCCATAATGTTCTAGTTAGTTTTTCTATTGAATCCTTATTAGTTTTTCCATCGAATCCGTATTATAAAGTCTGCAAGGGTATTTCATTTTCGCTACTTCAAGCAAACCGCCTTTCCTTTATATTTTACGATTATTTCCAAAAAAAAGGCAACGTTCACGTGACGTATGCGCAATATGAGCCCACGTAAAAGTGTGAACTAAATGTTTACTGCCCCAAATTGTTGAGGTTAACTTTAAAGCCCGACGCCCACAGCCAGACGAACAGACGGACAGACATGCCAAGGCACACAAACAAAGGAATTGTGCACATATTTTTGCCTTCAGCGAATTAACGTGAAGATGGGGTCATGCTTTATCAGAAGACGGAGAAAGTCGGCTTGCTGCCAGATTTGGTCTGTGGCAAAGAGAAAACGCCAAAATCGAGAAAAACTGCGCAATAATTTCCAACAGGTTTTATCTAAGCCTTGAAACTGGCCAGCAAGTTGGCCATTCAGCATGAAATGAACAAACCCTTCACAAAAAAAAACAAGAAAGAAAAACCAAAAAAAAATGCAAATGCAGCTGGCTGAACTGCCGGCCAATTTTAATCCATCAGGTATTCCGAAATTTTGCAGGCTTTGGCGGCATGAAAATTGTTCCACAGCCAAAAAAAAAAAAGAAAAAGTATAAAAGGCAACACTAACGCAAGCGATTGAGTGAACAGCTTTTAATAAAGCGGCCAAATATCGAGCATACGCCCTGTTGCACCCGAAAGAATTTTTGGATTGTGCTGCAGCTTTCAACGACAGAACTAACTGCGATATTTGCATTGCAACAGAGAGTCGAGAATCTCTTAAGAGCAGAATGTGAAACGAATTTGAAAATGTTTGGTAAAAAGCTCTAAAAAGGGAATCACACCATGATATTGATCTTCTTATTAATACTCTAATAAGAATAATTAGTAAGAACACATGTAAGGGTATTCCCCCTTTAAGCTATAATTCTGTAAAGAGCATTTGGTATAAGGCTGAGTTCTATTATTTCATTCCGTTTACTATGAAACCTCCTAACCGATCTAAGGAATAATGGTTGGGGATAATGTTGTACAAGTAATAATAATGGTATTCCTTACAATTCTAGGAGGAGCAATTACCATATACCATATACGATATGGGATTAATGGTAAAGAATAATGGTATTTTAGAACAAAGTTCCAATTCTTTTAAGAGGTTTTCTCTTAAATATAAGAAAAAATGATAATTATATATTTTTATTCTCTCTATTTTCTTGCTCTTCAACATGACGAATAATGGTAGATAATAATGGAATTCCTGACTAGTTCTAACTTTGTTAAATAACATTTAATTTGGGACTTTCTCTCAAATATAGGGAATTATGATAAGGAAAAGCGCAATTCATTGCTATTTACTACAGAGCTGTCTTTTCGATATTGGGATTGTTGTTGAGAAGTATTATCTTGCTAACTCTTCGTAGCGAAGAACTGTCATATTTTCGGTTTTAGTTCTCATCCTGTTGGTCGCATCCGTTTAATTTACAGGCTGGCACATTAACCTGTTGGCCTGCTGGCCTCGAAGTCCTGGCATTTCAACTCGCAAACAGGCAAATCAAATTGGAAGTTGTCCTACTGCCGTAGCCTGTTTTCATTTTAGGGCGTGTCCTTGTTATAGACGCGTCACGTTTATCACAACAAGGCAATAAATTTCATTTGCTTGTCGCTGCTGATCATCTACGGGGAATAACAACAATAGTAAAAAAAAGTTCTCTAGTCGATGTTGCACGACTTGAACATACGCTGTATATAGATAGCTGAAAGCTGTCTCTGTCGATCTTAAATAAGTTATGTGTTTAAATTGTTTTGGTCTTAAATATGATATTCAATTGATTGAGCTCCTTTGACTCCGTTATGTACATTTGCATACAATCATTATAGCCTTTTCGGACATTTTCAATGGTTACAGGGTATTAAAACGGGAACAACAAGGTTTTTATTGTCTCTTTATTTTGGGCCGTTTTGAAAACTGGAGCCACATCTGCCGACTTGTGTCTAGTTTTTGCCTTTTCAACGCTCAATTGGCATGGAAAATACATAACGAAAATTCTTAAGCAAAGTCTACTTTTCCACCCGTCCACCCGTTCAGCCGTTCAGCCGTGCTCCACATGATTTCGCCTGTTTGCGTCGTTGCAAACAACTAAAACAAACATTTTATTTTAGCATTTTGATTGATGGCATAAGCTTGACATTTTTTGCGGCTAGGGGCGTTCACACAGTTTGTTCGCCTTTAATTAAAGTGCGGCACTGCCTTCTGCGTTTCGGGGTGTTGTGGGCGTGGCATGCTACTGTTCATCAAGCTGTGCCAAGCTTAATCAGTGCGCCCAGAGCTGTTGTGGCTGGCACGGCATGGTATGCTGGCGCCTTCCAGAGTGCCACAGGAAGCAACAAAAAAAAATGTATCTCCAAGTAGGGTGTGAAAATTTGCTTTGGGCGGGGTTTTCTTTCCCTTTTTTTTTCATGATTGCTGGGATTAAACTATGGCAGTGGCATGCAATCATTAGCAAAAGTTCTTCGGGTTGCCTGGCACAAAAATTATGAAATATATTTGCGGTTGCTTGAAAGTTTGTCTTGATTAATGACATGCCACGGAAGTACATATTATGTTTTGCTCAAGATTACGGAAACGATTCCTTAAAAGTAGCAAAACCATTTGAAATGCCAATTAGAAGCTCTTCTGGCTAGACATAGTAATATTTTCTCTGACAGCAGCATTCATATCAGATCAACGTTTTGCTACATGCCATTTATAAAATGATCAAATACAAAAATATGATTTTCATTTGCTGGAGACTTAAAGCTGAAATAAAGTAATATTTTCTACAAGTATCTGGCATGTCTTGAAAAAAAGTTTCAGATTACATTAAAAGTTAATGCTTTTTGATGCAATTCGAAGTGCCACAATAAACTATCATAATAAATTTGTGGCATTAAATTTGAATTATCGCGTATACGCGCCGTCATCCAAAACAAATTTAATAGCTGAGATTATGCACTTAAAAGTTTGCATTTGCTTGGCGGTCACTTAAAATAAATTCAATCTTAAGAGCTCACCTTTTTTCCCTCTTTATATGTGGGTTGTCAATGTTGGGTCCAGACCTGACACAGACCATTAGGCAGGTGCCAAGTATTCGCGGACAACGTGGTTGTTTCTCTTGCTTTTGTTACTTTTGTTGTTGTCACTGTTGTTGTGGTTGTTGTCGCTTGCTGCGTCTGTCGTTATAAAATTGAAGTGCCAAAGCCAGCGGGGTATCAACGCCGCAAAATAACAACAACAACAACTCGAACCGCCTTGTTTGAGCTTATGCTCAGCGACAGACAACAGCAAAGGGCAGCGGGATAGGGGGGCTTGGGGGGGAGAGGCGTGTCAGCCGCCAGACCAAATTGCTTTTTGCTGACTATAAAGCAGAGCCGTGGTTAGCAGCAGGTGACTAGCAGCGGGCGCTGTGAATGCAACGCCAAAACAACATGAACTAAGTCGACTCGAGGATGACTATAAACTACCCTGCACCCAGGCTCGATCTGCCTTAAGAAACAAACTTACAAATTTGTAATCGTATGTGATTAAGTTTTTTTCTTTTACTCTTATTGCGGGAACGGCATGTGAATTTCAAGCTTCAATCTTAACAAAAACTTCTATGTACACAGTCTGATATATTTTTAAAATGTTCAAGATATATAAGTAGCATACAATTGTTCGCATAAACCATACTATTAATTTAATCTGTGCTTACTTTTGAAGATGGTATTTTAATATGTTAAATTTTGGAGGGATAAATCTTAGAGCTCCTTCTTGAGATAATATCCGAGATATGCTCAAGAAAAAGCGGCTGAAAATCGATTGATTGCAGACAAACGATCAGAGTTATCGATAATTTTAACAGAGTTATCGATAATTTGAACAAAAGTTCAGTAATTTAAGACATGAAACAACTTAAAATTCTAATTTTATATCCCTAGCCCTATAGTCCATGGTACGACATATAGACATAACTATAGACACTGATCGAGAAAATGCTGCTTCTGGCTGTTACAAACACTGCCACAACTGTCATATGCCTTCTTTTCTCATTTGTAATGGCTTAGGAGCAGAAAAGGTAGAATATGAAAAAAAAAATATATATATTTATAAATTTCAGTTTTAGCCGGTAGCTGGCCGCAACTGTCGTATTCGTATTGGGCATTTTAATTAAGCTAAACAAATACACCGAAAGACACACAGACACTCACGAGAGCATTTACCTGTAGCGTATTTTTCTAGCATTTCTAAAAATTGTTTTGTTCATTTGCTTAACACTTGATTAAATTAAACTTTCAAGTTGTGCGCGCCTTTTGCTTATGCTACACTTTTTGGCACTTTTTATGACGCTGCCAATTACGGCACCAAGTTGCTTTATTATTCAACTCAAGGAGCAGCTGAGGCCATCAGCTCCATCAAAACTCCAACCACCACGAGATTTCAGCTCTCAAATGGCTGTCATTTTAATATTTTTTTCCCTTTGGAATACAGCTCGTCAACGTCATCAAAGTCTTGAAGTCTTGCTTTATTTAACCATAGCGGGCTAAATCGCATAAATGAGCACACCTACACACAAACACACTCACATATATATATACATATATATATATATATATGTGTGTGAAAATATATATAAGAGGCGACCAGAACATGCTCTATAGAATTACCTATGGGGGCACGTGCAACATTTGTATTTAAATTTAAATGACTTTGCTCTGACGCTACACAGACTTAGACAGAAAGAGAAGTTAGGCAGAAAGAGAGAGAGAGAGAGAGGGAGAGAGAGAGAGATAGAAAGACAGTTAGAGAGAGTGAGCAATTCACACCTACAATGACACTGTTCTCATCAGCATACAACAATATTAGTTAAGCCTCAGCAGGCGCAAGGGTAGCTTAACAAATTTGCCATATGAGGCTCTCATATGTGCCATAGAAATGTTAACGATTATAGAACCTTGTGGCTCATATTAAGCCGGGGCAGATTTTTTTTGTTATTTTGAGTGCACAAGTGACAAAGTTAAATTAGGGTGTCAAGACTGCAAATAACTTTTGAACCGATTCAAACAAAGCTTGCAGCTTATAAGTTTTCCCAATGAATGACTAAAAAATGTTTTGGCTTACAAAAAAAAACACGAATTGCATGAAAACAAGGCTTACGAATCGAATCTGATTTTTTTTCAAGCCGTGCACGGCGCAGTAAACGCTTTTTTCATTGGACTTACAATCATTTTTTATACCTTCGCCGAAATGCGGGCAATATTTTTTGAATCGCCCCACTGCAGCATGTCTGCTAACATGCTCAATGCCATGTCCAGGCCCGTGTCCATGGCCCTGGGACACCCTGCCTTCAGCTTGCGATGCCTACAAGCCTTTTCTTTTCGAAATGCGTTCACATCAAACTAAACAACACGTTCATATTTCTTACAGTTCGTTACACATTTAATATTAAAGCAAATTACCAGCTGCTGACTGTGATGCCAATGTGAGTGGGTGTGTGCTGTGTGTGTGTGTGTGGGTGTGTGTTATAGATGTGCATATGTGTAGGATTGCAGTCAGGTACTTTGTCTGGGGCCCCTTTTTGCTCAGCACATTCTTTAGCCGTTGCGGACGCTAAATGATATGCAAATAAAACCGAGGCTACCCATAAAAGTACGTGAGAGTCCTGAATGTGTGTCTCAGTGAAAGTGTGTGCGCACGTGTGTGTAGTTGTGTGTGTGTGGCCCTTTTTAAATTCAAATTTAAATTGGTTGGTTCATTTAAGCGCCGTAAATGGCTGGCCTTACCATAGGTTTGTGGGCCAGTCAAGAACTTTTGGCTTAATTAACATAATTATGACCAGAAATGAAGGTAAGAAAATTCGCGGTGCCAAGTTGTACCTCCCGTCAGCGCTACTCGACTGGATAATATCCTCTAACTAAAAATTAAATATGATACGAGGAAAAGTCTTACCCAAGTACAAATACTATATAATCCAGGCAAGGTAGAACCTTTTTTATTTGAGCTCAGAATTGTTTCGAAATCTCGAAATGCTTTTAAGCTTTTTTGAAATAAAATAGTTTGCCGAAGAATAACCACTTCATTTTTAATTAATCCGTCCATAATTAAGAACATTAAGATCTTAAAAAGCAACTACAGATGTATATTACCTGAACAGAGTGCTACCCTTTAAGATAAGTACAGGGTATTGCAAATGAAAACCCTCTGAATTATCTTTAATAGTGGGGACCGCAAAACTTTTGCGTACCTTTTGCCATGCAGAGAATTTTTTTGGCCTGGCTGCAAACTTCGTCAAGGGGCGAAGTGAAGGGGTGAGTGTTGGAAAGTGAAAATTTTATAGTGCTGCAGGGCGCGGCAGGGATTTGTTTGGCGCTTGCAGCTATTTATCTTAAGCGTGCCCGCGCCTTGAAGTATGCAGTGTAAGTAGAGCGCTGGCAGCACTTTCACACACGCACACACACACACAGACACACACACACACTGCTGCATTTCTGTTGGAGTGCACTTTCCACTTTCATTTGGCGCTCGCTTGTTGACTGCAGCTGCCGTCTCAGCCCAGAAACAAGCATCCTCCCATGCGGCGCTCCACTTTCTTTATTTGCGTTTAGCGTAGAGAAGTCTCACATTACACACACATACTAAAACAACAAGTATAAGCAATTGTCCGACTGTGAGATACCCTATACGTAGATTCTAGCTGCCGTAACATATATTTGTAAATACTTCTTTATGCATTAAGGAAAACCCACACAGTCATCACAAGCTCTGCCTAATCCCTATTCATCTATACAGATGTAAATAAATTATAAATAAATATTATTGATCTGTATACCCTTTACAAGAACGTGCATACCAAACCTGGTATCTCTCGCATTTATAATTTCCGAGTTACGTAGATTAGCGAAGCTGCAATATACCCTTTTTAACCCTTAACAAGTAACCCTACTACAAGTACAACAATGGGAGAGCACTTACCATTGTCATTTGCGCAGGAGCGTATGGTATGCGTTTTGTCGCTGACTCATGTCCATGCACTAAAAATTCTATTTCAGCAGCAATTTCAACTGGTTATACTCTAAGCTTAGGGCATAATGGCACTGTCATGCAGTTGACAGCTTCAGCTGCAGTGACAACAGCTCCACCCCGCACAAAGTGCGACAATCCAGAGCTGGCAAAGGTTTACACAAGTCTAAAATTACAAAAATCATAAGGAGAGCGTGCTTTTAGAAGCTTAAACAAAGTCAAAGCAAAAGAGAGAACATAAGATGGAAAACTGTTAAATAAAACAAATATCATTTTACAGACAAGTTAAGACAAAGCATGATTGAAGTTATATCATATTTAATAATTTTGTATTCTTAAATAATACGATATATTTAATGACTGTTGAGAGAAGAAAATTTTAGGCCAATTTATTTATTTATTAGATATATTAACGTTAGGCTAACTGAAATATAGTACATTTGTTTACATTCTCTTTTTATTTGCCTTATACTCTATACCTACTGCCTTATACCTTATACCTTATACCTTATACCTTATACCTTATACCTTATACCTTATACCTTATACCTTATACCTTATACCTTATACCTTATACCTGATACCTTATACCTTATACCTTATACCTTATACCTTATACCTTATACCTTATACCTTATACCTTATACCTTATACCTTATACCTTATACCTTATACCTTATACCTTATACCTTATACCTTATACCTTATACCTTATACCTTATACCTTATACCTTATACCTTATACCTTATACCTTATACCTTATACCTTCTACCCCTTATACTTAATAAGAATACAAAATATGCCCATCGGTAAGAACGAATGTACATAAGGGCATCTCAAGCCTTGTTACTTCTAGTTGAGCAACTTTGATTAGTGCACTACTATTTTCTTCTATTGTAGCTGTTGTTTTTGTTGCCGTTCTTCTGGCCCTGCAGCATTTTGTGCTTGCCAACAACTGCCTGTCCTAGTAGCCAGCCCTACATGAGCCCTATGTCCGGCGCTGCCCGGCGACTCTGCACCCAAACTTATGCATCAAGTCCCCCTTTTTTTGTTGTCGTTTCGCTTTTGTGTATTTGTAGTTGTATTTGACACTTGGTTTTGTGTCGTGCCTTCAGTTTTTGTCATGTTTGTTGATTGTAAAAGTTGCTGAAGCGCTTTTTAACAGTTTTCGTGACACTTTTGCTGTAGAAATAGTTGCTGCAGCAGTTGTTGCCGCTGGCAATTGCCAACTAGAATGAGCAGGGCCTCAATGTGAACAGTATTACGTCTGGGCCTTGAGGGGCGATTATAAATAATATGCCACACCCATTGAAGTCAATTTAACTGTCACTGCACATGGAATTCAAACGTTGGTGAATTATGCAAAAGGCCTGTATTTCGAGTGATCAATAAATTGCCATTGCAATTGAGAAACCGCTCGATGGAGTGCCATTCATGATATCTGCTTCGTGTGGTTACATTGTAAGCCACCAGCTGTGATACATTTTTCCCATTGCAGTCGCATCGCATGTGGCCGGAATATTGCAATATAAGTACATACACAAATATACCCAAATGGGCTGCATGCAATCGCTGACATAATACCCTATATTAAAATGCCATAAGCCGAGCTGATTTACTCCTAATGAAAGAGCTCATTAGTGGGTAAACAATTGACTGGATAGATAGGGCATTTACGAGAATTGCTGACTTCTTTTGATCGCCTTCTCGTTGCTTATAATCCCCAAGTGGTTAAAGCTTTGGCCTGGGAACGAGACCTTGCACATCTAAAGTAGATAGCAAAGTTTGGTGTTGACAGAACTGAAAGGTTTTTGAAATGGCCATACATACAATAAAGTTTTTGTTAGTTAACTTTAGCTAAATAAAAGGATATCCTATAGTCAGTAACTTTTGTGTGCTGCGTGTTTCGTCTGTCACCGTTGCTGTTGGCAAAATGCAATTCAATTGCGAAGCGTAATGAGTTTTTGTGGGTTGCTTATTAAGTCGCTTTTGTAGTTTGTCCAAACGGGTATTGGGTTATTTACTTTGCAGCTCACTTGCATTATGGTCAGTCTAATATTTCGACAATACCGTAAATGTTCGTTTAAACCTCTGCCACTAATAAATCAAGTTTAGTATATGATTATTTTTAGTGCAGCTCAGATATTAATGGTCAGTTCGGAGCACCCGCTGTCCGTCATATTCCATTGAATCGATTCGGGTCATAAATTAAAAGCACACGTATACGTGTTATTTAATGATTGCCAAGAATTACATGCTGATATATTTATAGTTCATTTTATAAATACAATTTGTATTGTATTCGCAGCCGCTGTGATTATTGTAATTTATGAGAATCGAAGCATTCAACACATGCCCCCCATTCACTTTATACACCTTGCCCAGCTCCTATATAAGTAAGTTTCAATTGGGCTCGAATAAGTGTATATATATATACATATATATGTATATATACGTATATTTCTTTTTAAAACAAAAAACCATTCAATTATGCTTTGTATTTTTTTTTCGAATTTTGTTTATAATACCTGGCCATATCCATGGTTTGTTCTTACCATTGTTGGCGTAATTTTCAATTATGCTATAAATAATTTTCGCATGTATTTTAATTAATGAGTCGCCCGCTGTGTCGACCAAATAAATAATGCATTTAAATTGAAACATTCTGAACACATTGCCTCGGATGCTTTAATATGCATTTAAATAGAGCCCGGAAGCAAACTGATTTTCAGCTGTGCACCCTGGAAATAGGTCTCCCCCTGAGAAAGGTCTCTAACGCTAAAACTGACATTGGGCAAGCACTCGCGTCTGTCTGTCAATCAGGCACATCAAAAACTCAAACATGGGTTGTTAAAAGTAATGCCAAAAATCAGATCAATAATCATTTTTACCTATACACGGGCACAAACCTACCCAACCAGCCCCGCAAACCACATTTGTCTCGGTTTGTTTGTTGGCTTAATGTAAAATATTGCTCATACGACGCGTTGTACATTAAAAGCTTTATGCCGGCCAGCAAAATTTGTTTTTATTTATAGTTTTCTTTTTTTTTTTGGCACTCCCCTCGTTCTCTTTCTCTTGCATGGATAATTTTGCGAGCTGTTTTGCTATGGGTTTTGCGGATTGTAGGCTAAATAACGCCTGATATGTCTGATAATTTGCTGTTTTTATGGTTATTGTACATATACATATGTGCATAAATTATTTGACAACTTATGTTTAACGATAAACAAGAGTTATTGGATAATATGGTTAAAATATGTATAATTATACACTCAGAGAAATTTTCTAAATTCAGTTAAAGTGCGACGGGAATTCATCATAATCATACTGTTTTGTTGCGTACAACTTTTTGCAAAGAATGTTATGAAAATGTAGTATTAAGAATTATGGGCAAAAACGAAAGACAGACTTCTGTTAATTTACTAAATTATAAGTAAATAATAAGTAAAAGAATTAAATTAACTTTACTTGCAATAAGCACAAGATATTCTCAATGCAAGCAAAGTATGTCTCAAAAAAGTGCAGCACAGTGTTGTTTAAAGAAAATTCGATTTGATTTGTATACAAAATACTTATATATTTTTCTCTGAGTGTATTTTCTTAAGTTTATTCTACAGTTGCTTTTAACCCAGCCATATATCTTCGGTAACTGACAACTCAATGAATAGGCCATTAGAGTGTCTTTAGCCGACCTTTCAGTTTTGTACTCGGTATCCGTAGGTCATCGGCACTTGAAATAGACCTCAGTGCCCAGTAAACTAGCTCATCATCGACACATTACACAAGATGCCATTTTGCTCTGGCTTTCCATTCCCCCCCCTCCACGTGATTTTATCGTCTAGTCGAACGTGCGCTTTTGCACTTTTGTTTATTGATCATCGGAGAGCGTGAGCATTAGATTTTCCTCGCCTGTTTATTGTTGTAAAATATTTGTACAATTTTCATGTCGATTTTTACATTATTCAGCGTTTGCTGTTTATTTTGATTTGCCTTAGTCAGTCTTCTTCCAGTGGATGTGTCGGTCTTGACATTTACAAGGTGAACAAATGCTTTTTCAAAATTTCTATATGCGCCATAAATTTTGTAAATAATAAGCAAAAAGTCGGCGACAATGTGACATGAACTTGTCCCTGGGCGTCTTCGGCCTTTATTGGTTCATTTGCTATGGCTGACTTGGACTATAATTTAGCTTTTTATGTGCCGCTTTTCAATTGGGAAGCATGGCAACATGGCTCTGTTGTTTCTTGGCCCAGTTAACTAAGCTACAGTTGGGCTACAGAAATAGACCCCGTTTCGACTGCCACGTCGTCTGCGCAAACATGTCAAGCATTTTGTTTGCTTCAATGGCGTTGGGCGCCGCTGTTTGTGGACAACGCCGCCGCCCAACACTCAAAGTCTTGGGCCATAAAAACGGCGACAGAAATGAAGCAGCCGTTGGGCCGGAACAGAGCCGGCAATCAGCGGAGAGCAATTCGCAGGGATGCCAAGCAAAAAGAAAACCTCTCAAATAATAGCTAAACAAATGCCGCAAATGCCAAATAATTCATATCAAATTCTAATGGGTTTTCTCGCATACATGAGTTTAGAACATTCAAATAAGAAAAAACAAACAAATAGGCAATTAATAACATTATTTCATTTTGTTTATGTACTTAATGCGTTTGAATTATAATTTCGATTTATAAAATAAAAAAATTTTGAATTGGTTAAATGAGTGTTTGAATAGAACAAGAGTTTGTTAATCTGGCAGGCATAATAACAAAGTAATATGTAAACATTTAAATTTTAAAATTCCAAATAAAAAAGTGTTTATATGATTTGATATATGAAATAAAGTTTAAGTTGAGACTAATTCTGTAATTAAAACGAATTGCAGTTCTAAGCTACAAGCTAGTAAAAAACTTATAAACGAATGCTATTGACTGCGCAATACCCTATTCGCAGCTATAGAAACAAATTAAAATATTCTCCAGAATTGTCAGGCGAGAGGAACAATTTTTGGCTTGATATTTACCTGCTAAATTATAAAACCTAGCTGTAAGAACTTAAGATATTTGACAAATGGCTAAAAAACCTGAAAGAAAAAGACTCCAGACTCCAGCTTATATAACTTTCTTAAGTCTTGTAAATAGTATTTGGATATAATCCTATTGAATTTAGCTGGAAAACAGCCAAGATAACCAGCACATTTTGTCACATAGGCGTGGCTGTTGCTGGCAGTGGGAGTTGCTGCCAGTTTCGCAAATCGAGTGCCGGTAGCAATGAGCAGCTAAATTTGGCATTTGCTGCCTAACTTACGATACAGGCAACGCAATGTAAATGGAAACCTCAAAAGCTCACTGAACTTGGTAACTCGGAGCCGCAAGAGCCGCAAGACTCTGCCATATACCAACGACAATTTATGTGGCAACTGTTGTTGTTGCTGTTGCTGCTGCTGCTGCTGCTGCTGTTTATGTTGCCAGTTGGCAGTCGCTTTTAGCTGGCCGCTTCGAGGCACGCATTTATTATTTTTCTTAATTAAATCTTCATTTCGCTGCGCCATATCAGGGCCAGTGCGTTTGAGTTGGCTGGCTTGATAGGGATTTACACAGCCAGCCGCTGGTTGCATGCAATAATAAAATTGCATGCCACAAACGATATGCAGTTAAAGTCATGTCCTGTCCTGAGCGGCTGTTGGCAACATTGAAACTCATTTAAGTTGAGCCGGGCAAACAGCAACGAGCATGAACGCCACTAATTAAGCCTAATGGCGCATGAAACATGCATTAAAACTAATGTGCAATCCTTGCAATCCACACCATACCCCCTTCCACTCGTACCCCTTCCCCATGTACATCCGCTACTTCAATTCAACTGGGAGCGACGAGCCAGGCTGCTTCCGTTAATGGCCTCTGCCTAATTTTATGCCACACAATACATACATATTTGCTGTTGTGCCGCGCCGGAGCGACAACAACATTTGCGTTTTATTGCGTCCTGTCCCATGGTGAATACCATTTGAATATATAGATTTCTATCTAGAAATGTGTCCGTCCAAATTTAAGCAGATATGGTTAATGGCACAAATTTTTAATCAGCTAAGTTAAGTTTGAAATCAGCTTGACTTTGTGGCTTTCATACATTTAGAAAAGAAACTATTAATTATTTACTCAAATTAGTTAAAAATTTCACAAAGAAATTGACAAAAAAGTTTATATTTAAGGAAATTCTTTCAAAAATTTGTATATAGAAAACTCAAATAATTCAATCTCAGGCATTTTTTCAATATTTTAAATGCTTTGAATATACTTTTGTGCTTAGTTAATTTCGTTAAAGTACTCAAATCTTAAACAATAAATCTTGTTTGAATTTTATTTTTATAAAAAGAGACATAGGGTGTGTGTGTTTGATCTTGAGAAGAATACGTCCGTAAAAGAGATCAAAGGAGGTCAAAAAAGGTTTCAATGAATTTAAATATCATCATATGACTATATTTATTTACAATTTTAATTAGCTATTTTAACTTAACTGCAATATACTTTAGCAAATTCTTAATAAAAAAAGAATAAAATTCTGTATTTAGCTGCTAATCTTCGTATTACTTTTCTCAAAAATGTTAATAGCATGTTAAATAAAAAACTTCCTAATACCATTGCTTAAAACATTTAAATTATTTAGAGATTTGAAAGATTAAGAAATTAATTTAACCTAATATAAAATCTATACTCAAGAGTTTTCTTTGATGATAACAGAAAGAAACCTAGTTTAAGCTTGGAGTCTTGATCAAACGAGCCTGAGTTCCTTCTAGTTCTGGCTGCCTCTCAATTAGGTATATTAAATGTGAATTATGTTACTTTGAATTGAGTTTAATTAGAAAATAAAAATGATTCGTAATGAGCCGCACCCTGTCTGCACATTTAGCTTAGTTACGCGCTGCTTCAAGACAATTTCTATTGAATTAGCTGGAAATCCAATAGCATGCTATCGATTGATTCATTCGGACACTGCACACAAAACAGGAGCAGTGACTTGGGGGGCGTGCCTACAGCTGAGTTTAGTTAGGGCTGATTGGCAGCCCCAGCAGCTGCTTGAGCCAACTCAGACGCTGGACAAGAAGTGCAGGCTGGGTGGCTGCTAATGAAACATTATGGCTGTCGTAACCCAGCCACGCCGCACAAATCCACTAAAAACGTTTACGGCTTACGTGCAACATGGCTGACTGCCTGCCACTAAAAGTCCACAGCGACATAAGTGGCACGTAGCGACGCCAACAGCGGCTGCGACTGCGGCTGAGGTAGCAGCAGCAGCAGCGGCCACAAAAGTGTCCTGGCAAATTGTTGGCTGCAACACGTTTTGTGGCCAGTGGCTGCAATTGATTTTTGCACTTGATGTGTGCATGAATGTGTGAATGTGTGTGTAAGTGTGTGTGTCTAGCTGAACAAATACACGTATTTTAAGCGGCTCTGCATTTTGGACCTTTACATATGTATATACGGTTGTGTTTGTGTGCGTGTTAGTTACAAACAATTCACAATTCATATGCTTTGCTGCTTCATTGAAGCAATAAATTTAAAATTCTGCAAAATGCCATGAAACGATATGAAAACATTTGACAATGATATATGCGTAGCGCTCGAGAGGCTCCGTCTTCCAAGCGGAAGCAGCTTACGCACGGTTGCATTACGCCCGGAAGTCAGCCCCAGAGACAGCGAGCGGGCGAGAGGGGAAGAAAGACGGGGGTCTGCGGGAAGTCTGAGCGGGTGGCACATACAACTCGAACGAATGTCAACATGTTGATAACAAAACAGAAGCGCATACTTTGCACAAAATGTTTTGTTTAGTATACACAATGCTGCAATGAAAAGTTCTTGTTTTTTATTTTTTTTATTTTATTTTTATTTATACAGTTTAGCAAAACAAGAGCGACAAAGTTTTCCTGCCAAATGTTGGCGTTTGAATGCTCTAACTGTACAAAATTGTATGACAACTTTAAGTGTGACCAGACTGTATAGAAAGCTAGGCTGTAAGCTTTTCCATTTCCAGCAAAGCGATTAAAACCCGATTTTTCAGTGTATTATTCTCTGAATGTTCAAGATACAAACGCATATCTGAAATGAAATATAAAATAAAGATTTTATTTAAATTTTTAAATCAAATATGTAGAGCCAAGTTTTAACGAAAGTCAGTATACAATAAAGTCACTGGTTCAAACCTTTAATTGAACCAACAAACATTGTTATTTTTCAAATTCGGGCTTAACTAAAGATAAATATATATATAAGATATACTAAAGATAAAAATACATCAGAATTTTGTTGAAATTGAAAAAAAAAATGTGATAAATCAAGGTGCGAGCCAAAGTCTGGGTTCATGAATACGCAAAGCCAAGGCATTTGTTCGAGCCGTAAACCGACGAAAAACTTTACTTGTTCAAAATGGGTGTTAAAAAGGAAGCCCATATGAATTAATAAATGTGCGGATTTTAAAAATTTACCCATTGTTTCATAGTATTCCTGTTTGATAATCCTTTTGTTCAGTGCAGCGAAATATTTGGCTGGAATTTGTGCTACGCTTTTATTCGCAGCATTCCGAGTAGGTTGTGTGCGTGGCCCAGAACTGTTGCTGCCAAGGCTTTTGTTTTATATGGTCAACAGCCGGTTTGTCGGAGAGTTCTTGTATCAACAAATATGCAATGCATTTCATTTTATTCAACTGTTGTGTTTGTTGTTTTCCTTGTTGACCAGGAAGCTTTTCAATGTAGCATCGCCTTAAAAAATGATAATCATTTTTATGAGAACAACAAAAGCATCGAAGCGCTTGGCTGACCTAGCAAAAAACAACATAAAACAACAAAAACTTGTGGCAACAATTTGGCTACGCGAAAATTAATGAAATTTATGTTCTTGTTGCCGTTGTTATATCAAACATTTCCATTGTTTTGCGGGGGTGCTATATAATGAAAAACTGTTTTTTTTGTTTTTTTAATTTATAGCTGCATGAAGGTTTCTGCTATGCCACGATTCTGCAAAAGTCAGAAAGTAAATGCCACGCTTGCCCAACAGCAGGAGAATAAAGGCAAAAGTTTTGCATTGTCATACTGTTGTTCCGCATTGCGCACAGTGAATGCCGCCTAACGTGACTTAGGGGGAACAGTAAAGCTTTGTGTGCCAGAGAGATGACTATGAGAATCCCTAGACATAAAGCATCCTTTATGTATAGATTAGAGCATATTGGGCAACAAAGCGAGGCAACTGGAGTAGTTATAGGTCGAGCATAAAATGCTTTGGAATGTCATCAGCTAAACAGTCTATTGTACTCGTTGCACTCAAGGCAACTGTAAGTAAAAGCTTAAATATGTATTATATGTAGTTAATTCTATTCAAACAAAGAAGAAGCAGCTGGGTTTGAATCTCCATACACTAGGGTATTGTATTACTTTTCGAGGTATTCGAATAATTTCTTCGAATTTGCGATATGTTAGCAAGAAGATCACTAATTTTTTTATTATTAACTTATAAAATAACTTTTATTCTTTTATGTATTTACAATTTTTCTCAATATTCCTGATAACTGTGAAATTCTTTAGAATCTTAAAAGATGCCTTAAATATTCATTTGTTTACTTTAGTGTGTTAATATCTTTCTCTTAGTACTAGTTTTAATAAATATCTTGCCCACTTTACCCCGTCTCTCTCTCTCGCTCAATCTCTCTCACATTCTCTTTTCTTTCTGCCTTGCATTCCCTTTTCACTAAAAAACGTTTTTAGCATTCACTGCACGTTTATTTTGCATAATATGCTGCTTAGGCGACCATGCAAAAACTTTCCATAACTTAAATTGAAAATGTAATACTATTAACACTAGACGAAAGCAAACACACATATACAATCGCACACACACACACACACACTTGCGTACAGCAACCAGATCAACCAATTTGCATATAATAAAAGCGCCAGTTGTTAAATGCCGCACAGCAACGCCCTGCCACGCCCCGAATTGCATGCAACACTTTTGCATACTTAATACATTTAGTTTTTAAGGTTAACAGCATTCTGGCCATAACAACTATAAAAACAAGTAGAAGAACAAGAGCAGACAACAAACACGTAATTAGAAAAGAAGCTTTACCTACATTTTGGTGTTGTCCTTTGTTTATGCAAATTTCGTATGCTACACAGTAAAAAAACATTGTCGCTTAGATCAAAGAATTGTGCTGGTGTTCATAACTAAACAATTACACATTTGATCTAAGACGACAATTGCATTGGGCAATAACAAACTACCAAAAAGAAAAAAACATTGGTTGAATTTCAAAAATGATGACTTTGAAGTGAAGCTGGATTTGAACCAGCGTTCTTCCATCCGCAGAAAGAAAGAGGGAGGAAGAAAGCAATAAATTTGTGAGTGAAACGCTTTGAAGTTAAATTTCGGCTTGACATTTAAATAACAAAGTTTTAATTAAAAAACTTAAGGGATTGATCAAGTCAACATTATTTTTTACTGTGTAGACAACTTAACCTACATACACAAGTAAAGGACACGCACACACTCATACACACGCACACATTCGTAATATGAGGCATGTTATATAAGCACTAACATATGCACTACAAGAAAAACAACAGCAACAACAACAGCTGCAAATGTGTGGCACACACACTAAGCATACACACGCACACACAAAAAATTGGCACTAACAACACGCTGGAAAATGCAACACCAACAACTACAACAGCAACAACAAAAAACACATGGCGAACTGTGCTCTGGTTGGCTTTGATGCTGTGTTTAAAATGTGTTTTCCATTCTCTTTCAATTTAGCGCTCGACCTAAAAGTATGCTGCATCATTAGTGTCAAGCTTTTGGTAGACTTTCCAGCTGAAAGTCAACTGGCTGGGCTCATTAGAGGACAGCAGCAACAGCAAAAGCGCATTAGCGAGGGCCAAACGACAAGTTCCTAAGTCCACCAACAAGACAAAGCATTCATAATTACTTGCCAGCGAGAAAGGGGTGCGGCAGAAACAGCTGCTGCCTGGCAAAAGTCAAGGGCACAAAAAGTGGGCCAGCACGCCCCGTCCCATTGTCAATGAATAGCATGAATCTAGCTCGGGCAGCAAACAGTCGTAACTTGTGCCACTCAAAGCTCTGCAGGATGTCGGCAAGCTGATGTGCTCCAGAAACCAAGCAGCAGCAGCAGAAGGAGCAAAAGGAGCAGAAGTACTCCATACCAAGACAGAGGCGACAAATTAAGAGCACTTGCAAATTGTTGTCGGGAAATTGATATATTCGATTAGCAATCTTGAAAGTCGATCAGCGGAGCAACCGAGGAAGGGGAACAAGAGGGCGGCATCTTTAATTTATCAGCGCAGAGGACACGCCCAAGGCAACGCCTACGCCCCACCCCCACCCCCGGAGCAGTATAACCAGCAGCAGCTGTGTTCGTATTGTGTGAAAACAAGTAGAAGAAAATTTACATCCTGTGCTCCTCGCATTAGCTGCTTTAAGCCGAGTCATGCCTGAGCAGGATAATTACGATGATGAGGTAATTTTAATTCTGCTGTTGTTGTTTTTGCTGCAGCAACAACATCAAACACACGATGACAAATAAATATGTTTTATGCATAAATATCATTAGGCATAATTAATTTTAAAACAAATATTTAAACACGTGTGCGTGTGCCCCTTAGTCGCCGGATTTGGCGGTATTTCGGGTCCACACTCAGCGAAATAACGTGGACTCATGGGACTAAAATTAAAAACCCAAAAATTCTCATCTGAATAGCAAATGTTAGTCATATTTAGAGTAAAAATATTTAGTTGAAACAAATTAATTTTTAATAGAAGGCCAATATTCTATATATTCCACACAAAGTTTTGGGCCCCCAATATAAACGAAAGTCTACAACAGTTTTTTTCTCAGTGTACGAACTGGCTTATGCATACCATTTATTATGCATTAATAAAAGACTTTTGGACTGAATAATATATGCAAAATACATGTGTGTGTGCACACAAATCTCTTTAGCAGTATATCCTTAGCTTTGCACAAGCCTGGAATTAGCGCAAAAATGAAATGAACGAGCAAAAAAATAATCAAGTTGTATTAAATATTTTGCAAATAGCTGTCAAAATTAAAGTTGTGCTAAACGAACGTTAAAGGTTTCTAGTAAAAGTACGCAAATTTATATTCCACCTGGATTCATTGCCAAAAGTTAAACAACGTCAACAATTTTTTAATTTACAATTTAGTTTATATACATCAAACAATTTTTTAGTTGAAAAGAATGCAAAAGCTAGTTTTTAATTTAATACCCTTTACCCATTAAAAATAGGTAAAAGGTGGTATAAAAAAAAAAGGAAAAAGGAGGAGGACGCCCCCCCCACCCAATATATAATATATATAATCAACAACCAAGCCCCGCCCCCCCCCCCCCCTCCCCTCCCCCCCCCCCCCCCCCCCCCCCCCCCCCCCCCCCAGCCCCACCCACAACCCAAAGCGATAAAATATAGATATAGAATTCCGCTCCCACCCACCCAGGTCCCTCCGATCCACAAAACCCCCCCCCCCCCCACCCAACAAAAAAAAAAATATAAAAAAATTTTTTTTTAAATAAGATTATTAAAAAAAAAAAAGAGACCACCCCACCACACATGTCCCTAGAAAAAAATATATATATATATAATCTATTTTTTTTCATACCCCTCCCCCCCCCCCCCCCCCTCTCCATCCACTCGCGCCCCCCGCATTTGTGTGGGAATATGAGGGTTCAGGGTATCCCCTAGTCGGGAGCTCCCGACTAGAACCTCTTACTTGTTTAATATTTACAAAAGGCAAAAACAAATTTCGAATATATCATCTGCAAAGTTTCTATTAAATATATATTGCACCAGATTCGGATCGCCCAGTTGCCACACGAACGTCCCTCAACTAGGCTAATCGAGTTCTTATTTTAGCCATAATTGAACTTCCTTTGTGGAGTGAAAAGAAAGACAGCAATAGTCCTATTAAAATTTCGAGTTAAATTGATTTCAATTTAGTTCCCAAAATGGCTTAAATTGCAGTCTTTATGGCTTTATCTTTGTGTTCGTATTAAATTTATAAATTTCACAAGTTTATAGTTCAGCAAAGTGAGCTAAGTACAGTTAATAAGTGGAAGCACCTTGTAGAGCAAAAACTCTTTGTGCTCTTACGGTAGCACTTCAACATTCTGATTTCAACTTGGCTAAGTGCATCACTTTGCCCACAAAGTTGACTCAACAACTGACAGGGTACACCAAGTTGAGCTCTCATCAGCATCATCGTCGTCTCTAATGCTGATGCTGATGCTGCTGCTGCTGCTAATGCTGATGGGTTGGTCAAGTTCAGCTGCCACTCTCACGCATCGCTGCACAGTTTGCGGCATTCCGGCAAGCGGCCAGGGGCGCTTCTGTGCGGCCGGAGGCGATGATAATTGAAATAAATTCCGCATGTAATTCAAATGCAAAGCGCTGACAGGCGCTGACAACAATTGCAAAATTGAATTATCAAAGCGTTGCGTGTGTGCGATTTGCATACAAAAGCAAAGTGTAAAGGGCACAGCGGTAAGGGCGGAGACGACAGGAATTATAGCAGACAATTTTCAAAGTTGAGTGTAAAACGAGTCGGCAAAGATAATCAGCCACTCGAAATGAGTATCAGGCATTCAGGCGGAAATCAATTAGCTACGACCCACTATATTCCCATGGCGAAAAGTGTTGCATACCCCCGAGGCGCCACATTCAATTCGGACAGTGTTGCCATAATCGATTGTGTTCATTAATTATTTCGACCCAATGACCGCTAACAGTGGACCGGGCTACAAATTACAGTTAAATTAAACTGTCTGTAGGCAATTCATTAACAGTTTTGCATATAATTAGCAGTTATTAACCGGCTTTGCTTGGGTTAATTTTTATTAGAGTCCAACTTAGTTTTCATGAGGCGCACATCCTTATCGAACTTAAATATTCTTAGGTTAACAAGCTTTAACTTTCAATATCATCACAGGGAAAGCGCATTGAAAAACATAAATTTCATAATTGATGACATTTTCTAAAACCTAAATGTACTGATCACGAGCTTAGCAAAAAACAAATCCTGCAAGAAATGAAGCAACATGGCTCATATGCTTTGTGCTGTGCATTGATCAATCAATCAATCAATCAAAAAGATTGCTTTTTACTTAGAAATTTATATAATTTTCATGTCAAATGTATTTATGATACCCTTTCTGTTAGGTGTCACATTTAATTTGAACTATCAGTGTTACCATATTATATATGTTTTTTTTTTTTGACAAATTCGTGTTACTTAACGTCCGTTGACAGTCGCGCCACCTGCTGGAAAAGAGAAAACAGCAATCATGGCTGTGTAATGGAAGCTTGAGTATGTGTTGACATGGACGCAAACACAGAAACCTAGACACACACACAGGTGTACACACACACACACTCACACACACACACACACAAACTGGGACAGATTAAGATGCGCGTGGCAGTTATAGCGAAACGGTACGCCTTTATGGCCTTGAGCTAAACTGTTGTTGACAACGGCAACCGTTGAGGGCAGGCCAGATCAGAGACCGGGCACAGACAATGCTACTAGCGTTCCGGAAAGCCAGACACAGACGACAACGTTGACAGAGTTGCCTAATGCGACCCTCGCCCGCCATTCCCCGCACACCCATTCAATTGCACCTAGCCGACGAGCAATGGCAATACTGCGCAAGGATGTGGCTGCGTATCCTTTGCAATCATGCCCTGTGGGGCTGTTTATGGATTTCATGTTTGGCAGGAAGGCAGCAAGCCATAAAGATTGGCTTGTAATGTCGCCCAGTTGCAAAATGCAATATTGTTGGAAGCTTTCAGCATTTACAAGAGCTGCTGCCGACGTTGGCAACTCTTAAATGTGGAAGGTGCATAGACCAAAAAAAAAATGTGAAGGACAACAGATTTGATAGTTTCATCAATAAATGGAAATGGCATGAGTTGAATTGCTTTCGTAATAAAACAACTGAAAGTACCTGTCTTTTAGTTAAGAATTATGGATTATATATTTGCGATTTAGTTTTATGCCAGTGTCATAAAAAAACTTATTGTATATTTTAATTTGAAGAAAATATGACTTATTTACAAGAGCTGATATACTTATTAATTGCTAAGCTTAAAATTTAAAAATAACTTTTCTTATTGGAATTTAGTTTTTGTTATATAAACCTTTAATGCCCTAATGCAAGTGTATAAAAGCCATATTTCAGCGGACTTCCAACTAATTCCAAAAGACTTTCAAAAAAGCTTGCACTAACAAAAATATATATATGCTTATATTCGGAGTGCAAGTGTCAACTCGGGAAATCTGCTCCATCGACTGCCAAATGCGTTGAGCACCTGAGTTAATTCCACTTTGATCTCACGGACTAAATGAAAAAGCGTCATTTAATATGCTTTGGGCGATTTTCTCTTTCGCTTTGGCAGCGCGCAAATGGTGTCTATTTTTAATGCGCTTAACTATATGCAGTGTAAATTTTTTCGCTCACAGCTTAATAACTCTGGCAACTTATGCAAATAACTAGCGGCACTCTGGCAACTTTGAACTTTTTACACTCTGGCAGCAATGGCAAACGAAGCAACAGCAACAACAACAAATCGCAAAAGTTGGCAACGCGCTCAGCTTAACCGCAAAAGCAGCTAATGCGCTTAGACTTGGCAGCTGTGAGAAGCTGTAATGCGACTAGTTGCTGGTTGCTACGAGCACTCGTTGCTATATCTGTTACTGCCCCTTGGCTAGACTACATTACGGGTATTATATATATATACGCTTTAAGTCTAGTTTTCCTGTTGAAGTGCGGGCGAATCGTAGCTTATTTGAGCTTTAAGTTGAACTTCATTTAACTGCAGCTTTGTTAGCCGTTCAGGTTACAAGGAATTTAATCAACATAATCAAAATGTACGCTTGGCTTAGTTTTCTTCACGAGTTCAAATGAATATGAAATAATAATATTTTCGAATTCGTTTTTGGCTCTCAGGTCCGGCACAATCAAAAAAGAGAAATTCTCATGCTGCGCATTATATTCAAGTAAACCTTCCAAGAAACTTCTATGGCGTTTTGTTATCCGGCTACGCATGGCCACGTGTTTTTCTTTAAATTCCAGACAACACTTTGCAGTTGAACTCTGATTTTCACCAAAATGGGTGGATTTTATGAATTGACATTTTCACGGATTTACGTTGTAACATTAAATTAAATACATTAAATTTTCTATCTCTAATAGTTTGGGCTATGCGATAATCATCATTCAATCAATCGACTGATCAATCAATCAATCTATCTGTGAGTCAGTCAAATAGTTGTATCTAAAATGAAATATTCGTATAGTTTATCTGAATTCGGCTCCTCTTCGCATAAAATCCTATTGTTAAATTGATGTCACAGTTGAGTTCACTTTGCGAAATTGATTTAATAGCTTCAATATTGACTTAGTCTTTGTTTTTTGACAGCAGCTTGGCGAGCAGGCTGCTGCCGGAGGACCTTTAGCTATGCTTAATTGCTTACCATTAAAAATTCACTGAAACAAATAGCACGCATACGCCCCGTGGGCCTCCGCACAAGCATTTCAAGTGCATAAGTAGCACTTGGGGCTGTTTGAGCTGCGGGCAAAATTGACGACGGAAATTATTTTTAATTCTTTTTAGCGTTAACGGCAACTCATCAAGCTGAGTGCTTAAATTTCATTTACGCTCGCAATATTTACATATTTACTCGCGGAGTTTGACTGCAATCAAGTTGAGAGCTTTCTTCTGCATTCGCGGAATTCCTTAAGGTCGCGACTGGCCAAAACGCCAAGCATCATAAATTCAATCCAATTAAACAAAGTATCCATGCCCTCGGTTATTATCGTGTAAAAACAGAAGAACAAAACACAAAAAGTCAGCCAAACTTGTGGCCACAATTGTTATTTGATACGCGTTTAGTTTAGTTTATGTTTTGCTCTCGTTATTATTTTCAGCATTCGCTTGAATTTTCCGCGCTTCAGGCAGCAATAAATTGTTGCAAGCTCGAGAGTGTGTGGTCTTATGTGTGTGGGAAAGTGTGGGAAAGTGTGTGTGTGCTCATAAATATGCATGAGCATATCTGTGCATACCTGAGCTGGTTATTAATTGGAGCCCGCGGTCCGTTTCATGCAACTGCTCTAATTGCTATGGTTGCAAACATTTATGATTTCTTAATTGTATATCGGATTGCATTTAAAAACTGTCGAATTTATCAACTATCGATTCGTGTAAAGAATTCGGATTAATATGTCAAATAAGAACACATCTTGTTCAGTCTAAAGTTAATTTTTTTATATTTTTCTCATAAAGTTTTAAAGTTTTTGTTTCCCTTCACAGGTCGGAAAACAGGCGGAACTTTGTTGTATGGCCTTGGAGTTCAACTAAATTTTCATTAATTTTATTTTCAAAGATCTATTTAATATTTTGTTAGGAAATTGATTGCTGAAAGTCTATTATAAATTGTTAAATTCCACAATTGAAATATGTGAAGAATAAAACTTCTTTCGGCTAATAATACCAAGTATAACTTATTTTTTTGCTTAACTAGTTTTCAAGCCGAGAAATCATTCCCTTAATAAAAGCAGCTCCAAAAACATGAGGTACTTATATATTTCCTTAATAGCTTGTCTTAGTTAATAAGGTGCAAATAGTTTTCTAATTCATGCCTGCTTCATATTAACGAGAACTTTTGCGCCAATTACACACATGATTTGGAAGAAGAAGCTGACAATTAATACATGATTATATTTTTATGCATTATCTGTTAGGCAAAAGCCCAGGCTCAGCTTAATTAATTAATTATACAGAAATGCCAATTCAGTGTATGTATTTAGGGCTGTATGTGTTTATGGCTGACATGATTGACTAACCAACTGACTTAATGACTAACTGACTCAGTGATTATGCTAACCAATAAAATGTGTAGAATGGGGATAAGTCGGTGTCAGCGCGTACGAGCTGCGTGTCAGAGTTGCCACAGTTTGTGAAGTTGTTCAAGTTGTTGCCTCATTTGTTGTTCAGCAAAAAAAGGAATAAATAAAAGGTTGTTGAAATTTGTTTTAGTTGTTGTACACTACATTAAATATGCAATAAGCGTGGGTATTGTATAGAATTGGCTGCCTCTTAATTTGTATGCACACAAGCATAATAGCTGAGGTCTATAAAAACAATGCTACACTTCGAGAAAAAGGGACGTTTTAAGTTCTAGCAGAAACGAGATGCGATTTGGCTGTCTTAATATTCAATTTTGATCTTGAATATTTTTTACAAGTATAACTTATGAATGAACCAATGAATGTTTTGGCTTAAATAAAATTCACTAAATTACCAATTTTTTATTTGTAGCTTAAAGAAGTTTCGAGCTAAGCCTATTTCTACATTTTATACGTAACAAGTAAGAGGTTCTAGTCGGGAGCTCCCGACTAGGGGATACCCTGAACCCTCTTATTCCATCACCAAATGCAGCGCGCGCTTATAGATAGAGAGTAGCGGGAAGTTGGCGATAGGTATAAAATGAAAGATACTCGATATATATATACTTTTCTAGAAGCTACATGTCAAGTTTGGTGACTCTAGCTCTTATTATTTACCAAAATTGCTTAAAAAACGGGATTTCGATATACATTTTTATCGATTACTTGGAAACGGGGCAAGTTATTGTTTATCGGAAACAAACTCGATCTGCGCGGGCACTAGGAGCACCTACATCTAAAATTTCAAGTCTCTAGCTCTTATAGGTTCTGAGATCCTTGCGTTAATACATACGGACGGACGGACGGACAGACAGACGGACATGGCTAGATCGACTCGGCTATTGATGCTGATCAAGAATATATATACTTTATGGGGTCGGAGATGCTTCCTTCTGCCTGTTACATACATTTGCCTTTTGCACAAAAACATAATACCCCTTTTACCCATTTTTAATGGGTTCAGGGTATAAAAATTTCTTAGCTATTTCTCTCAGTGTATAGGCATGCAAGTGTGTGTGTATGCGATGTCTTGTTAGTCTTGCGGCAATATAAATTAGTCAGGCAGTTAGTTCGCGTACAGGTTCAACAGCCTTGCGGCCTCATGTTGAATATTCCGCAGAATGCTTTAAGCTCACTGAATCAAAAGTTGATGATTGCTTCGACTAGTAGTTTACTTAAATTGCATCCCTTTTTGACGGCAGCGTCGTTTAGTCAATTATTGCGGTCTGCTTATTATTTATGGCCGCAAATATTGTTGGGCTCTAATGTGCCGCACGTGGCCTTTATAGTCCTGCTCTTTAGAGGCGAGCAAAGGATATTATAATTATGTCGGGAAATGTCTAACGCATTAGAGCAGCTATTTGCCAGCCTATAAGGTATATTTATTCTTGACAGCCAAGTCGACATAGCCTTGCTTCTCTGTTTCACTGGTCCTATATAAACAGGACTTTCAGTTTATAGAAGTACATTAAAGTTTGCAGGAATCCAACTTCTTTTTGCACATACATGCATATGTATGTATCTCAAATTTGGAGCAAACTTAGTCAGCTTATCATTAAGCTGTCCTATGAATCAAAAAGAGACCTTGTGTATAAGAAATTGTTTCGTGTTTTACGATATTTAGACTATAACGAGCTTGACTTCATTCCTAACTATCATATAACTTTCAGAAACCTTTTTTTCTCATTTACCAAGATATTTTAGCCAAAATTTGAAATTGCGAGATTCGTAAAGCTTCTAGCATACAAGAAAACTCTCACTATTATTCGACTACTAAATTATAAAGTTCCTAGGCTAAGTATAATTAATATATTACCAAATCTTTTACATGTTTTACAAGGATATTTAATCTTCGGCATCGCGCAGATAATTCTTGTTTCTTATTTTAAACTAATTAAGCTAATGTTTTCTTTTTTTTCCACACTCTTTTTCTACTTTTTTCCTACCCGCAGTTGGTTTCCAGCAACCCAAATCAACGCAACTGGCGCGGCATTCTCATCGCTCTGCTGGTGATCATCATTGTGCTGGCCCTGATTGTAACCTCGGTGGTAAGTCTAAATCGCATGGTAAATGTTTTTTTCGTGTTTATTTTTTGGTAAATGGTAAAATCCATGATTGAAAATCATTTATTTTGCAATGCAATGTGAATAAGTTAATTAAAAACCAGCTCAAGTAATTTATCTTCATGTGGCTCTTGTGTAAACGAACCATTTCTCAAATTAAATCAATACGAATGCAATTTTCCCTAATACACCACACACATACACACACACACACATACACACACACAGATGTACAAACACTATAGCTGTGCTCACATTCAAAGTACCGTTACTGTGCAATATTCACAATAATCCATTGCAACTGTATTTTTATTTGTGGTCACAATCTGCAAATGAAAAACAGGATAAAACGTTGTAGTCGGTTGTAACCGACTTTGCAATACTCTGTTCACAATTTAATAATAGCAAAAAAAAAACTATTAAAATTATTGATTAATGAATAGTTGACTCTAAAACTGTAACAAGAGAGTGACTTCAACTGTGATTTAGGGAAAAATATATTTTAATCAAGTGATGGGGCAAATTTGTTGGTTAAATCTTAAAAGGAGTTAATTAGTTCCAAATTATACTCCAGCTATTTCCCAACAAACATTATTCCTCAAGGCATTTGAATATTCATATACTCTATTGCAATTTGTGAACAGGGTAGAACTAACGAAAACCTCAAATGTTATGCGTGTAAATACGTTGAGCTCATTTTTGTCTTCTTCTTTGTTTATTTATTTTTTCCTTTTGTGCCTTGCTGCGTGATATTTGTGCCACCCCCCTGCGCCCCTTTCAAAATCTTTTCCATTTTTTTTCTCCATTTTCTCCATTTATGTGTTGATGTTGATGTTGTTGTCGTTCTTGTTGTGGTGCTTTTGGTACAATTTGCACTGTGTATATATGTATATAGAAAACAACATATAAAATTTCTGCATTTATCAAAAAAGGTGCTGCTCACGCCACCCGATGAGGGACCGCGCGTCAAGGGACAGCGCATCAAGCTACAGGACATTGTCGACGGCCTCTACGTGCCGCAGCGTGCCAATGGCAGTTGGATCGACGGTGAGTTGACAGCTACCTGTAACGGTAAAGCTAACAGTAACACGCTTTTAACAACCGTTTTCTCAAGTTCAGTTTAGTCTAGTTCAGTTTTTTTCTCAGTTAGCTTCAGCCTCTAGGCAGCGCTGAGCTGCGAGGCTTCTCTTAACTGGTAGTTAAATCTTTATCGATTGGAAAATATTAAACAGCTGATTGGCTGTCTTTTTTCTCACAATCTTTTGTGTTAAACTGAGCTGCAGTTAACTGGTAGTTGAATCTTTATCGATAGGAAAATTGCGACTGTCTTATTTCTTTTGTGTACAACTAGAAACCTCTAGTCAGCGCTGAGCTGCAGTTAACTGGTAGTTAAATCTTGATATATAGGAAAATTGTTATTAGCTGATTGCTTTGATTGTTTTGAGTTAAACTCTTATTCGAACAAAAAACAATGAAGATAATAGTGGAATTTTATATAATAATGCAGCACTCACACATTATTGCTTAACTTTTGCTTAAGTGGCAAAGTTTTCCAAGTTCTCCAGAGGATTATGCTCCCCAAAAAGGTCTTTTATACCACCTCTGTGCTTTTTTTAACGTTTTTTAAAAAACTCCTACACACACAAAAAGTTTAAGTGAGACACAAAAAGAGAAAACAGATTTTTCGGACAGCCTTGCCAACCTACCACATTTCAATGCACAGACTAAGCCGCAGTGTTGGTTAACTGGCAGTTAGTTAAACTGACATTGAGAAAAGCCAACGAAAAGTGGACATTGCGAAAATAAACCTTAATCTCTTTTAATTTCCGACTTTTATGTTTTCACATATCGCTGCAGCCGAGGAGTTTTTGTATCAGGATCATTTGGGTCGTATCTGCCTGCTGAATGCAGCCAATCGCACGGAACGCGTCCTCATGTCCAATGTGACATTTGTAAGTACATTTCCTCCAGCTACGCCTCTCCTCCCGCCCCTTTTGCTGTATGGCCATGCAGTATATGCTTATTGCTTATCTCCGAGCTGAATAAATATTTGCAGCATGTTATTTACGATAGGACGCTGTGGGGCGTGGGTGTGGGCGTGGTTGCTATCTCAAGTGAACACACTTGACTTGGCAGCCAAACAGTTGGCAGGCACTGTTAACTGATACACACATACACACGCACTCACACACATACACACGGGCAAACAGAACGCAGCAAAGTAGGCAAAAACAAATGGGCCAAGTTATCGCTATCCCATAACGATAAAAGCCAAACGATTCTTATGTCAATGCTTGGGTAAACATGAGGGGAAAGGCGGCAGGAAATAGTCAAGGGGTGGAG
Source organism: Drosophila ezoana (assembly GCA_035045725.1). Taxonomy (NCBI): domain Eukaryota; kingdom Metazoa; phylum Arthropoda; class Insecta; order Diptera; family Drosophilidae; genus Drosophila; species Drosophila ezoana. The sequence goes on along the minus strand of JAWNOU010000005.1, from coordinate 6,685,677 downwards.
GTAGTTGGATGCTTCCGGCTGAAACGTTTTCTAATAAATAATGCGCGCTCTGAAATTGAAAAACAAACAAATGTATGTGGATGCCTGCCAAGGGTACAGAGGGGCGGCGGGTTAGCTTAGTGCCAACAATTTTGACAGCTGCCAAGAGGCAAGCATTTCGAATGCCTTCAAGCCAAATGTAGCAACAAGTGCCACAAAAAAGCCATTCGGCAACTGCAACATGCAACAAGCCATCGCTTGTGTCAACAGTTGCCACTTGACAAATAATTAATGTACCCCACCAAATGAGCTGCTACCAGGATGACTCAGTCAAGAGTATATTTACCACATATACTATTTAAGGCAAACAAAATTGTGAGAGCCTACACTCAGCGAAAAACTCGGTTCTAAATTCTTGTCTGATCCGTTTTTATTCAAACAATTTCAAATTTAAATAAATCCAAGAGCAATTATATTATATCCTTTTAAAAGAATTTCGATTCTTAAGAAACACTTTCTAATGAAATAAGTATTTTATTCACAGCCCAAGGATTTTAACAAAGTTTGAGCAAAGAAATCTACATTTTTTCTCTGAGTGTTATTCAACTTGGTTGCAGTTTACGGAAACCTAATTAGGCATTTCCCAAGAGGGTTTTCATGCAAGTCAGTCTCTGGATTTCTACATAAATTCAACTTATATACCCAAAAGCTTCATTAAAGGCACTTATGCATTATCTAACGTACTTCTGCGAATAATTAGCAAATGTAGGCAGTTAATCTAAATGGGAAATTCCACCATTTGAATTGTATCCATAGGCACAACACGCGCTGCACAAACAATTAAAATTTTAATTAAAATTACGCATACGCAGCGTTTGCGATTCTGTATAAGCGGCATTGTTATGGCAGCTGCTTAACAGCTACCATAACACTGGAGCGCATTTGAAATCGACATTTACTACGTTTTCATGGCTAGCATTTCAATGAGCTGCCACTAATTCAAATTATTTCATACGCAGAAAACTCTGGCGCCGTTCACATTTAGCATATCAGCGGATAAACGTTACCTGCTGCTGGCCCAAAACGTTGTCAAATTATTTCGACACTCGTATTTGGCGCAGTACACGCTATTTGACATACACACAAGGTAAGCGAACAACAGTTGACGAATCGCCTCCCTTTGCGATTCTCATAAATGCCGTGTCTCATTCGCAGCGAGGCCATCAAGCTGCGCCACAATCCGCAACAGGACGAATGGCCCTATTTGCATTATGCGCGCTTTACAAGCGCTGGCAATGCTTTAATCTGGGTGCACAACTACGATATTTACTATCGTCAGGAGGTGCGTGCCTCGCATGCTTATCGTATCACACACGATGCGGTGCCGGGCATTGTCTACAACGGCATACCCGATTGGCTATATGAAGGTGAGTTTATCATGCAGCATAATAAAAGTGCAATAAAAGGTGGTTATATGTTTTAAAAATAGATGAGTAGCAGTTAGTAAAGCAAGCCAGCAAAAAATTGAATTACTTTAAAAGAAACGATAGGTTATGTTTATCGTTAACTAGAGCTTTTTTTAAAACAAATAAGTTTTTTTTTGTTTGATCCGCTTGATGGCAGACTTTTCCTTGGATTTCAATTTAATGTTCATGATTTCTAGGTTTTCGATGTGCAAGCTAAGTTGTTAAAAATGTAGTTAAAGGTAATTAGCAATAAATTTCAAGCGTATAGAATCTTCGATAAGGCAAGGAACACTTTGACGGTCATAACTCATATGGTGTCTCTCCTTTATAGAGGAAATTCTGCATACTAATAATGCAATTTGGCTATCGGGCGACGGACAACTGCTGCTCTATGCCAGCTTCAACGATACACACGTCCAGGAGCAGCATTTTGCGTGGTATGGCACCACCTCAACTGGCGCCGCAGGCGGTGCTGCGACAAGCGGCACAACTCATGGCAATGCTGGTGTCGGAGGTGGCGCTGGCACTGGCGGTGGCTCAGCTGGTGGGACTAATCCGCATGCCAACTTGTATCCGGAAATTAGATCCTTACGGTAAGTTGTGCCTGTCCCAGGCTATATTACTTTTCGATTAGGTGTTAATGATGTGCTCGTGACTGTCATTAGCCCTAAATAGTGCTCGGGTGTAGAATGCTTAAAATTCATGAAGTTGTCGACGAGTGCACATGGCTTTTTGGGAATCCTTTTCACGATGGCCCAAATGTGCCCAGGTGTGCAGGAAAGTGTCAAGTCTCTCTATGTGTGTGTTTGTGTGTGGGTGTAACGACATTCTTATACTCTGTTAACAGAGTGCACAAGAGTGTATTGGTTCTTCTAAAGGTAAATTGCAGGCAGGTGAGTTCCTGTTGATCTGGATTACAATCTCTTTGGATTACAATCTTGGAGTCGAGAATACAATAGACAAAGAGACTCTTGTCTAACTATATTAAATTGTTCTAACAGAGTAGTGCGCAGTCGTTGGTGCTTGTTGGGAATTAAAATACGTTTGCAGCAAGTGAAGCCAGCCTTTGGCCACGATAGTCTTTTAATACATACGGCTGAGCTGCTGTCATTTTCGATTTGATAAATTGCCAAATGTACAAAAGGTTTGCACAACTGTTGCCCCGGGCTTACGGAGCTGACAAAACTGCCGTCTTACCTGTTTGCGTTAAGTGTAATGTCATCATTTGGGAATTAGTTATGTAAATGTTTGTGCATAAGTTCGTAGATGCCATCGCTGGTAATTGAATGTGCCAAGAATAGAAACGTTCAACTTTTGCCGTGTGTGCAAATCCATTTTAAACTGAACTGCTTCGAGTTCAAAACCGATTAGAAACGTTGGGAAAAGTTCAACTAACTTAATAATCCCCAAATAAATTATGCTCCATTTTAAATTCATTTGTTTGTAATGCAAGGATTTTATGCTTAGAAACAAGGATTTTGAGTAGGAAACTTGATTTTATTTGTGAAACATCTTTTTCTATATGAGCCTTTATTTTCACATAAAAAAAAATAAATATCTGTCGTTATATATATCTGTATAACTGATGGACTTACCGCTCTCTCTCTCTCTCTCTCTATATCGTCTATATCTTTACCCGATTTATTATCCTTCCTTTGCAGCTATCCTAAGCCGGGCACACAAAATCCGACAGTCACCTTGCGGGTAGCCGACCTGGCGGTTCCTGAGAAGATACACATCATAGACTTGAAACCGCCGAAAATTATAGAAAATGAGTGCGTATTGAAATGAAAAGAAAGAATGATTCGAATACTGAACCCTTCACCGTTCTCTGTAGGGATCATTACTTTAGCAGCGCCAGTTGGGTAAGTCCCAAGGAGATAGCTGTGGTCTGGCTAAATCGACCCCAGAATATATCCGTGGTCAGTGTCTGTAGGAGTCCCTCGTTTGTCTGCATCGAGGTATGTTGTTGCACTTACCTAATTAAGCGAGTTTGTGTTCATGTCCTGTGCATCCATCGGCAGACGCATCGTGTGAGCGGCGATGGACGCGGCTGGGTGGACACTGTCTCGGTGCCATTGTTTGCGGCCAACGCCAGCCACTATGTGGCCATATCGCCGCTTCGAGACGGCTCGTTTGGTAAGTGAGCCATATGTCAATCCGGCTTTTGTTTCGAGCTCAATACGCAACCAATATCAAATACCAAACCCTTACCCGCCCATAACCGACAGGCTATTTCCGGCACATCGTGCACGTGGACATTGACAATAATCGCGTGCTGCCCCTCACGCACGGACCCTACGAGGTGAATCGACTCCTGCACTGGGATCAGCTCGATAATTGGATGTAAGTAGCCAGCGGAAACAGCAATTCCACAATCCAACTCAAAACTGAATCTCAAATTGCGATAAATGTTGTCCAACAGTAAATTTAAGTACCACATAAAATGACTTAAATGTCCGGAACGTGAATGGTTGCATAAAAGCGACAGCTATTAAATTCAAGCACAAAACTAGAACATGAATTGCAACTTGAATCAAATGTTTTACAGATAGCAGGAAACATAGCTGCAATTACAACAAGTAAGAGGTTCTAGTCGGGAGCTCCCGACTAGGGGATACCCTGAACCCTCATATTTCAACACCAAATGCAGCGCGCGCTTATAGATAGAGAGTAGCGGGGAGGTGGCGATAGGTATAAAATGAAAGATAATCGATATATATATACTTTTCTAGAAGCTACATGCCAGGTTTGGTGACTCTAGCTCTTATTATTTACCAAAATTGCTTAAAAAACAGGATTTCGATATACATTTTTATCGATTACTTGGAAACGGGGCCAGTTATCGATTATCGGAAACAAACTCGATCTGCGTAGGAACTAGGAGCACCTACATCTAAAAGTCTATAGGTTCTGAGATCTAGCTCTTATAGGTTCTGAGATCCTTGCGTTCATACATACGGACGGACGGACGGACGGACGGACAGACGGACAGACAGACGGACATGGCTAGATCGACTCGGCTATTAATGCTGATCAAGAATATATATACTTTATGGGGTCGGAGATGCTTTCTTCTGCCTGTTACATACATTTGGATTTTGCACAAAAACATAATACCCCTTTTACCCATTTTTAATGGGTTCAGGGTATAAAAATAATGAAACTGTCCGTGTTTTTGTTTTAAGGGTTCGTTTCGAGAACCTTGTTTTTCACATTCAAACTTGGGTTTCTGTTTAACTTAAGGCAACATTTTTGTTTGGCAATAAATTCGGCTTACAATCAAAGGCTAAACTTTAATGGTAAATGAAAATTCTTAAGATGCTCTAACCGAATTCCCTCTATAGCTATTTTCTGGGCACACCGGAGCGTCTACCCTCGCAGCAGCATTTGTATCGCGTCTCGGCGCTGCCCGCTCGACAGGGACAGGCTCTGCAGGCGCCCGATTGTCTGACATGTCCAGCGCTTATGCACAGCAGCGATGGCTATGACGAGGGTCAAACCAAATCGCCGCCAAAGCTGGTAACCGCCTGGGACGATGACTGGGAGGACTCGGAGGAGGCGGAGGCGCTGCCGCCGCCACCGGCCATGCCCGTAGAGCAGCAGCGACAGGCGCGTGGACATGGAGCGCCGCCACCCAGCGATTGCCTGTACCATGAGGCACAGTTTCCGCTGTCGCTGCGAGCGCGCTATGTTCTAGTGGAATGTCTGGGTCCAGTGGTGCCCAATTCTATAATATATGGCCTGAAGTTACCAACTGGACCCAAGGCCAAAAAGCAAAGCCTATCGCAGGAGCAGTTGGCAACGGATGCTGCAGCTGCTTCTAAGGAAGCTAGCGAGCCAAAGTCACAGTTTCTGGAGCTGCTCGTCACCGTGCAGAACAACACGCGACTCAAGGAAAAGATGGCCAAGGTGGCGCTGCCGCAGGTAAAAACCTTTCCAGTTATGATCTCCGGCGGCTATCATGCCCAGGTGCGTCTCTATCTGCCGCCCGTGCTGCGCGAGGATGAGATAACACGTTATCCCACCATATTGCACGTATACTCCGGTCCGGGCTCTCAACTGGTCACAGATCGCTGGCACGTCGATTGGAACACCTATTTATCTGGCAGCAAGGATTACATAGTCATCGAGATCGATGGACGTGGCTCAGCCGGTCAGGGCTATCAGCTGCTGCACGAGGTTTACAAGCGTCTGGGCAGCGTTGAGGTATCCGATCAGCTGGAGGTTAGCGAATATTTGCGCGACAATCTACACTTTATCGACGCGCGCCGCATGGGCGTCTGGGGCTGGAGCTATGGCGGCTATACAGCCGCCCTCGCCCTGGCCGGACAACAGTCAATCTTCCAGTGCGGCATCAGTGTCTCGCCGGTGACCAATTGGAAGCTTTATGGTAAACACCCTCAACATAAGTTGAATTTTAAAAATATTGGCAAACTTTTCTGTTCTCTATGCCTCTTAGACTCCACCTATGCGGAACGTTATCTGAGTTTTCCGAACGTAACCGACAACTACAAGGGCTACGAGGAGAGCGATCTGTCCAAGTACGTGGACAATTTGCGCGAGCGTCAATTCCTGCTGGTGCATGGCACGGCGGATGACAATGTTCATGTCCAGCAATCTATGGTACTCGCACGTGCTCTGACCAGCAAGGGTGTGCTATATAAGCAGCAAATCTATCCCGATGAGGGGCATAGTTTGTCCGGCGTAAAGCGACATCTTTATCGCTCCATGACCGCCTTTTTTGAGGACTGCTTTAAGAAGCTGGTGAGTGGCTGCTGGCATCTGAGCTCAATTTTGTTTGGCTCCGATTTTTTAAATATATTCTACCACTCTCCTACCATAACTCTCTATTTTTCCTGCTCTCCACCAAAACCACCACCACCACCACCAACTCCACAACCGCAAAATGTCATAACCATCACAACCAACAATAACAACTACTACTAAAAACTCACCTTCATTTCATTCCACACCTTTGATGCGATATTGTCAACGATCTTTCGCGTAGCTCGACCAGCAACAGCAAAATCAAACAGATTCCATGGATTTTCTGGACTTTCATAGTTTTTATGGCGGTTAAACGATTTATCCTCGGTTTTCGCCAAACCCCAAGTACTAGGTACAGTCGCCGTTGTTATCAAACGTCGTCGTTGTTGTTTTTGTTGTCATTCGTAGACTTCTCTCTGTTTCGCTGTTTAAATGTCTTATTGGTCATTTTACGGGGACTGAAACATAAAAAAAAAAACATAAATTTATTTGTTCGTTTCATTAAGTTTCTGCTACATGATTATGCTTAAACGGAATATCTATCTTTTTTTTCAAACTTTAAAATCTGTTGTGGGCATGATCTCTTGCAAGGTTTTAGTTCAATGTCAAACTTATTTTTATTTTGTATATGAATAATGCTGGAAAGACATATAAAATTAAATCAAAACCTTAATATGTCTCAAAATTTAATGAACATATTAAAGAATATAATTTTATAATTTTTATAATATATATGTATATCGTCTAGTTTTCAGAAGCATACACTCACAGCAAAATCAAGTGAATTTAGTACGGCGTTTTTCGTTGAGTGTATGCACATATCTTCTTCTTTTCTTGGTTGAGCTAGTTCTTTTTTCAGTTCTCTTTCAGTTCCCTTTCCATCTCCTTTCGTGTTGTTTCATAAGCAAGTTTTGCCTAACTTTGCGTTCGTCTTATTAATTTTTTTGTTTAAATGTCGTGAACTTATGATGCCGAAAACAAATTGTTGTGTGTAATTTGGGGCTTGTTCTTTATTGGAAGCATTCAATGTGATTTCATTTCTGTTCCTTTTTTCCTTGGGTGTAACACAGCACACACACACACACACACACACACAGAAAACCGACTCACACACACCCACGCACACTTGCTATTTAACCTGAATGTTGCTTATGCTTTGATTGTGTCTTTAATTTACATAATATCCCTGGTCGTATCATATGAAATCGAATTCAATTTGGAACTAACTCGTAAAATCCGATTTCTATGTGTACACACAACAGGTACCGCCAGAGACAAAGGCCGGCCTGGGCAGCGGCGGCGATATGCAGCAGCAATAAAAAAAACAGCAATAGCAGGAGAATAACCAACATTTTTTGATTACAGCAGTGCGAAGCAATAAACGAAAGCGAAACGTGCGAAAATAAAACGTTTTTAAAACACTCACATACACACATACACACATACCACTACGTTTATATGCCAGTATTTTCAATTAATATCGTGCAAAAATATCGATTCCTTTGAAAATAATCGATAAATAAATAATTCGCCTGGCCACTCTTAATTGAACTGATCCAACAAATTTTTTGATCAGTCATTCAGAAGAGTCTTATAAGAAAAGTCCGACATCATCAAAGAAGAAAATTTGTTTTTTACAAACTGTGTTTTCTATTTATTGTCTCGCGTATGATCGTAGTTACCAAATGGTTACAACAATAAGTGTAATTGACGTTTTCTACAAAATAATAATACAACAAACGTAAAATTAACATGGTTGTGAGAACACGACATAACAAAAGCAGCTACACACACGCGTACACGGACATGAACAAATGTGTGTAAAAAACCTCGTACACGCGCAACATACATACATACATGCATATATAAATGTTAATGCCGGCCGCCCGGGAGAACAGCGCGTAAGTGCATATTTCGTTTGATTCATTCAATTTTTTATGCACTTGCTGCATACATTTGCAAAGGGGTTTGACCAAAAAATGAAATACCAAAATATACAATATATTTATTGTAGTGCAAAGGTCACCAGGTGGCACTGCCAAATGTCAGCAGGAGGGGTCACGGGGAGAGCGAGAAAGCGTTGTGAAGGAAATTACTATCATAAATCAATTTGCAAACATTTGGAAAAGCAATTTAAATGACATTTTCTGATAACAGAGAGGCTAAAATATTTTTCAATGATGGCAAACATAAATCTCATGTGGAGTTTATGAGCCGCAATTATTTATTACATGTATTAGTAGTATTTTTTTTTCTTTTTGGTTTTGCAAAAAATGTCAAAGTTCAGTTTAAATCGAATATTTATACACTTTGTTGCTAATTTATTTATTCCTTTAGATCGAGTAGTACAATCAAAAACTTCTGCAAAGTCTGATGAAATTGCTCAAAACAAACAGATTGCTCACATTAATAGATTTAAAATAAACAAAATATATTTGCTCTAAAATTCCCGCTCTCCGCAAATATATTTCCCTGTTGACCCGCCCGCAAATTTAAATACTTTTTGCACTCGCATTAAAACCGTAGAATTGAGTAGATGTGAATTGAATGAAATGAAAATGCAGCAATAAATAAAACATAAATAAAAAATAAGCGCGCAATTGCGTCATAAGCAAATAAATATAAATATATAAAATGAGAAGCGATGAAAGAAAAAATACAAATCTGAGCTTTCGCAAGCACAGCAAGAAATCAATTTAATTGAATGCTAAATTAAAAATATGTAAAATGGCCAAATTCAATTATAATTTAATTGAACCTAAGCATAAATACTGTTTGCATGTAAGTAGCGCAATAATAATATTTAATATTTAATATTTAATAGTTATATATTAACTCAGTTCATGTTGATTGAAACAACCAAACAACTTCGCACCGAAGGCAAAACCAAAAGTACATTTCTAAATGAGCGTAGTGAATGTAGCGTTAAATCAATTAGAAAACCAAGCCCAATAATGTCTAGAAATTAAGTGCAAAAAACCAAAGTAAACATTCTTAAAATAGAAAAAAACGAAAAGGTCAAAAATAGCTGCGATACACGTTTAAAATTCGAATGCGACTGGCAGAAAGTTGGCTTAAAAAAACAGGCAACAAACTAAATGACATCGCGTCGCAATCCGGTTCCGCGTCCTGCGGGCAACCAGAACACGCAGACAGCGTCATGTATGCATAAGGATTAATTTAATTAGGCTTTTTATAACCCCCCCCCAACCCCCCAAAACAATAATTTTTCCCCCCCCCCCCCCCCTCTCTACACCCCCCCATTTTTTTTTTTATTTTTTGTGGCGCAACAGCTCAGCCAACTAATTAGCAGCTGCACAGCTGCGGCTGATGGCGGAAATATGCGTCGAAACTAGGTGAAAATATGCGCAATGCAGAACACTTAAATACCCTTTCGGAGTGCTTTATCAATTTGTCAGCAATGTACCCAATCAATGATTTTTAAATTTATTTCTAGCTGCTCTTAAATCAATTTTAAACATTTGTTAGCTGGCAACAATTTTAAGATTATACGTTTTTTAATAATTTCAAATATTATTCAACAGTGAATTTTAAAACATAAAAAAGTTAGATAACTTTTAAGCCAAATTTTAATTTTGAATTTTTTTCCCAACTAATTTTGCGTTCGCGAAATTTGCTACAGGAGAAAAGCCACAGTTGAGTGGCTCACATATGTGTGTGTGTGTGTGTGTGTGTGTTTGTGTGTGTGTGAGCTTCTGTGTGCTAAGCTTAACAAGGCCAGCATAAATTTATATCTGGCTGACACCTAATGTGCGGCTTAGGCGGTTTTTTTTATATTTTACGTTAGCCCAAGTTAGCCTGTTTTGCCAGACGCAATTAACATGCGTCCAAAAGGACACACAGGATGCATACGCACACACACATACACACACACCTAGGCAGGCACACCTGGACAGTTACGCCCACGCTTAGGGCCGTGTACACGGTTGCAAAAGGTCGTCACAGCTGTGGGCAGCATGAAAAGGGCAGCTGCCTTTGAAACATGGCTCGTCTCTCTGTGTTTGTTGACACAAAAAGGTGTTTGCTTAAAGTAGATGACAAAAAAAAAAAACGAGGGGCCAGGTTGGACAGTTGAGAAGCCTGCACACACACACACACACACACACACACACACACACACTGGTGGTCTGCACTGAACTGTGGGGCAAAGGCAAACTTTAGATGACATGAATGACAGCTCTGGCTGCTGTTGGCTTATGTTTCTTATTTGTGTGCATTATTCTCATCTTACAAACTCAATTACAACAATAATTTTAGAGTAAATATATATTTCAGGGGACATACAAAAAGAACATACTTTCCAACTCAGTTGAAAATTTCATAAAGATCGAAAAAAATAAATCAAATAATTATTTGAGAATGAAAAAATGAAATTTTCATCACGCTATGATGAATTTGTCTATGGAAAAATACAAAATTGTTTATGCTTCGGTTTACGAACGGAAACAAAGGTAGACATGAGTTACACATACATTAAGCTAGGTTTCAGTTCAACTTCGATTTGTCAGATTCTTTTCAATTTGATAATATTGAAATTGTAACATAAGTTTTTCTTATTTTTCCTTTGTAAATCGTTTTGAATTTGTTTTCTTTAAAAATAACTTATTATTCTCTCTTCACTAAAGTCGAACAATATAAATTTTTGACTTCTAACTATGCTTTATAAAGAAAACCATTAAGAAAGAAATATTTTATCCGATTGGGATTAAAATTTGGTTGTTTTTGGGAACATGGTTGCGTACACTAATCAAAGAACATTAACACTTTTTTGCTCGTTTAAAAACTGGGCTATATATAACTTTCACTTAAGCCAAACGTTTATAATTTTCTGAACTTTTAAGCATTTAATTTCTGCTCGATAAACATTCTGTATGGCCCATGGTCCATGCTGCTCTGGTGGCTAATCTAGCTGGGGGGCGGGACTTGAACTGCCTCGCGGTGTCATTTTTCTGCGCGCACAAATGTATGCTATAGAAATTTAAATTGCTCTACAGTTTTTAAAAGCTTTCTATGTAGTGTACTAAGGACCAATTACCAAAAGAATTCTTAAAATACGAGTATTTAAAGATATTTATATAGAACAGTGTAGTGAACAAATTACAATTACATAATTTGCAATACATATATACATACATCTATATACACATACATATACACAAAGGTATATAGTACATATGGATAGATCAATAAATATATAAATATAAATATATATATACTGAATATTGACTTGCAATTTAGTAATTATACAAGCAAAAACTATACAAAATTTATATATGCATGTGCATATAATATATATACGATTCGTAGTCTAGTTCGTTTAGTGGATCAAGCGTTGGCATTATTCGAGTTACAAACCAATCCAAAGCAAAAAAAAAAATAAAATAAAAAAAAACGAAAACCATTTTTATAATCGTAAGAAATATTTCAAAGTGTGTACTGTTAATTAGATGGTTAGCTCAATGCTACAGAAATCGAATACGAAAGCTATGTAAAAATAATAATAACTGTAATATATGCGCCCTATATAACTAAAAAACAAAAAACAAAAAAAAAATAGAAAAAAGTAACTATACTTTGATATATGATAAATATATTTTATAAACAACTTTACTCTTAAACAATAACATTTTAATACTCTGTCTTCAGCCTTAACAAAAAAAAACAAAACAAAAACGAAAATGAAAAACAAGAACAAAATATTGAAAACGAGCAAAAAATGAGCGTGAACTAAAATGAGAAACTCTATTTGTAGGGTCTCGATTGTTTCAAATTAAGCCTAAGCATAAACCAACGAAAAACTATGCACTTGTTAGTTATGTTTAATGTAAATAAGCTTTAAAATGGTTACTTAACTTTTACTCATACTTGATTTATTTTGTTATTAGGACGTTTGACAAAAAATACCTACTTATGTGATCCAACAATTTCTTCTCTTCCATGAAGCTAAAAAAAAAAGAAAAGAAAAAACAAAAGCAAAAGAAAAACAATTATTAACGAAATTAATATAAATTACCAATTATGTAATACATTGACTTAATTAGCTGAGATGTTCAATAATTTCGCCAGGCATTTAGCAAACTCAAAAAAAAAAAAGAAAAACCAAAAGAAATATATATATACATACAATAAACCAAAGCATGAAAGCCAAGAAAAATAAGATAATATTTCAATGGGCTGATCAGCATGGTACTCTCTGAGTTTGGTTCTACTTAAATCAAGCTGAAACTTTCTTTAATTAAGTGCAGAAATCTTTTTACCAGCCAACAGCTCTTCACACTGTGTTCAATCTAACACATGCTGGATTTCCATTAAACTCACTTTTCACTTCTTTCATGCATATAAATTCTTGGTATAAGTATTTATAGTTAATTGAAGCATTGAATTTTTACTTTAAATTTTATTTACAATTTTCATTGAGTAACAATTGCATTTTTAAGAGCAAAACCTCTTGAATTCTAGGCTAGTTATTAAAGAACCCTTTCTTATAAATCATATTCTCACCTCTGGGGAACAAATTAGAAATGAAATATTGCGGCCGGCGCACAAAAGTGTGCTATTCAATTTGCAATGCCAGCTTGTCTGCAAAATCGAAAAATACAAACCGTGAAAGCCCTAAACGACTGCAAAATCTGCATAAAACATGTTACGAATTTGCAGTCCAAAGCTGGCCGCGCCACATTCCCCTTCTAGCCATCATTCAGTACATTTGCTGGGCTGATCAACAAAGCGGCACGCAAATGGCCACAAAATGTTCGTCTGGCATGCAATGGCCCCTAGCCCTAGGCCAGCTACGTTGGCCATTGAGGGAATGGAGGGGGATGGGGGGCATTACAAGCAAGCCAAACTTTTGACTTAATTGGCCAATTGTTTGGGTGGACACAAAAAAAAAAGTTGCATATTTCATCGCGCAACGGCGTCTTAAAGGCGTTCGCACTCGGCCAGGTGGTAAATTTGAATAACTATAATTTCAACTGCCCTACGTTTAGAAGGGGGCGTGTGTCCAGCTAATTGCCGCAGCAATGAAGCACACTTAAATATACTTTTTTCTCCTTTTTAAAACTGAGCCATTGCGAAGTTGTCAAGTGCAAACAACTGGCCAGAGACCAGAGTCTGCAATTAGGTCCACAAATTGCAGGCCACTTAAGTGAAACCCGAGCAGGCTGAGGCACTTCATTGCCCACCAATCAGTACCATTAAAATATATAAGCACTTATAGGAGAGGCTCTTGATTGAAGTTGTTTGAAGTGTGACAGTTGACTGCTATTAAATATTATCATAAAATGTTTTGTATATTATAATATATGTTTTGGCATTGAACCGGCGCTCTCTCTTTTGCCAGTCACGTGCTTTAACCGTGCTTCAACCAAAGACAATTTAAACGCTGTGGGGGTTGAAGGGCGATGTGATAAGTCCGTCATATGTATAAAGGCGTCGATTCTAGCACTTAATAGAGCTGAAGATTTCAGGCCTAGCCCGTTCTATGAGTTTGCCCGCGCCGTATGAGTTTAATTCCGATAATAGATAATCCGTTTCCAAGCAGTCGATTAAAATCGATATCGAAATCCTGTTTTAGAGCAAATCTCCACGGTTTTAAGAATAAGAGTCACCAATTTGACATGTAGCTTCTGAAAAAGTGTTAACAGAATAAATTTTATAGCTACCGCCACAATTTAAAAATAAATTCAAAATAATTTCACTTGTAACTACAATCTTCTGTTAAAATAATCAAAATGACTCACTACAACGTGTTTTAAGTTCATGTTAAACCCCATTCGCATTATAACTATAGCTCTCTGGTAACAAACTCAAAATGACTTATTGCAACGTGTCTAAAGTTCATGTTAAGCCCCAACCGCAGTGTAACCAGAGTTTTCTGTTAAAATATTCAAAATGAATCATTGCAACGTGTCTTAAGTTCATGTTAAACTCCATCCGCATTGTAGCTACAGCATTCTGCTAATAAATTCAAAATAGATCATGACTCATTCCAAAATGACTTAAGTTCATGTTGAGCCCCATCCGCATTGTAAGTAGAGCTTTCTACTAATAAATTCAAACTAGAATTATACTTCAAGACTCATTGCAACAAGTCTTTAGCTCATGTTAAACCCCATCCGCATTGTAACTAGATTTTTTGATTGTTGTAGCTGAATTTATCACATCTGTAATAAATGAAATGCAAATGTACAATGCTTGCTTTCAGTTTGTAACGCGTTCATATTTTTAATTTTGTGCACACAAGTTATATTTGGCGCTAGGCTCATGCCAATCAACGGCCGGCCAGTGCCCCGCGCCCCGACGAGGCTGCCCTCAGTTAACATTCGGCAATTCTTTTTACGCCGGGCAGTTGACTGGCCGTAGTACGACTCAATAGAGTAACGAGCTGCGACTTTAATGCCTTGTATGCGCACGGACAGAAAATATATAAATAATTTACATTTCGCATGGTCACGCACAAATCATGTGAGGGAGGCACAGACAATGCCGACAAAGCGAAGCCCCTGCTACCCTCCAGCCATGGCTGTGCATGGGTCTGGGCGAATTGGGCTGGGAATTGGGTTGGGTTTGGGCCTGGATTTGGGTCTGGTGCTGCATGATGCGTATAAAAGTGACAGTTTAACATGGAAACACACTCAAAATGTTAATTGATATGCAAGGCGAGGCGGGCAGAGGGACAGACTGCGAAAGTTTTCCGCCTTTTTTTTTAGCAGGCGTTGGCAATGAAATTGTTGGTCATGACTGTGAAATTCCGTTGCAGCTTTATCGATGCCCTTTCTCAGCTGTCATTCTGCTCAGTATGAACTACTACTGAAATCAAAGATTATAAAGTTGTCACGTTGAGTGTTAACCGCAAAAATCATGTATACAATTTATATACTAGCTGATGGTATCCTGTCTTGTCCGTTGCAAGTGCTTTTCTGTCAACTTGATCATTAAATGGGGCCTTTGTACAGCCCTTGAATTCGATTAAATAAAATGCCAAAAAGAGGCAGTATGTGTTGGCTATTCAAAATCGGTCAATTTAGGTTTTTTGTAGAGCTTTGAATAAAAGCTTCAAGTTAATTGAAACAAAAATTGGATTGTGTCCATTTTTAAATTGATATTCGACAACCATAAATGTTTTATACAATCAAATCGCCATAAATTTTCTTAAACTTGCGTATAGACTTTTTCGAAACGTAATGATAGCTTTGTTAGACTATATGAGCACAAATCAGTCAATCAATCACTCAGTCAGACGGTCAGTCAATCACTCAGTAGATGTTTAATTTTAGTATTAATCAATATTTGTGTGCTTGATTAAATGTATGTACTATTATTTCGTTTTCCTAGTAATTTTTTTTTATTCCCAAAATACTCGTTGATTACTGTTTGTAAAAGGCGGGTGCATGGTCTGTCAGTTTTTAAATAATTAGGCTTTGCGCGCTCACCCTTTAAATATTTTTTAGTATTTTTTGATATGCTTGGTATTTTGCGGGGAATTTTACTTAATTCATGCAAACGGTCACACTGAACGCGTATCTAACAGTCTCAACAGCTGTTATCTTGTTGTTCTGCTGCTGCTCAGGTGTTTTTGCTTTATTTATCTCTGGATCAATGAGAATGAACATCGATCAGCTAAATGACGACTGCCTGTGCAATATATTGGAGTACTTGACATTGCCAGACCAAATCGCAATGGCCCGGAGCTCGTTGCGGTATGAAGAGCTGCTGGCCGAAATTGTGTGGCGCAAGCCGCGCTACCGTGAGGTATCCATATCGGATGATATGTTAGCGCCACTGAACAAGGAGGACTATATGTACTTTTTCGAGCTGACCAGCACTCACATGGAGAAGCTGTACATCTGGAATGTGCATGACAAGGCGTTCGATTCGTATCTGGGACGGCATTTGATGCGTCCCGAACTGGCCTTTTATCTGTGCCTTAACCTGAACAATCTGCGCGAGCTATGCGTCACCGATAATTACATGAACAACAGCATGATACAGATCGTAACCAAAAGTTGTCCACACCTGCACAGCCTGAGCGTGTCCAGCTCCTACATAACGGGCATGTTTATGGTTGGCCTGCACAATCTGCAGACGCTTGTGGCCCGGGAGTGCTCCATCGAGGCCGAACACCTGGCTGAGCTGCTGGCACAGCTGCAGCTGACCACACTGGACCTCACGTCCAATCGATACAATTTGGAGCAAACCATACTAGAAGCGCCCGCCGCTGGCCTGCTACGTTTGCAGCGCTTGGGCATCTCTGATGCACAGGACTGTGGCTTTCGCATCGCTGAGCAGCTGCCACAGCTGAAGGAGCTGGTGGTCAGCTATCATGGTGTTATGGCGCAGGACTTGCACGATATGCTGGACACAACGCGGCAGTTAGTTGAGTCCTCGGACACGAAATTCCCAAAGCGCCTGCAATCGATTATGTGCAATGTGGTCGATGTGGAAGTAGCCCTAGAGCAGATAACTGGCCTGGAGACGCGCTGTCCGCGAGAATCTCCCAAGTTCTGTGAGATTTTAAAGATAATTTACAAATGCAAATAGGCCATCAAATGTTGCTACTCGGTAGCTATTTTTAGATCAATGCAGTTGGCATTCTAATATTGGCATGAAGTGCATGTACATATGTGCATATGTACAGTGGAAGCCCGCTTAGGCGAATATCTAAGGTTAACGTTTTCTGCCCCCTAATGTGATTACGTAAATAGTAAAAAGACAACAAAACATACACTCAATCTTTTCCAAATTTTTACCAAAGTTCTTTATGATTAATAAAAGACAACGTATAGAATCGATTGATTCAAGATATCTTGCTGCCATTTCATATCCAGATCTGTTTGGTGTCCGCTAATTACTTGTCTTACCAAAGAGACATCATAAACACTAAATTCTCCAATTTGCGGCGCTGAGCAGCTTTTGGAGAGAAGCGACACGAGCGCATGCCGAATGCGTTTTTTTTAATGCTCACACGAGCAACATGGTCAGTCGGCAGCCTGCCTCTGGCATAGCTGGTCGGTGCTTTGGAGCATTCGTTATATGTGTGCTTTATATGAAATATATATTATCTTAGATACTCAATTGCTTAATTGTAAAAGTAAATTTTAAAATAAAACCATTTTTTGCAGTAATTGCAAAATAATTGGTTTCACTATTCTTTTTGCACAAGTTCATGTATTAGCTTTGGCGACAGCTTCATAAGAGACTAAGAGACTAGTTTGAATAGAAATAGACAGACGGACAGGTTGAAAGACGGACTCGGTTATTGATGCTGATCTGGAATATATATACTTTAAGGGTTCGGAATTATCTCCTTCTATGTGTTCCACATTCCATGACAAAATCAGAATTCCCTCTACAAGAGTATAAAAAAAAGAAACAAAATTGCAAATGTTTTGCTTCAACGAAATTCTGTCGAAAACATCGGCATAGAATCTATATTTTTCGATTCCAAAATTGTTATAAATATTTGTATAATGAGAACAGCAAATTCTTTCGGCTTATAGAACATTATGGCTGAAATATCTTGTTCAATCTCTACGTTTGATTAAGGTGTTTGCATATCCGGCATCTTTATACTCTAAAGTCCCTACCCAACGTGTTATTTTGTTGTTTCCGAAGTTTTTACTTCTGCCATTAAACAATCTTAATGCTCAATATCACCTTGTTTGTCCGCACATTTAAAATTATAATTTTAATAAAAATGGAAGTTATCTGTCAATCAGAAAATATATATGCGGTTGCCCACTTTGCAATAAATAACTAAAAAACATTACATAATTATTAATTAATTCTGTTAATTCTTTAATTACCTTTATATAAAAGTTTTGCATTCTACTTGAATATTCACTTCTGCTGACTTAAATGTTTTGTTTTGTTCACCCTTTTTAAATATAGGTGAAATCATTTTGTCCTTTGTGAAGTTGCTTATCAAATATTCAATCATTTTTGCAATTGTCTCTTTTTAGCTGTTAGCTTTTAAACAAGATTTACAAAGACCCGAAGCTAAGAGCACATTCTCATTTTTTAAAGCATTTATCGCTCTTTAGGTTTAGCTTGAGAGACTTAAATAGATTGAGAGACATCAAATCTGAATTCCGATTTTGTTCTCTTGAATTCCATCTTCTTTTGCCTTCACTCAGCTCAGTATTGTATTTGGTTCCATAAGCTCCAGTCAAGTTTTCTATTCTGCACAATTCGTTTTAAAGTCAACATCAAAATAATATTTTGATCATGTTTTAAATGCATATAGGTTTGTTCTGTATTGTTTTATTTTCAACGCGAGAAATATATAGCAATAGTTTGTTAGTCTGTGAAAGATTGAACAGTCAATGCTTAATGTATAAAAATTAGTATGCCCATTTATTAATATCCTTTCATGGTTAATTAAAGCAACATGCAATGTTAACAAGAAAATGAAAGCAATTCGTTGAAGTGAAAGAAAATTTCAAAGTTGTATAATAACTGGACTCAAATATGAGAACATTACACCAGAGAAAATGCCAGTTACAAGCATCGCGGCGGCAAACATGCCAGCGGTTATTTGGTATTTGACATTAACCGTCTGTGGAGCATACATCATGCCCAAGGAACTTAGATAGCCGGAGCTATATGACATAATAATCGCAATGATCCAATATAACCAATCGTTGCTAATAAAAACCGGTAGAGTTCTAACAATCTCTCTCGGTGCATAATTACAGAATATCAGTAAGGGTATAAAAACGACACGTAAAACTACAGGCACAACCAAAAATTTCGGTCTCGGCCATTGTATCCATGAAGTGGTCAAGCTTCCAAGCATCGCGAACACATTGAACGTTAGGAAACAGGTGAGTAGTGTGAAATACTTTTCGCTAATTATGAAATCATCGGAACGCTTGATATCCGAGTGGACGGCTGGAAAAACAGCTAATGTAACAAAGAAGGTGAAAAATACGTTAAAAAGCTGTGGCGAAGCTTTCTTAAATATTTGCCAATAGGGTACATTTAGCTGGGTGTTCGACTCGGATTTCTTTTCGCTGCTCAGCCTTTCATAATGCTTAAAGAATTTGTTTAAAGGCAGCGCGAAATACGTGTCGAAGCAAAAGAGTAATATCAAAATCGCAGTTAAAAAATAATATATAGCCGATGTTCGCATCGAGGTGAAAAACGTGGCACATAACATAGACATAATGGTGGCAAAACATCCGCTTATATTTGATCCCAAAACTACAGCACCCGTATATTTGGGTGGTAAGGCCGCAACGAGTCCATAAATAGTGCTCTGATAGATGCCGTTGCACTGAAAATAGAAAATTGTACATATGCCGAAAGTTTAAACAAAAAAAAGAGTTGTTTCGATTGTGCTGAAGATTAAATACCCTGCATAGTGGAGCTAAATAGTCGGATGTTACTTATATATTACGATCATAGCTCATAATTGCTGCGTTTAACGAATAACGAATATCTATCACCGCAAAGAAATGTTGACAGTGGATTTAGGATAAGATTTGTTCATAGAAAAACTCTATTAGAATTATGTTTAGCGGCTGCATAGCGTTGAGCTTCTCAGACAGCTCTTATCCAGTTTATCTGGATCGATTTAGAACAGAAACAGACTGACTAATAATTTGTATTCTTTATAGAATTGAATATGACTCCTCCCATGCGGTAAATTATAATACCCCACGCACGTGTATGATTAATTTCATTGTTTATCCGGACTCACCATGTTTATAAGCACAATGGAAGACATTGTAGTCCAAAAGAATATGCCAGGCCACTATTTCGAAATAGGTGAAAACAAATTAAGTTTGAATAATAAGTATAGGAAAATGAGCCTACCTCGGATGAGTCCACCATAGCGAGCACAACAGTTATTATCAGAATAACCAGTTCGAATAGGATGCTAAATACAATGCGCTTGGTCAGGTCACCGCCAAAATTCATGAATATGTTGATCCAATTAAAAAGGACATTAGGGATTTGTGAAGCAAAGCCCATATTCTGCATAAAGTTTCCTCGATAATTTTCCTCAGTGTGAACTGTGTAATTTTCACCCAACTTAAAGTCCTCAAAGTATGATTTTGCTGTAATAAACATATTCCAGGGCATTAGGGTGCCCAGCCCGTGCAGCACAAAGATGAAGAAAACTAGTTTATATTTATCCTCTGGCGGCTGTAGGGTTGACACAAGTTTTGACATCATGGAGCCAGATCCTTTCCCATTGGGGTCCGCCTTCATTTGAGATTCCCATGATGGATTCAGTTTCACTGGCCGCTTTTCATCAATGAAAGGCGACTCTTCACCTTTTCTGTTTGCCATTTCGTTTTATCGGATGCTTGCTTTAAAAGGCGGGCGCGGCTTTAATTAACTGTTAATTGTTAGGTTAGCAACAGGTTCCACGGGTTCCACGAGCTTGTAGCTGGCACCAAAACCTGGTCAGGTAAAGTTTTAACTGATTCTAGGCAAGAAAAGGCACTTTTATAATCAGATTACGATTGAACTCGATTATTTATAGTCCATGGGAAAAGATAAGGTTCACAACGAGGTTGGTTGGCCAACTTTCTGCGTTGCCAGATTGCCGAAATCAATCGAATAGCCTTGAAATAGATATTAAAAGCAAAATAAAACAAAAAGTTCAATAATTTTGGCTAACATTTCGCATATTCTTAAATTTTTTCTTATGGAATTTCTTAAATATTTGTTTAACTTTGGTACAGGAAATTCCTTATGTGCATAAAATTAGCGGCGGTGACTTAACGCCGATTTTCGGTACTTGGTATCGGAAAAGGAATCGGTCACTTTTAAATGCATTTATTTATGTTTTTAAGCACAGAACCTAATAAATTGAAATGCAGAATTGCAGAAAATTAAATTATTGACTATAAATACACGATTAAAGCCTATAGTTTAATCTAGCCAACTGTGAAAATTTAATTAAAATCGTTGGTACCATTTTTAAGATATTTGGAAAAGAGTGCGGCAACCCCCTTGTCAGACCCATATAAAATGACCGGCAAAATCAACCTTGTTTTTGAACCATAATTTCTTAACTCAGAGACATTGGCCCTCAATGCACGCTATACCCTCTTGTATATGCATATTTTAAGAAGCTTTAGGCACTAATTTTAGGTAAATGGACGGTACAGATTTTGAGAAAATTAATTAATTGTAAGCCAACCTCATATATGTAGTTTATTCATCGCCGCTAATTTGACGCACATAAATTCTTTTAGTGGGAACCATTTTATTCATGTGGCAACTACACATCGATATGCTGGTCATCGATTTTTAAAGATTAAACCTATCGATTTTCTTTTGAGATTTAGTGAAAATGGCATCCATAAGATTGGGAGATTATATTGTTATTCAACGTCAAAAGTACACGAAATTGCAAAAATTTGGAAGCCTTGATGCAACAGCCACATTGGGTAAGGAGCACCTGGAGCTGAAGTCGCTGCTGGATCAACCGTACGGCTCCACGTTCAAGATGTGCGTCAAGGAGTCAAAGGTGGGCAAACGTGGGGCCCAGCGGCAGCACCGGCTCGAGCTGTGCACCGAAAATGAATTGCGTAGCATACGGGATGTACTTAATATTTCCAGCAGTGGAGCCGACAATCGGGACATCAGCGACAATGGCGAGGCGCAGTCTCTCAAGTCCGCGGTATGTAGGGCTCAGGTTTAGCGCCCGTTCTTACAAAGAAGGAAAGAAAGAAAGAAAACAAAAAACAACATCAACATTAATTTGCAGGACATTGAGCAGCTGCGCGAGGCGTGTAACGAGTCCAGCAAGATAATTGAGAAGCTGGTGGAGAACTCGAAAACATTTCACACACGCACCGAGTACTCACAGGACAAATATCTGCTGAAGAAGGAGAAAAAGTACTTTGAGTTTGTCCAAATCCGCCAGCCCAGCATACGTCTTATGGCCGACATATTCCATCGACAGGATGCTGATAAGATAATGGGCATACGCGTGGATACGCTCTCCCAAATAATCTCCTACTCGGGTGTCTCTGGCTTTGGCAGCTATTTGTTGTACGAGAGCGGCACGAATGGCCTCCTGCCGGCGGCCATGCTGAACTCCATGGGTGCCGGCACAGAGGCAACTCTTGTACACATGCATCCCGGCAATGTGCCACAAAAGCAAGCTCTGCTGGCCCTCAAATTGCCACTGGAACAGCAGCAGCGCTGTATCTCGGTTAATCTGTATTCGGTGCTGCGTGAGTTTTATCAGGGCGACAAGCAGGAGGCGAAAACAGAAGCTCCCACAGAAGTGGAAACAGCGGAGTCAACCAAGGAGACGGCGGAACTAGTGACGCCCACAGAAGACAGCGATACCAACACGGAGGAGCAGAGCGACAACATTGAGCCCAGTTCCAAGAAGGTCAAATTGGATGAATCGTCAAACTGTAAGCAATCTATATATAAAGTTGTTTTTTCCTAAATAACTAAATTGATTTATCGTAAGAGGATAGGAACAACTTTTAAGAGTAGTGAAAGAACCATGTTCAAAAGTACCCCCCAAGTGGAGAAATTTTGTGAAAATGGCAGCATAAAACAATTTGCTCTTGTAACTTAGCCATCAAATGTATAACGGACACAAGGAAACATCTCCAACCTGATAAACTGACAATATAAATACTAAGATGATTAACGCTTTAACAAAATGCTAATATGCAACTATTAAGACGATGGTGTTTAACACTGTTACTGTTACGGTTACTGTATGAATGGACGAGCTATGTCTTATGAAATGAACTTATTTTAAAATTTGCCTTAACAATTAGGCAATTATATCTTATATAATATATCTTACATTCATAATCACAAATTCAGCAAAAATGCGTGCAGATCTGCAAGAACCAGCTTTGCCAGAGGCAAGCTAACGACTGGACCTGTTGCTCGTGAGAGCATCAAAAAGATGCGTTCGTTTTGGCTTTGCTGAGCGACAGCCAATCGGAACAAATGAATTACAATTATTAGCACGTTCACACACAACACAATGCAATACAATCGTAATTTTAATTCTGCTTATAGAATTCAACAAGTGTGCTCTGCGGGGGCTACCATGTACTCTCTTTTAGAGAGTTACAAAAAGTAAGATACTTGATCTGTATACGAGCGAGAGATTGATTGATACGAACGGACAGACAGACAGCCGGGCATGGTAAGATTGACTCAGCTATTGATGCCGATCAAGATATATAGTTTATGTGGTCGGATATGCTTCCTTCTGCCTGGTTTACACATTTGCACAAAACCATTTTCAAATGAGACGTGTTTTGCTATTTTGGAAAATCAATCGCCAATCAAACGAATGATATATTTCAATTATCTTTTAATTTAACTTAAAGCAATCAACAAATCCGGGCCGCTGCGCTGGCAACTGGAGAACAAACGCGCCGCTGCGCTGATGAATGCAAAGTTCGATAGCCTGGTGATGGCTGCCAAGGAGCATCCGTCGAATATATTGCAGGCAATGCTGCCGCTGGTGAAACCCTCGCGACCCATTGTTATCTTCAGCACGTGCAAGGAGCTGCTGCAGGAAACTTATATGGAGCTGAAGACGACCGGCAAGGTGACCAATCTGCATGTGACCTCCAACTGGATGCGCATGTATCAAATACTGCCAAATCGCTCCCATCCCGAGGTCAACATGAGCGGCAACAGTGGCTACCTTTTGACGGGCTACACACTGAAATAACTGAAAAATTAATTAGGGACCAGCTGGCAAAAGCTGTCACCAGCAAAAAAAAAATAGTTATGTAGTTAGTTAAACGACAACTAGGTTATATTACTAATCATACAATGTATGTTGTATGTTTAGTAGTTATATGCAGAAGCCATAACCGGGGCGTAATACAGTATACGCTCGCTTAAGCGTACAGCCGGACAACTTAAACGTTGGAGAAATAGTTTTTCCATTTTGTATTGTACTGTATGGTATGAATGTATTTTATACATTTCTCAGTAATATTTCATTTAGATGATGAAGAGTGAATCTATCAGATCTTCAAATTGTCGAAGATTTTCAAAAATATTCTCTTGAAAAATACAATTTGGGAAGATAAAAACTTTCCGACTCCAAGACTTACCAGATTTCTTGCTTTTAATTTGCGTATGTTCTTCCGTTTGATCGTTTAACATAGCTGTGTATAGCTAATAGCTTAAACCTTTAGGAATTATTTTTGTACCTTCTAGCAGATCGTCTAAACCTCCCTCTTTAACTGCCGGATAAGCTTTCGATGAATTGCGTATCACAGAATGATCCAATATACCACTTTTATCCACACTTAATGTCATCAACTGATCCTCCATATAAATTCGATCTTTTAAAACAGACGAACGGGCGGACAGACATTGCTAGTAGGAAATGCTTCCATTATACCCTTTAAACCATTATACATAAGTAAATAGAGTGTTCCAGACAAGAGAGCTGTTCTTCAAAGAGTGCGCTCACTGTATGCCAATAAATAGATGTCCAATTTTGGATAATATCATGCAATGTTTTATGAATACTATTTAGGTTTTGATACATGTTCGTTTCTATAGATCAGTTCAATGTGTTTGTTAGCGTGTGAATTTGTTGTGTACGAGTATTTATTATGTATGAGCATTTGTTGTGTGTGTATTCGCTGTGTGTCTGTGTGTAGATACAGCGCTCCATTTGTCCCGTGCTAAGATTTAAATAGCCGGCACATTCTTTAGCACATAATAGTGTCCGCATTCGCAGCGCTTGGGGTTGCCCTTCTCCAGCCACATCCACTTGGGTGCACGATCGCCCAGGCACAAGCAGCCCACGAGGCGACCGTCAAATGCCGACGGTATGACCGTCGGATCATTCTCTCTGCCTGCGCCCCGCTTCATGGGTCTCTTCATGGCCCACGGATCGTTGCAGCCCGCCTGGCGTAGCATTAGCTCGCGCTTAAAAATGCCCGTGGCCAGCTCCATGTCATCGGTCAGCTCTGTGGCAGTCAAAGCAGCTGCATTATGCTAGACCAAGACCTGCGCCTGATTCTCACTCACCTTTCTTCAAGACCGGAGTTGTGGATATAGCACGCGTGCCTGTTCCGTCCTTGACCCCAAAGACGCCGAGCATACGCTTTAAGCCGAGCTGACGCAGCACTGCGCCGAGCTTCCCCTCGCCGCGTTGCGTCAACTGCGAGACGAGACGCTTTGATGCGAAAGGAGATTTGAGTAGTCGCGAGATGAAAGACGACATCTTGACTTTTCAAATTTGTTTTTAATATATTTGTTGAAAATAAATATATACGTCTAGCTCAATATAGCATCCGTTTCCTTTGCAAAGATGAAAAGCAATGAGCTCCCACATGTAGAAATGCTCAAAAGCTATATACATATACAAATTGTAGGCCTACTAGGAGGATTACTTTAAATCGTTAGTTACAATTCTCAACTGGTTCCAGCGTTGATCAGGGAACAAACCTTAAGAACTAGAACGCCGAACTTTTCGTAGTAGTCGCCTCTCGGGACGAGCGTGATCTCTAAGGTAAAGCTCTAAAAATGCCAAACGAATATATATTTTTTTCTTAGCCGATCTGCTTTTAAAATCTACCTCATAATGCACGTGAGAAGCGGTTCAATCGACTGTCTTTAAATTTTATTGTTAAACTTTACTTTAGAAATAAATAAGTGCGTTCTTCAGCGGTTTCGATCCACGCTCTAGACAGGAAAATAGGCGAAAAACGATCATGTAAAACGCCATTTGAGATGCGACTGCGAAAATCCACCTTTCCCAGTGAAATTTCGCTCGTCCTGATCAGAGCCGGGCTACGCCTACTAGTCCTACATATCTTGGTGTAATTGAAATGGGTTATATCTTTTTTAAAGTAGTTTATTTAAACCTCTTTTTACACGCTCTTTTCCATTGCTGCAACTAACTCGGCCAGCTCCAAGTTAAGAATTATGTTAATAAAAACTGTACCGGGACGCGGCGTATATTGCATTTGGTTTTGCATTTCTCTTCAATTCAATTTGTTTTGGATTGATGTTTGTTTATTTGGAAAGCTATTTTGTTGACTTTTAGCTTAATAGTTGTTGTTTGTTTGTTTGTGTGTGTGTTTTGTCGTTTTTGTTATTAATTGGTTTATTTAATTAATTAATAATAACTTTAAACTGCTGCCTTCTCGACCAGCTTGAACCAGTGGCCGCACTCACAACGCTTCTGGTTGCCCTTCTGCAGCCACATCCACTGCACGTAGGTCTGATCCTCTTCGCCTGCGGGTGTGAAATGCGTACGGAAATTAATTGTTTTTCCTGTTATCAGTTGTTCAGCCAGTCTACTCACAGATGCAGCCCACAATGCGGGCATCGAAGGCCGATGGAATCAAGTTGGGGTTCTCCTTGGTGCCAGCACCGCGCTTGAACACCTTCATGTCGAAGGGATTATCGTTGCCGGCCGCCTTCAGCAACAGTTCGCGCTTCTCAATGCCCGTGGCGTGCTCCAAGGGATCGTTCATCACTGCAGAAAGGAAAATATTTATAAATTGATAAGCTCTGATAAGCGCGCATTTTATATACCCTTACAGAGGGTGTCACGTCAAGTGAGGGAGACCATTTCGAGCTCATAAATTATATATACTCTGGAGCAATACCAACAGCCGATTCGCTATAGCCAGGCCCAACTGTATGCCTAACATATGTACAAGATCACAAACAGCTAGGTGCTTCCTCTTGTTGTGATAACAATCTATGCCAAAACCCCTTCACACTGCGCCCCTGCTCGCGTTTACAGTTGCTGAATCAGCTGTGTGCGCATATTGGTTATATAAACGTACACACAGCGAGCCTCTACTCCTTACACACATTCACACTCACTGTCCAACTGTTGTTGTATCAGTTAGTGTTTGGAAACTCCGCGAGGTGCGAAATACGCTGGCTGCGTTCACCTTTTGCTAAAACCCATAAAAACACAATTTTCACTGGGCGCAGCTATTACATAACCTCCCCCGCACACTTTTCACCATCTAAAATCTGGCTAAAACTTTGTTGCACTCACAGCAAGGTCTATATTGCCTGCTTTTTGTTGAATCCGCATTATGTAATACGGCTTATGGAGGCGCCTTGGAAGCAACGGATTGGCTGCCACACGCGCGGACAAGGCGGACGTGACGGCGAAGTTGCGCCGTTTTGGGCCGCAATTCTTACTTACTTTTGCAGGTGCGAACGGAGTGGTATGTCACATTTTGGCGTGCGGCGGCACGCAGCGCCATGCGTCCACAGATTGATGCCATTATTGTTCGGTAAGCACAAAATTTGTTGGTCTTGGGAGCGTTGAACAGCCGAATTCTTTCGTAATTTTTCACAGCGAGACTCAGGGCAGGCGTTGGTTCATGAGTTGTGTACTTCAGCTCGAAGCTGGTTCGATTATGCTGCACTATCGAGCTAGTTTGCCATAAAGTTCAATGAACTGCGCAATTTTGAGCTACGTGAAGTTGGCTGCACGGCGTTGCCAGATATTTGGTACACAACAAATGCCGCCAAATAGGCGGTAATGTACCATAAATCAAAATGAGATGTAAATTTATTTAATTCGTGTTTGCAAAGGCACATAATATGGATTTAAGTTTAAAATAGTGTCAGAGTACTAAATATTTGTTTGACAGAGCTATAATATAGCTTATAGCACTGCTTATAAAAATCCGTCCACTGTTGTTGCCCCGACAACCAAAAAGAGTACACAAAAATATTTGTCAAAACAGAAAAACCCAATTAAAAAACAAAAATCAGCAACATGACCAATAAGCCGACAATTTGTTTTGATATATCAAAAAATGAACGCTTTCAAATTACGGACAACTATAAGATGCTGCATCGCAAGCTGAAGGCGCATTGGAATGTGGAGCAGTAAGTCGAATTATCAGATATATGTATATAGTCGTAAAGTCCATGTCTGTTTATGCGACCCGCAGAAGCGATGTCGAGCTGAACAAGGAATCTTTGACGCGCTCAAAGATCTTTGTGCTGGCGGGACCACAAGATCGCTTCACCGAGGAGGAGTTCGATGCGCTCAAGGAGTACGTGGATCAGTCGGGCGGCAGCTTGTTGGTGCTGCTCGGCGAGGGCGGCGAGCAGGAGTTCAATACGAATGTCAACTTCTTTCTGGAGCAGTACGGCATCTACATCAACAACGACAACGTTGTGCGTCCGCATTACTACAAGAATTTCCATCCCAAAGAGTGCATTGTCGGCGGCGGCGTTGTCTGCGAGTCCATGTGGCGGCATCTGCTCAAACTGGACATCGAGAAGGTGGACTACGATTTCAGCGATGAGAAGTACAAGATACACTTTCAGTATCCATACGGAGCTACCCTAAATGTCTCCGAGCCGGCCAATGTGCTGCTAACAACCGGACCCGTTGTCTACCCCTTCAATCGCCCGCTGGCTGGTTACTTTAGCAATGCCAAGGGCGGCAAGATTTTGGCTCTGGGCTCTGGCTATATATGGCATGATAAGTATCTGCAGGACAAGACCAACGATGCCATGTTGGAGTATATGCTGCAGCTGCTGGGCACGGGCGAGATAAGCTATACGCATTTGGACTTTAATGATGTGGAGGTGCGTTAGCTTTATACTCCCTGCACCCATTGAAAGGGGTATTAAAAGGGGTATATTGGTTAAGTTTAGTTTCAGACAGCAGAACTTATATGCTCGATTAGCATCAAGAGCCGAGAAGATTAAGCCGTACCTTTGTATGTCGATGTTAGAGTTTGGCCTGTTTTACATCACCCATCTTCTCTCTGTTAAGGGAAGGAAGCAGAAAACTTCGATACAATAAAGTATATATATTCATGGTCAGAATTAACAGACGAGCTAATATAGTCCATCTGTTTCTATGCGCAGGAAGGTAGCCTTTCCTTCTCTTCTTGCTTAGGCATATTCCTGGGGTTAAAGGAGCTAAAAACACAAAATGTTCAATTTATTTGCATAGCTCTCCGCGTTTCTACTCATTAAGATGAAAAGCCTTCATATTCTAATCTTATAGTAAAAATACAGAAGTTAGTTAAGAATAAATAAATAGGATAAATAACAGACGTGTTTATAGGTGAGTTGGAATGAAGGCACGCTTGCAGAGTATCTCCTAGTCGGGTAAAAGCGACTAGAGCAATCTTAGCAATCTTATGTTTCTAACTATTCCATTCTATTTCCAACAGCTAAACGACAACAAGCACTTCACGGATTTGGCTTTCCTGGCCGATATGCCCAAGGCCTGTCTGATCGACTCCATTGGCACGGAGATGCCCGCGGATTTTAAGCAAATGTTCGACATGACCCTTTGCTCGCTGAGCAATCGTTTGCTGAAGGATGTGATCGATACGTACGAGCAGTTGCATGTGAATTACGAACCGTTGCGCATTATTAAGCCGCAATTTGAGATACCGCTGCCGGCGCTGCAATTGGCCACATTTCCGCCAATTTTCAGTGAGCCGCCGGCGCCGCCGCTGGAGCTGTTCGATCTGGACGAGACCTTCAGTCCGGCACGCACACAGCTGGCGCAAATGACCGGGCAGTGCCTACAGGCGCTGCAGTCCAAGGAGTCGTCTCGTCGTGCGCCCAATCAGCGCGAGCTCGAGAACTATGTGAAGGAGTGTGCGCGCATCACGGCCATCATCAGGGAGCAGCAGGAGATGCCCGCCCGCGAAATACTCAACATTGTGGCGCGACAGATAACCAGCTATGCGCCCTATGCGGAGGACTAGACTCTAGCAGGTGATCCAATTACCATTAACAGCCAGCACTGCGCATTCCTTTCAAGCTTTTGCTGTTTTTTCATATACTCTTGCGACGGGTTAGTTATACTTGAGACACGTAATGTGCAACAGATATTTATAAGCAGATCAAGTAGATATATATATATAGATATATATATATATATATATGTTCCTGTTTTAGAGTCCAAGTCCAAGTCTTTATGGTAATGTTCGTCTGTCTGTCGCCTGCTTTTCAAAATAATTGACTTTGATATTTTAATTGATTTGATTTGATCGGACATCCGATTTTGATACTTATCTTTACTAAGACGGGCAATTTGAAGCTTTAGTGTGATTGGGACTTTATCTTAAAACCTTATCAACATTGAAAGATCGATCGAGCAGATATATTTCTGTTTCATTGAATATCCCGTATTCCTTTATATAGTTATTTCAGTTATATTCCTTTTCTCATATATATAGCTTCCATAAGAAAAATATGTAGTAGAATCGGTCTAAGTGTAAGTTTCTATAAGAACAACGTTTTGTTAATTAAAGTATTCCAATAAAACTCATCTTTTACATTCTTTATTACGCCCATAATTTATAGACAATATTTAAACAACATCTGGGTACTATATCTTATATAGCTCACATAGGGAAAAAACGATAAAACTTTAGTTCTTGTAAAAAGAGACTTTCTTATGATATTCAATATATGCCACAATAAACAGAGGCATTTTCCGACCAAAATATGCACAATCTCCCTTAAGAATCGGACTACTTTATCATATATGTAGGTGCTAGAGGAACATGAAATACTTCATTGTTTCTCAAGATATTCCACTCAAAATCAGCTTTCTATGCTGCCTTATGTAGGGGCAATATCTTTCATTATCGGGGTCTTATATTAAATTTGATTATATATCTGCAAGAGTATTCTATCTTCGGCCAACCGAACACAAATTTTCTTTCATATATTATTTTTATTTCTTATATATTTTTTTTTCGTTCGCAAAATAAGCAAATTTAGCATTTTGTTTGAGGGTTTTTTGAGCAAATTGTAAACCAAGTCCGTTTTATGTAAACATGTTGGCGACTCGTATTCAAACATGGCCGGCGTTCTCCCGACTCCCGACGCCCTAGCTCCGGCACCCCTGCTCCGACTCCCTTGCCAGCCGCCTCCCGCCGGCGACTCTTGAGTTTGTTAAAACTTTGCTTCAATTACGCAGAAGGTGCAGAACATTTTGGTCCGTAACACAAAACCTGTGGGAAGTAAAGCTATATACTTACCAGATATATAACCAAAAATTGTTTACTGCAAATGCGCTCTTCACACAATTAATTATTTTTATTAATATTTTCCACAAACGAGCGAGTGGCGGGGTAGGGATGGGGAGAGGGGGGATTGATATTCCCTAGGGGCGGCAGCCTAGTTTAGTTGCTCAGTTTTTAGGTGTCGACAATTTGTTTTCCTTTTTAGGGGAACGCACGCCGGCTGCTAATTGTGCTGTGGGGTCGCCTAGGAGGAGGGGGTCGCCCAGGCTGAGGGGGTGTGTGTGTGTGTGGGTGTGTGTGAAACCGCTAGTTAATGCTTGTCACAACAAATGCCTGTCATCAATCGCAGCTCCTCGATGCTCTGGGGATCTGCGACATTCACATAAAAAGCAACTGTTTGCCCGAGAATATCCTGTAAAAAAGAAGAAAAACATTCCAACAACTGACGCTTGTAAATTTCTTTCGAATTTTTATCACGAGAGTCCCATTAAAGGAACTCCCAGTCCAAAGTCTCTGGAGCTTACGAGCAGCTGCAGCTGAAAGCATTTGCTGAACTTCACATCCTTGTCCGGATATAGTAGAGATTGCGAATATAGCTTTAGACTGAAATTTGTTTGTTTAAAAATTAATGCGATTTGTTATACGGTTGCTTGGGCTTTTTTTACCCTTGTAGAGGCTATTATCTCCGACCCATCAATAGCTGAGTTAATATAGCCATGTCCGTCTGTCCAGGTCCAGGCATTTGGAAGCCTCTTCGGGTTTTTTGGTCGATAAGCAAAAGCTGATCAATATCGGTCTGCTCTATCGTATAACTTTTAAAGGAACAATACAAAAAAAAGATATCTTAGTGAAGTTCAGCACGAGGCTCTCTATGTTCAATTTAAAGGGAAATAGGTTTCTTTTTTGTAAGAGTTATAGCATATGGTAGATGATACTCTGTCTAATCGCTTAGGGGACTTGTCCGTTCTGTTTTATTCCAGGCCATTTTGCTATATTTCTTTAGCTGAGTCCATGACCCACGAACATTGCCAACTTCTGACTGCGCTCGGGTGGTCAATCAATCAATATTGAAAATTCCCACAAGCGTTTGCCGCATTCAATGCGCTGTTCCATGTGGTGGCCATTTTGTAGACCGCCGGGTAGCACTATGGGGGCACGAGTTGTCTGTGTGTGTGTGTGTGGGGGAGGGGCAATAAGCTGCAAGTAAAAAAGTAAAAAGAGGTTATATTGAAATACGATCTGAGGCAAGTAGGAAGTTACCTTGAGTGCATTTCTATATATTGACAGTGACAATGCTGTCCAAGAGAACGTTGTCGTTTTTGTTGTAGTCTTTGGTTGTTCATTCATGGTTTCAGTCGGGCAAACAGGTTCACAGGCTCAACAGAAGCCGCACAAGTTTTTCCTCAGCCTTCTCCATTTGCTGTCGCTTCTTTCACTTTAAACAGAATATAACGAAAGCGAAAAAAATAAAAATAAAATCTAAATGCAACTCGCAGACCATTTCCCAAAGTCTGAACAAACTCACAACAGCTGTGTTTGTTGTTGTTCTTGTTGTTGTTGTTGTTGTTGTTGCCTTTGCACTTCCGCCCCGGCTCAGCTCTGGGCCCCTTCCCCTGTCCCTGCCCCTGTACGGCCGTGCAAATATCATCAAAAGTCAAGAGGTTTGTTTGACTTTTAGTGGCATCCTTTTTAGCAGCTGTGATTGCTCACTGTCTCGGCCCACAGACAGCCTGGCCTATAGCTAATACACTTACTCGAAGAAAAACAAAATGTGTCGCACATTTGTCACCTGTTCGGAAAATTCCGGGAAAACCCTCATGAAAAGCGTGCCTTGGCGGTGGTCGCTGCCCCGCCCCGCCCCGCCCAGCACACTGATGCGGGTCGCTGGCGAACATCGTTTTAATTAAATTACACCACCAAAACGTGCGACATCACAATAATTTTCATTGTCAAAAAATGGGCATCATAAAAAACAACACGTCTGCATTGTATACCCCACAGATACAACAACAGCAACAACAACAACAACAACTATCACGGCAAGCAACAACAAGCTGTGGAAGCGAAAGAGCTAGAGGAAGACAGACACACACACGCCAACACTTGGAAAGAATGTAACAATCAATTAACAGGTAAGCGGCCTAGAGCTGCAGCAGCATCCAGCTTAAATATTTCATTTAACCCTTATGCGATCTTTGGGACATGTATAAAATATATCAACTACCTCTTAAGAACAATCAAATGTGCCACGAGCTCTGTTCGCTAAGCTATTCTATCAAGTGTGAGTCTTAAAAAAATGGCTCAATTCATTATTTATTAATTAGTTTTTTAAATGTATAAATTTTTTTATATAAATATTTGAGCTCTTCCATTATTATTACACCCTTGTAGAGGATATTATAATTTTGTCGTGAAATGTGTAACATACGAAGAAGAGATCTCCGACCCCAAAAAGTATCTTGACCAAACCAAATTAACCATTTACCATTTATTAGTTTGAATATGCTCCCTATATAATATATGTATGTATATGCAGAATATTTTGTTTTCCAGGATATTTTCATCAAACTCCTTAACATTTACGAGTTTCACTAATGCATTAAATCTTTGGCATGACGAATATATTTTTACTTTCTCGCTTCTTTTTTTAATTATTATCTTTTATTTGTCATAATTCTGGCTAGACCCTGGCGCACACAAGGGTTAACCATCCAAGTCTCGCTTAGCACGCTTCGTTGTCAACTTTGGGCTGTTGTTGTTGTTGTTTTAGTTTTGGATGTCTTGGCAATGGCCTCTGGGAACATTGGAACCCCATTATTGAAATAGAAAGCTTGTCTTTTATGCTATTGTCATTGTTATTAATTTGTCATAAGGCCGCGTTGTACAACAGGCTCTAATGATGCATGTAAATGCAAAACAAATCACATGCCTCGAACAGACCGGACTCCAAACTGCAACATTTGAAAAAAACTAACAAAATTTAAAGCGCGTGTACAATTTAAAATGAAATAAAATCAGACTGTGGCAGCTTTCGAAATTTTATGAGCATGTTGCGCTTATTAGCCGCACTGCGAGAAATGGCGACAGGCCACAACAGCATCAACAACAACAACAGCAACAACAACAACAACAAATGAACAACAACAAGCACGACATGCATTTCCACGGCTAATTTTTCACGCACGCTCCAATCCCGTCTGCCCCTCCTTCGATGGCAACAGCGACAGCGAGCGACAGCTCCTGGCCAGGCTTAAGCTTGGTAAATGCCCTTCAAAATTCTTGAAATGGGGTATAATGAAGCCTTGGCAATGTTTGACAAACAATGCAAATGAAAAGCTGGCAAAGCCAATAAGAAGTTGCTGTTGTCTAATTCATAACTTGGCTCTAATGCAAAATATATTTGTGGAATACAGAAATAATTCATTGAATATTTACAAACCCTTTTTTAAGAGATCTAGAAATCGAGAGCAAATATTTCGCATTGGAAAAGGTTAGGTAGAAGAGAACGTGCATTATTTATTCTTATTCAAACTATTTTCTTGACAACTATTTGGATAAGAAAAATATGGAAAATGTGTAAAAAATATATATATTAATCCAGTTTCTCTATATGATTAGTATTAGAAATTAATGGAATATTTGAAAATTCAGTAATTAACATCTTTTGCCTCTTCAATATTTTGAGAAAATTTTATTCATATTGAAAATAGATCGTCCTGGCGATTCTTTTTGCATTACCCGAAATCTGAAATTGTTTCCTTTTCTTCCCTTTTGCATAATTCGATGTCTAATATTTGATTATCTATATATTTATTTTTTTACCAATTTTACTCTATTGAATCCCTTCTGCATACTCCTATCTGATGACTAAAATGTTGTACCTAAAAATATATATAATTTCGACATTTCGCACATGAAGCCTATTTGCTTGCCAGTTACCAAAGTTTCCAAAGTTCATATTATCTTATCTTATCTCGTGTCATCTTAGCGTATTTCTGAATTCGGTAATTCGTATTTGTGACTTGAACCTCTAAGAAGAAAAGTATTTGCTGATCAGACTATCTTATCAGAATTCCGAAATAATATCGGATTAGAGTATTTGGGAATTCGTTAATAGGCATTTAGTTAATCGACGCGGTTGTTGTTGCTTTTGTTTTTGGCACAACGACACGCACGAGAAATTCCAAGAGATAAGCATCGTGTACGACAAGGTGTATTATGGACCCCGGTCCGATACGCAGTCGAGTGCCATACTGTTGACTCTGTTAAATTGCCAATATTTATGGTTTTGCCCGTTGAGGTTGACTTGTTAAATGGGTGTTCCAGCCAGGCAGCAGCCAGGCAGCAGCCAGGAGGCAGCTCCAAAATGGGTAGCTGCGAAGCGTTTAAATACAAAACGTGTTGGCCCGATAAGCACGCAACCAAGTCGTGTCGTGTCGTGCCATGTCGTGTCGTGTCGTGTCGTGCCGTGCCTCACGCCGTGCCATCAATTTTGACATGTGCTTGTCAAAGCTTTTACAGCACGCCGCCATTTTGTTGGGCACCTTTGTTGCGCTCGCATCTCTCTCTCGCTCACTCTCCCGCACGCTGCGCTGCTGCCGTCTCTTTCGCGCTGTGCAGCAAAGCATTAAAGCAGAAATGCGCAATGTCGTCAACGCGCGTTGCCTGAAGCTATAAAAATGTCAAAACATGCTACAAATAAAGCAGAATTATAAAGAAATCTAGCGAGAAAAAAAGCGAATAAGAATTATTAAAATGATATACATATTTTATCTGAAAAAATTTGTGACGCTTTGCGAACAACCCAGTCGACCAGACGACAACAAAATCACACTGCCA
The DNA here is from genome assembly GCA_035045725.1 of Drosophila ezoana. Lineage (NCBI taxonomy): Eukaryota > Metazoa > Arthropoda > Insecta > Diptera > Drosophilidae > Drosophila > Drosophila ezoana. The sequence continues at coordinate 6,649,634 of JAWNOU010000005.1, read as the reverse complement.
ACGAGTTGGGCATTCCGACTTTGACAGGCGTATTAACACTTACTGTTTCCGAAAGAAAGAAACATCAGAAGAAGAGAGAAGTTAAAACTTGTTGCAATTTACTTTTTGCGGTTTTTTTAATTTAATTTATTTAAATTAACTTTTTTGAATTTAATTTATAATAAAGCTTCACTTGACAGCTAACTTGGAACAAATTTGTTGTCAAATGAACCTTAAATCGCCTCAATCTTATTGCTCTAATCTCTCTCACTCTTTCTTAGTCTCTCTCTGTTTCTTGCTTTCTTCTCTATAAGAAATAGTTTGAAATAGGAGAAACCCCTGGTCCGATGCCTGAATAAATTTATGCTAGGTCAGAGGATTTTTACTTAATAAATTTTGACAACTATTTGTTGCTAAATTTCATTTAGTTAGAGTATCTGCCTGAGTGTTAAACCCTACCTTACTGCATTTTCTTTATAATAAGAAGAAAAAATTGCTAGTTTTATTTAATTTTTTTTTGCATTAGTTTGCTGAGCATCTTTTGTGTGGTTGTTGTCGCTGTTGTTGTGACCAGGTTGATACGTTGCTGATCTTGCGGTTTTTATGGTTTATTTTTTTTGCCGCTCCAAAGAAAAAGGCATTGCAAATCTGAAGCGTTGCACAGAGTTTTTCAGCGTTTTCAACATTTTCGAAATACAGATTTGAAATTTTAGATGTGTGAGATGATTTGCCAGGCCCTTATCTGGCAGCAGGAATCCCCGTTCAAGATGTCATAAGTCACACCTGATCATTTGTCAGTTTTTAACACACGGTTAACAAACGTCCACAGAGTGTCGTGCGAGGGCGGTTCGGGCCGGGGCGTGGCGGTGTCTAGTTGGGCCGTAAATCAAAGCGCTGCATGTTAAATTTGACGCTCATAAAAATGCAAATCGTATGCATAAAATATAATTTTTATAACTTAATTAACCGAGCGCCGCGTATAGAGTCTGGGGCGCATGCTGCGCTTTGGGGCTTGTGGCTCATTTAACTGGCGCCAAGTTTCAAATTGATTTTGGCCAGCTGGGCGACATTTTTACATGACAAAGACTTGGCCGCTGCCGGGACGGGGCGGCCAATTGGCCAGTCGATTTGGCCCCCGATAAGCCTCTGCTTATCAAATGACCAGCCGGTCAGTCAGTCAGTCAGTCAGTCTGTCAGTCAGCTGGAGGCTTGTGGCCGCTGCTGACACTGACTGCATTACAAGCTGTCGCAGCTCGGCGACACTTCTCGGAAGGCCCATCAGAGATAGAGGCGTACGCGTACGCCTGACATGGCATGTAATAAAATAATCTGCCTCTAATTTGGGTGTCGTTTACACGTGCCAGGTCCCAGCCTCTGCCCCTGTCCGGTGCAGCTCATTAACCCGATGTAATCGCTAAATCTAAAATAAGACTTGGTATGCAATGGGCTGAAGACTTTAAATTCGAATTGGAATTCGAATTGGAATTCAAATTGGTAGTAAGTGGCGTTTTTCCTTGAGCCCAGCTTATACTGGAATTTGAAAGTTCACAGCTAAGACATTTTTTATGGCCAAAAGCTAAGGAATTTTGACTGATGAGCCAGTACTTTCTCTCCTACACACGATTATAGTTTATTGGCGGGCATCGAGCGGGCCCCTTATAACGTTGACCCCTATTTCTGTCAATCGAAGTGTTTGGATTTGAATTGTAAAACAAGTCTTCAATCAATTTTTATAACTATCTTTAAAAAATAGTTTAGAGTGAATTGGAAAGAAAAGTTGCATGCTGCCGTTTTACACAAATCTTTCAAGTTTCATTAGAAGAATTCCTCAAGATCATGTTTAAATCTTCACTTAAACTAGGATACTGTAAAAATTCTACTTTAGTGCATCGATCATCAATCAGTCAAGCAGACAGTCAAGCAGTCAGTCAATCACTTAGTCAAGTTGAGGTTTACTTCTTAAACTCAAGACCCGCTTCTTCAAATTTCCAGCTAAGCCAGTTTACATCTCAACATTATTCTTAGTTTTTTTGCCATCATTCTTCTATTCCATTCTTAAATAGTTTATCATCTCAACATTTTTCTATTCCATTCTTAAATTTTTCTTTTGTATTTTGTGCCAACTAATTTTGGGCACATGCCATCAATTAAAAGGTTCTCCCGCTATTCAGTAAATGCTTTGACCCCTCAATTTGTCATTGTTGCGCCTGACGGCTCAGACATTTATTTATATTCATGTGTGTAATTTGCTATTTTCTTGTGGTTTTCGTTGTTGTTTTTGTTGTTGTTTTTTTCGAGCGACACTTGACCCTATCAAATAATAACGACTTGTGTACATGACTGGACAGGCACTGAATTGGTGACTGTCTCAAAATCTGGCGCCGTTCACAGTGCCAGCGGCTAAACAAAAAAAGAAAAAAACTACAAAAAAAGAAACATCAGCCAAATATGTATACAAAAGTCAATAAACTTGAATGTGATAAGCTGGCAGCGGGCGGTAAGGCTAGGTGGGGTGGGGGCATAAATGTGGGGGTTCTCCTGTGCGGGGCGAAAGAGTTGGTGTGTAATTTGTAAGCGAAGAGCTGCGCATGTTGAAAGGATAATTGTGCTTCATTAAAATGTAGTTTTAATAAAACTAAGTTCTTTCTGATCTAAATGGCAGTGTTGTAGAGTTGTGTTGGACAGTGCTGTGCTAGACAGTATTGTTTAACAGTGAAAGCTGCTGTTGAAACCAGCAAAAGTTTTTTTCTGCCAATTACATGAACATAAAAATTATAAAAATTCATCTAATTGGGTAGTATTCTTTGTGTTTTGATTTAATCATCCCTAAAGTCTATTGTCCAAGTATTTATCGTTATCGATCACATGTATAAAGTATTACTCTCTACTAAGATATTGCGTTTACGTAGTTCGAAAACAATGTAATCAATGTTGTAAAACAATGTCACCTTTTTTTTATTACTCACGCTGGATTCACGGCATTAAAGGCATTCTTACCAAAAATTTGATAAAAGTATCTATATGTAAAATGACTGTGTTGCAAAATGTGCTTAGATATTGCGTTTTTAATCTAAGACAACTTCGTGTACGTAGTTCGAAAAGAATGTAAACTAGGTTGTAAAACAATGTCAGCTACTTTGTACTACTCTTTATTTGGTTGAATCATTTCTAAAGTCCATGCTCCAAGTATTTATCGTTCACACAAGCGGCTTTACTACATATAAACTGACAGTGTTGCAAAATATACTAAAATACTATCTATTTAATCTAAGGTAGTTTTCCATGTACGTAGTTTGAGTGGCATCCGCTTTTCCACTGCATTTCATCAAAAATATTTGATGCTGGACCTACCCTCAATAATTGTTTCTATTTTTATTTTAGCTGACAATCGAAGCTATGTTTTAGAGGGTTGCTTGATTAACTGGCCCTCTTTCTTCCACATAAACTTGATAGGTTACTCTCCAGGCAGGGTCCCTCTTCATTCAATTTGGTTTTATCACATTTTAACTAGCTGAACCTTTACCCTCAGCTCAAACAAGCCTGACTCATTTTAGTATTTACTTTACTGTGTGTGACCCATCGCCAGCTGGGTTTCCTTTTCTCTGACTTACTGTCAACTGGCGCTACAGAGAGCCGTTGGCATAAATTATGAACGCACGGCGCCCGCTCGACCCGACCAATGTAAACGGAGTGGAATCCCTTCTTAGCCAGGTCCCAGCTCCAACTCCGACTCCAGGTCCAGCGATTTTTAACGCGCACAGCGGGTGCTCATTGTCCGCGGCAGTTAAACAAGACGCTTTTCAGCTCGTAAAACATGGCTCTGGGTTTTAGCTGGAGGTATTGCCTGGTTTTTTTTTTACAATATTATTTATTTATATTTTGTTTTTGGATAATAAAGTTATTGATTTGTGTTTAAGTGGCGTGGGTGAAACGCGCGTCGCAGTGCTGTGGGTCCCTTTGCGCCCTTTTCGAGAAAGGTGGCCGAGACCCGAAAAGCCAGAACCACAAATTAATATGCCACATTTGTGGGCAATCTCTTGCGCATTTATCAGTTTATTTGTTTTATTAAATGCTAAGCTGTTAAGGCCTTAAGCTGACGCCCGTCAATTGCGACATGAGCAAGTCACGTCCCTGACTGACCGAACCACCCACCCAATTCAGCCCCTATCCCCTGTCCCCCCCTGTCGCCCTGTCGATGGTCGGCCATCATCCAGTGCAGATTTGGGGCGTGGGCGGGCGGCGCGTTTAAGTAGCTTAAACAGACGCGGTGGTCCGAGGCATAACTTTGTCTAATGACTCGGAAATCCGTCACTAATAATAAAAGCCAAGGCTATAAAAGGCAGCGAGCATTTGAGACGTCAGCGTTGAGCGCTGTTGTCGCTGCCTACCCAAGCTCTTGGGGCGTCGACTCTCGATGCTCGATGCTCGATGCTCTCGACTCAACCAGACCGCCCCCCGCCCGTGCCCGGCACAGCCCCCCTCCATCCGTCGCATTGCCAGTTGCAGCAAGCATTTGCTGCAGTAAGGGGCACGGCCTGGCCCGGGCGGGCCTGACATTGAGCACGTGTGCCTCATAATCCTATTACCGCGAGAGAACTTGTCGATTGTCGGTTTTTGATTTTATGAATGAACCGCTTTGCCAGCGCATACAGTTTATGCAAAAAGTGTACGACTTGTACGCTTAAATAAATCATGTTTGCATTTGAAATACCCTTGAAAAAGTCACCAAGGCAGGTCTTAAACTGAAAAGTTATGAAAGCATCTGGGTATTTAAAAGATTTAAAAAAAATATATTTTTTCTATTATGGCTTTATTTAAAAGGATTAATTGGAAGAATACAAGTTGTTATTCTAGTTTAGTATTCTACCTTTTAATTATACTTAATCTTAAACTAATTTGAGAAAAAAGTACTTGATTCAATAATTGGATTTGTATTATTCTTCCTTCAAACCTTAAAACTTAAAAAAAATATATAAAATCGCTTAAATTAAGTACAATACGTTTCCTAACGAAGAACTATATTTCATGCTTGCATGAATTTCATGCATTTCATGCTTGTGCTTAATTCCAGTTTTTAAATTTATTTTGGATATTAAAAATGTTCTTGAAATAAAAATTTTTTGATATAAGATCTGCATTTATCTACATTTTAAGAACCTTTTAACTTATTTTGAGCAAAAAAAAGTATTGTATTTTATTAAAGTAGGTACCAAACTCTACTTGATTTCAACTGTAAACTAGTTCCACTCAAGGTCAATTTATCTACATTTTGTGAGTCTTTGACATATTAAGAGCTATAAATCCTTGAGTATTTTCTGATTGGATTAGAACTAGGTATCAAATTCCAATTGATTGCAACTGCGAACTAGTTCCGCTCAAGAACTGGTTCTTGCTACTATTGCTAATATAAACTAAAACAAATGACCAACGTAGCAATCAAAACTTACAGAAACAAAGTGTTTATTCTATTTATTTTTAAATTGAACTCGAGAACGTTCGCTTTATTGTTTTTGGAAGAAGTTGCATTATTTAAATGTCATATTTAAAGTGCTTTTAAAGTGAACTTTAAATTCAATTCAATTGTCGCCTAGAGGTAGTTGGGCACGCCCCCAATATACCCGAGGCGTGCATTGAGCGCAACTCAATTTTTGTTGTTTTATTTATATTTTTTTTTCACTTTCCTTTTGGGGTGCCCACGCATGCGCCTGTGTGTGCTGCGAGGGTTGCAGGAGTTGTGCCGTTTTCTCCTTTTTATTTTTTTCAAAATGGCTGCTCAAATATTTGATTATCGTCTGGGCGAGTTGGCGCTGTTGTTAAGCCTAACTGTTACTGTCGCAATTCATTGAATTTGTAGGGCTAATTAAACACGTTAACAACTGTCGCGATGCGTTGAAGCGTGCAGGGATAACTTCTTTGCCATTTGGGATTGTCGCCGGTCGCCAGACGCCAGCGCAAAAAAAAAAAAAAAAATCAAAATAAGAAGAAGCACAGATTGCACAGTCTGTTGCCCTGGTTCCGTTTCAGCTCCGATGCTGTTTCACCGATTTTTCATGGCTAAAGACCAGCGGCTTGGTAGCTGTCCATATGTATATTGAAACTCCTATGCCTAAGCTGCATGGGTACCACCAAAATGCCGCATCGTTTGCCTAATGCGAGTGGACAGTTTGCCCGGCGCCCAATCAAGTGTTTTCAAATTGGGTTAAGCGAGTGCCACAAGAGGTCCCAAAAATAACGAAAACGAAGAAGAGCATCAGCAGCAGCACAGAACTGCAAGCACCGTTCGTGGAAACGAAAGTCGCTTCCAGGAAGCAGCATTGAGTGCTGCCCACTTGCTGCACAATTGCAAATGCCGTTAATGCGCAGCGAGCAGCTGTCCTGGCGCCGCCCTAAAAACCAAAAACAAAATGCGCTCAACACACAAAAACTCACTCAAGCGCTCAGCGCACGAGTGTGACAGAGCGAGAGAGCGTACGCAGCAAAGGGCAAGCGAGCGAGACAGGCAGCGCTTTGAGTGAATTGAAGCTTCGCATTGTTGCTGCTGCTGCTATTGTTGTTGTTGTTGTTGTTGTTGTTGTTGTTGCTGCTGCTATCGCTGGCTTGTCTGCCTCTCGCTGTTCGTCTCATCGACGCTTTCGACTGGGCAAATGGGCAAATTCAGTTGACACTCAGCTTTATGTGACAATTCGTCGGGCGAGCGGACGACAGCTGAAATAATAAAACGGTAAAAGCTTTGCGCCGACGGCTCCATGAAATATAAAATGTTAAATGACAAATTAAGCAAGCAACAAAAATAATCATAAATAAATGCACACACTCACACACACCCACACACAATTTGGCACAAATTAATTTGCGTAACGGAACTGCTCAATTAACACCGCAAAATAAACAAATTGTAAGCCAATGCAAATTAAAGCGACGCGCGTGCAATAAAATTATAAAAAAAAAAATAAGATAAAATAGCAACATAAATATAAAGCACAGTCTAAAACGTTTGTCAACACTTGTTTGTCGTGTTTTACATATATGCAGCTAATAACAATTATAAAAATTTGATTAATTGCCCAATTAAACAATCGTCATGTCCGCGCAGACGCAGCGCGTTTGATAAGCGACACGCAGCAGCAGCAACAGCAACAACAACAACAACAACTCTTGGAATATGTTGTATAATGTGCCGTGCTATCAAAACTTTTCAACACTGGATTACTACAAGGTGAGCCCAAACTTCAATTCAATTCAATTTCCATTAGGATTTGCTTATCGCGTCGCTTCTTCTTCATCAGCTTTATGTTTGCCTTTTCACTTCTCTCCTTTCGTTCTCAATCGAATGGGCACAGATTATGTTTATCTGAGTTCCTCATCTGCTTATGTCACTTATTATAACGATACAAGATATAACGATGCAGAGAACTTCGTGGAACTTCTCTGAAATTCATTTTGAATATGTATATTTGAATATATTTCTTTTCTGCATATAAAATTTGTAATATTATTTCCGCTACAGTTGTCCTGGATCTAAAAATAAAATTTCTTTCAACCTAGTAAGGGACTTGAGTAATGCATGTGAAAGGGATGTATAAATCTTCGATCCTATTAGGTATTATAGTTTGTCCGAAATTACTTTCTAATCATCAATCAATCAATGTCTGAGTTTTACTGCTATCATGTTAGAGTTAGAGTGGACCGGTTCGGATAACTAAACCATATATCTGGCATATGTGAAATATCTGAAAAAATGATGTTTATGAGTTTTACTAAGCTCTTAAAGTTTAAACTTAAACTTATCAGGATTGAAGATATATTTTAGTTATTATATAATGATGTATAACATCGGTATTCTCAGATAAATATCATGCATCTGTTATATATCTGCAGAAGTATTAAGCATTTTACACCATGATCCGTGTTTTAATATGATTTAAATTCATAGTACATATATCTTTTATCATATATAAAATATATGTAGCCATGATTTTTCTTTGTCTTCTACATCTTTTTTTCATTTTTTTTCAAATTGTATTGAAATTCTCTTGACCACACACATATTGCATAATGCACACGAGCTCAGCTCACACCGAGTTTCTTTTTCAACTCTTCAGCTCTTAAGAATTCAACTTTTCAACTTTTGCAGCGTTTGCAGCACTCAGCAAAATCTGACTCCGGTCAAAAGTAGTTTTTTTTTTTAATGTTTCCACATCAACTGCGCTTAATTACAAGCCTTTAATCCAAATCCTAGACTGAGATCTAGATGCGGGATGCGATTTGTCTGCCAGTGAGCTGTAAGAAATCAGAAAAGATGAACAAAATAAATGCAAACCTTTGGCTACTGCGCATTTCCCGAAAGACCCAAAAGAAATGAGCCTTTAAATGCTCTGCCCAGACAAAAGGGCAAAGACAGTAGTCAAAAGGGAATTTTCAGCTTAAAAAGGGCACTCAAAAAGAAGAAAAAATAAAGAAGAAGAAGAAGAAGAAGAAGGGCAAAGAACTGCCTTTGTGCATATTCTATCCTGTCGATCGAGTGAATCATTTGACCAGAAATAAAACCACAAAAGGCAATGGCAAATGAATACGAAAACGAATATGAATGTGAATGTGAATAAGAGCGTGAACACAAATACCAGAAGGCAGTAGGTCAGGCCAGAGTTACAGATAGATCAGTGTAGAAATCTTTGCGAGTTGTTGATTCTTTTCTTTTTTTTTTGATTGACAGTTATTATGTGTGAGCAGAGTGTTTCCCCTCCTCTCTCTCTCTTTCTCTCTCTCCCTCTATCTATCTCTGTCTGCCTCTATGTCACTCTGTTGCCCGGACAGCCAGTCTCATTACTTTTAGGTTTGCCCCACTCTCACCCTCTCGCCCCGGCGTAACTTGAGCGAAGTTTTGGAGCAAAGCAATTTGCGCTGTTGTTGTTGCTGTTGCTGTTGTCGTTGCCAAGCGAAACGTCCAAATGGCAAATATACACTGTACAAAATTTTGGTTTAAACACAAATCAATTTTGTCATAAAATCCCACCTAATATTCTATTGAAAATCTTGAAATTTTCGGTAAGAAGAAGAAGATATAGCAACAAATTCTAACAAAATAATTTCGCTCTTCATTAAAATGCTTTGCTTCTGTCTATTGAATTACTCGCTATTTTCATTTTATATCGCAATTTTCTTTGCCTGTAATTTTGGTAGCCAAGTTAAAGGACGCCTGCCTGGCAAACAAGAAATCAGTGGTTCGACTCGAGTATGTTCCATTTTCGTATGTAGAGATTTTTAAATTGGTAAAATTGTTTACTTTTATATTAATTAGAGCTGCATTTTATTTATATTATTTTTGGGCATGCACTGATACATTTTCTTCCACTTTAACAATTTAAATAATTTTATTTGGGTCACAAAATTGTTTGCTGTGTATTCTTTTGGGGCAGGCGGCGCAACAAAATGGCGACCGTCGATGTGCTTTTTGGAGCGATGCTGGCAACGCCGTCGCCGCCATTTTGTTTGTCTATTTGTCAATCTCATAAATGCAAATGCCACAGCAACGCGAACGACGAGCTGCCAGCTCCGAGCAACTGCGGGCTGAGCACTCGTCCAGGCTGCTGTTGAAGCCATTAGCAAATAATTTCAGCGAAATTTTTATTCAGCATTGTTGTGCTCAGATACACACACACACTAACGCACACACACACACAGACACACAGCAAATGCCGTCAGGATAATTTCATTGAAATTTGAGTCGGCAAAAGGAGCAGCAGCAAACGAGGCAAAATGTACAAAAGGACGCCCTGCAGATGCCTTGCGCTTTTCGTTGTTGTGCGCTACGGGCGCGCCATTATAACAACAAACAATGCAAACAGCAGCAGCAGCAGCAGCAGCAGTAGGAGCAGGAGCAGGGGCTAGGAGGTAGTACATAAGAGAGGGGTGGGGGGACTGGGGTGGCAGCTCATCAGCAGTAGCTGTAGCTGTAGTTGTATTGCCCCCGCAGTACTTGAGCGCTGCGGGTTTTTTAATTATACCCTAGACCCATTAAAAATTGTTTAAAATAACAGAGTATATTGCAGTTGTGCAAATGGGCAAAAGAAGGTGGCATATACGAAATTATATATATATATTCCTGATCAGGACAACAGTCGAGTCGAATATATCCGCCTTCGTCGCATCCAGCTCAGGAATTTTATCGTACAAAGATTAAATATTGTATTTAGGTTCTACTAAATTGCGGGCAAAATAAGTTTATAAGTACTATCGATAATTGACATGTGCTCAAAATCGATAAATATCGATTTGCAGTCATGGTTTTTGAGCACTACTAGTAGATTATCAAATGTGGAATAAATGTTTCGTATTGAAAGTGTGTTTAGTTATAGGTTATACCATTTATTGCCGTATAACCGAAAATATTTCAAGACGTACTGAGTTGATTTCTGGAATAGGTACGAATTTGGAAGCCTTAGTTAAGCCCCTAAATTTTCATAAATATCGGATAGTAAATATCCAAGTTATTTAAGATTGCTCGCAGCGTGTGTGTGTGTGTGTGTGTATATATGTGTATTGTGGAAAATCTCAAAGGGACCTCACTGCTGATTGCAGGGTATCTACATGTCGTGCCTCCTCCACTAAAGCACATTTACTTGTTAATTTCACATGCGGTTGCTGCTCATTTTGATGGCCGCACTCTCCATTACAGCCACGCCCCTTTCGCACAGCATTTAAATGTTTGTTTTTTTTCTCTTTGGGTCGAGGGAGGCAGGGGGTGGGGGTGCGTAATTATGGCAGGCTCGGCTTAATGTCCTGCGACATTTTTACAGCATAATCTGCAATCTTTGCTTGGCTAAGCCGCTTTGTGTAGCACAAGGGTCAACAACGAACGCAGCTCTCGGCTTAAATGGCAAATGGTTTTTTTTTCTTCATGTATTTGCTGGGCGTGGCACAGGAAGTGCAGCCAGAGGCACGAGATGGCATCTGCACTTTGTACTACCTGTGCCACATACAGAAAGAGAGAGAAATGTGAGCAATAGAGTGAGAGAGAGAGAGAGAGAAAGAGAGCGCGGCATATAAAGCAAAACGTCGCGAAATGAACTTGTTTGTTTGTTTACACGGCTCAAACTGTGTTTGTTTTTCCGCATTGAAACTGAATTTCACAGTAGCAATAACAAATTTTTTAAATAAACAAATAATGCGGGGGCAAAGCTTACGAAAGGCAGCTATAGGCACGGGCTGGAACTGCAAATTGTCTCGAGGCTCAGGTTTATGTTCAATGTCATTTGACGGACTTGAGATTTCAGCTTTTTGCAAACAATTCTAAATTCTGCAAGTTAAGGTGAAATTTTTGTTGAGATACGCAGCCTAAACGGCAGATAAATATTTGGGCTAGATTTGGATGGTGAGGAAGCGATAAGCCAAGGATAGTCTTTATAAACAATAGGAATTTGACTGCTTTTTTTTGAACATTTTATAATTATAATTAATATAATAATAAGCTTAGCTAAGAACGCATTAAGTTTCGGATATGTACATCTTTCTATATTTTTTGCTATCCCTGACAAATATTTGCACTAAAATATATATTTTTTCTCGTAACTAAGTTTTGGGATCGTTTAAAAAAAAATAATTTAGCAAATTTGATTGACTTTCTTTTATAATCCAGACATTTCCCACATCTCTCTGACTTTCTTAATCTTATATCAATGCATAAATATTATTAAATGCAAGAAAAATCTTTCTTTTTCCAATTCTTGTTTTAATAGGTCTTTAAGACCTATTCGGAAACTCTTTAATATTTTTTCCCACTCTTGTTCGAACAAATGCGTTGCGTGTGGTTCTGCTTAAGGTTTCCCCTACTTGCAACATTATTCGGCTTATCAGACGCGAGCTGACGTCATGTTTGGTTTTTGAAAACCACAAAATATATGCAATAAATTAGCATGTATGTTACTTGGATTACATCAAATGCAACGTGGCAGCCACTCAAATGCCACTCAAATGCCGGGCGGGAAGTGTAGCTCAGACTATTGCATATATGCCCTGCGGCTGGAGGTAGTTCCCTTGTTTCATTCCTGTTCCTGTTGCTTTGGCACATAATCCGCTCGAGCTGACGACAACGGCGTCTGCAGCATGCCGCTTAGCCCTCTTATCCTGTTTTATGTCGCCTGTCAGTCCTGCCAGCAAAAATAAGAGCAACCTGCCTGATATCCAACCAGCCGGGGTTTGTTTTCGTTGGATTTTACGCCTAATGCCCACTAATGACTGCAAATATTTTTGCCCAGGCCATTTTGCAGGATTTGCAGAGCTGTGACTCATCCCGCAGTGATCTATATTTGAGAGCAGTACCAAAAATAGACCAAAACGCAGGCATTAGACAATTGTCGGGGTCTGCAGCAAATCAATTGTCACATTCGACAGCATATTTTGAGCTGTGCCTTGGCTATAGATAGCCGCGTTGGAAGCTATTTATACGGCCAGACTTTCAACATATTCAAAATAGATCGGCTGAAAGTGTGAATTGACGCAAGAGCTGGACACGACACTAATGGCCAGTTCATTATTGATGTCTGCTCGAGTGCTGTGTGTGAGAACGAATAATCGAAAGGGTGGATCTGAATTTGTCGAGGATTACAACAGAGCTTTGGGAAAGGGAACTAGACAAAATTTAAGCCTGTCGTTGGGTTGGTTACACGTTGAGTTGTTCCCAATTAATAGTTAGTTATTTTATATGATACTTTTTTAGTATCCAATTTTCTTTATAGTATATGAGAACGACGGATCGAAAGGTGGGATTTGAATTTGTCAAGGATTACAAAAGAACTTAGAGAAAGGGAACTAGACAACATTTTGGACTATCTTTGGGTCTCATAAAATGTTGATTTATTCCCAATTTGCAGTTAGCTATTTTATCTGAATCTTTTTAATCTTTCCGTTTTTCCAATACTTTTACAAAGTAAACAGGATTTTTGTTTCCTTTATGAAATATCTTGTGATTTATATGTATACATTTCCATTCATATATCATTTTGCATTGGTTGGCATATATTACATTTTAATATTAATATTAATTCTAAGCTTATAATCTTATAAGACAACTATATTATATGATAATATAATATATTTATACCTCGTTATCCCTCTCACTCCGCATTGTTCATAGATGAATATTATTCTAAATACCTTAGCTTTTTAATAGTTTCTGAGATACATTTGAGTTCCATCAAACCCTATAGCATACTTTTCGGGAATATGCATGATAAACTCTCGATCACATGCTGCTGCCTCCAGTTATAGATCTCTATATTGTAGCTGAAGAATATATAGTTATACATGAAGTGCATCTATAGCTTTTGAGCGTCACGCCGCGATACGCAACCTCAGGGAACTGTCACATCAAAAGCGCGCACATTTACAACGCACCGATAATTGGTGCTGGGCGGGGGTACCAGGGAACTGGGGGCTTTGGGCGGATGGCCTCTCCGTTTACAGCAGTTCTCGTTAAAGCGTAACAACAGAACCGCAGAACAGAAAAAAAGTAAAATAGGAACTAAACAAATGAGCGAAAGTACGACGAAATGAACTTGTCATAATTATTTGACAGTTGGGCTGATGATGATGATGAGGATGATGATGATGATGATGGGGTTGGGGATGGGCATGATGTTGAGAATGATGGGGGATAATTCCAGTTGCAGCCCGGTGCATTCTTGGAAACGCTGCACGCGGCACTTTGGCCGCAATTGATGTAAAACATTTTGTTGCAAGTTGGGAATTTGACATGAGCCTGCCACCCGGGCAAGGGGTATATAACCCATATATCCCATATACCCCATATAATGGATTTCTCTTCGGTTCGGCACTTTGATTTTGCGCGACAGTGTCGCGGCGCAGGCTACGGGGTCAAGTGGGCGCCGCCTGTGAAAACAAAACTCATTTCCGGTTCAATTAGGCAGTGTTGTAGTTCTTGGTTCCCGTCACTGAAGTACTTCAGTATTAGTTCATTTTGTATTCAACGAACTAGTCTTTTACAGCTGTTCATTTGAGTTTCATTATGCGTGTAAAAGGAACTACCGAACGCTGATCGGACTCATGAACTACGGATGCGACACTGAACACAAGTTGAACAATTGGAATTAAATGAACTACTAAATGATGGTGGAGCTAATGAGCAATATTGATACTATAAAGAAATGCTTAATAATTTGGGACTCAAAAAAAAGCTTGAACAATGAAAAGATTAAACCACAGAATGCAAACTTACTGACGATATTGGGACATTAAAACTACTGAAGGATCTTGGGACTCAAGTGCTGCTAAACCAGTGAACCATGTTGGGACTCAGGAACTACCAAACTATGTTGAGAGTCGGATAAATGATTAAACACTTAGCTACTTGAAAGATCCAAGCAAATGATAATATAAAAAGTGGTTCAGTCTCCCAGATCGTAGACTTGTTCAATTGAACTAAAGTCTGAACGATTTGGCACAGCTCTACAATCAAGTGGCAGTTGGTGGAGCAGAGCAGAGAAGACGAGTTATCTTTAAGTTTGCTTAGGTGTGGCTGTTGTCAGTCAAAGGCGCAGACAGGCTGTCAGGCCAGCTGCTCGAGAGGAACGAGAGGAGCGGGTTGAGGTTCGACGCAACCCTGTCTCCCGGTCCGCACTGCAATTAAGCGGCTCGCAAGTTTTCGAGACAAATTTGTCGGCAATCAGCGTGCGACCTTTGACTTGGCAGCGATCGCATTGCTCGTTAGCAGTCGTGACAGTTTTTCTTAAATTCTGTTTTTTTTTTCGTTCCTTTTTTCATAATTTTTACCACGAAATGGCCGACTGCCTGCGCCTCTGCCTCTGGCTCTGCTCTGTTTGTGCCCCTAACGTTTTTCCGGACACTCCGCATAAAATATCAAATTTCCTGCTGCACATTTTCCTTAGAGGCTTTGCCCTGGGAAACGGAAAAAACTGCATCGCGAGCCGCACAATTGGCAGCCAAAATGCCAACAACAAATCATGCACATTGCTGCCCATTGATTGGCGAGGCGGCAACGCGAAATTTGATAGTGCTTCGATCGCTCCCAGAATACCTTTAAAAGAAAAAAAAATCAACAAAAATCGGCGCACCTGTTCAAGCGGCAGCAGCAAAAACTATGCTTTGGCTCTAAAAACATGTACTTGCCATCAACAGTTCATACAATGCTTTTTCATACCCTGTATTTATTCGAAAAGGAGCATGAATAGGTTCAATATGTCTACTTTGATCAGAAGTCAATCTAGCTAGATGTACATATTCCATTTTATCTTTGATCCACAGATTTTTCTAAAATTAAGCCAAGATTTAAGCCAAGCTTTTAGCTAATATCTCATTTCTGATTATCAAACCTCATTTGAAGAGTTACATCCAACATTTTTGGTATATAGACACAGCAGAAAATCGTCTTAAAGCCTTACAAATCGTAAAATAAACATAGAAGTTACGCAGGAGTGAAGTATTCTAGTATTTTTATATACAGGATATCTTCAAGTCGCACACTCTCTCACATACCTACTTGTTCTTCTTCTTTTTTGGGATATTTGTAATGGGATATGGTCTGACAACGGCCTTGCGATTTAAGTAATTAAGTCTAACGGAAATAATCAACTTTTTATAATTCCATTTTATACCCATATACATATACACTTATATGAACAATATATATTTCTATATATATTATGCTCTTGCGGCGCTATCGCAAGAGTAGCACAGTCCGAGTTAATGTGGCCAAGGTCTGTGCTGAAACCGATCCAGCCGAGCATTAGGGTTGCCTCGAGAGTCGTGTAATTGATAGCGACGACCATTGTGGTATTGGATTGCCCGTTCACGTTGCCCAGCGACGCAGTTGGCCCAGTTTGTGCTACAGTTTGATTTCAGTAAAGTAGCATCAAATGCCAAGAATTGATCCATCTCTGGCTGCCCAAGTCTGGCAGCTGAAGTAAATATGCAGTCTTTATTTGTGCACCAGGTGTACTTAAGTACTTGCGGGACAATAAGGCGTACTTTTAATCTCCACTTACAGTGGGTGCTCGTATATACGAACGCTCCATTTGTCGATTTGCTTTTTATTTGAACAATATTTGCATTTCCTTTGAAGACTTTATTTCAAATGAAGTAATTTTTTATGAATATTTTTTAAGGATAAAAATAAATTAAATTATATAACTGAATATAATAATCAATAACAAGTATTAAAAAAATAAAACAAAAGAATTTTAAGCAAAGAGAGAAATTAATAAAAATAACAGATTCAGATTTATTGGTTTTATTTCCGGAAAAGAATATACTTAGATTTATTCATAAACATTATTGGTTCATTTTAATATTTTAATCCCAGTTATTGTAGATCTATTTAATAAAAAGTTAATATTTGGAGGATTTGAACCTGCATCCTTCTTGTTAAATTTCTTAATTTAATGAGTTACTTACCGAATGACTGTAAACTTTTAATCCCATATAACCAGATGTTTAGGAGGTAGGCTTTTTATCACTCAATATTTTAGTTATTATTTCAAAGATGGCAATATATTTGTAATTTTAAGGAAATCCTTTTTCCGTTTTAATTAGGCGCAGCTGATTAGCCAAGTGGTTACCTCGAAAGGGTTAAGATTTGCGTGCGAAGGGGTTAAGACGCATTCCCGAGGGTTGTTTTCTGTCCAATAATATTTTTAATTAGCAAACAAAGCCTCCGATTTCTTGTACCAATTTGTGACATATCATTTTATTTATTTTTTTTGGGCTGGAAAATAAATGATTTGGCGCACTGAACCTTGACCGTGACATCTTGAGAATAGGTCAACATTGTTGTTTAATTAGAGGACAATAGCTGTCAATAGCTTGTCGGGAGTTGGCAGTCAGATCGTGCTGGAAGTCAAATCTCAGGAGGGGTTGACGCGAATTGGCTTAGGGCAGATTTCGATCGAGTGCCAGCTGTGAGAGTGTGTTGCAATAAAAAATATACAAATCTTATCTCACTCAATCTTAATGACTACTTAAAGCTACCCCCTCTGCGAGCAGGTCGCCCCACGCCCCTGGCGCAGGGCGCAACCGAAGTGAGAAGGCACTTGAGGCAGCTGTTGGCACTTTTGGACTTTAATTGAGGCCCTGGGGTGCCATCTATATAAAAACCTCAACATTAATAAGTGTTAATAATTGTGTGTGTGTGTGTTTTTTTTTTTTACAGCCTGTTTGTGAGCTATCACGCCCCACCGCCCCTGCTGGGCTACAATTTCACTTTACTTTCGCGAAAGTCAGTTGAGGGCCAAGTTGGAAAGGCCGCCCAGACGAGCGTAACATGGCTTGGGTGGGTCTTGGGTTACCACACACACACACACACACACACACACACACACACACACACACACACTCGCACAGCATCCGCATCAGTGTTTTTACACATTCCACCCCAGCCCTGGGTCCAAAATGATTTGTTGTTGTAACTGGGCAACTTTACAAATTCAATTTGTCAGCGATGCTCGAGTCGAGTCGAGTCGTCTCGAGGGGTTGTTTTCATTTTTTTCCCCATGCTGGCAAATTAAATTTCATAGGCCTGGCAACAGCTTAACAACAACAACAACAACAAAAACAGCAACAACGGCAGCAAACGAAAACATATGCTGCATACTTGCGGGCGGTGGCGCCTGCTGGTGTTCACTGTACAGGCAGGCACACAGGGCTGCATTTGATTAGAGCTCGCCCAGGCGTGACTATTTAATTTGCCGTTGTTGTTGTTGCGTGTTTGACACGCGCAAGTCGAGAGCGCATAATTAAATTAATTAGAGAGTCGTTCCCACAGGTAAAAACAAGCCACACGCTCAATGTGCCATGGATATGTATAAGACGCGAGCAATACCCTGTAATATAGTTGGCGTAATAAATGCCTTATCTGCAAGATAATCGAGTAGTTGAATTTGCCGTAATAAAGATCCTATCTGTCAGATAATCGTTAGATGTTTTGGTTGCGGAAGTGTACATTTAATTTCTGGCAAATCTTTGCCTCCTGCTTGGAATTAGACAAGTTAAATAGCCTGTATTTGGTGTGTTAATCAGTCTTTTAGCCAGACTTCACAATTTGGGTGATGTTTGGTATGGCGTCATGTCTTTCTTCATGCCCAGTTTATTGTATATATTCTCGTAATGTATATAATTGCTTATTACCTTGTAAGTCTGCTCATTAGATTCATTAGCTTCTAGACAAAAGATTCACAAGTTCCTCGTTTTCCACACGTTGAAATCTAAGCTTTATTTCGAGGCCCTTTTGCCAAAACTGTTGTTTATTAAGGTTTGAATATGGTTCACTTCAGATGTTCACAGTTTGATATTTAGCAAACAGGAATTGCAGATTTGAAACAACGCGGTTTAAACTCTTTTTTTCAGCATTGCAATAGGTACTTGAGATCAGGGTATCTTTTTCTGTAACTACATCAGTCATAGTATATCAAGACTTTTTCTCAGCTCTACATCAGTTTCAGAGGAGTTTCTATATAACGCTCTCCGTTCAATTAAATAAGCGTATTCACTTGATATTTCACCTCCTTTTCCATAAATTTCAGCACAGACTCAACATACCCGTCTGGGCAGCTCTATGTACTGGGTATAGCAACCTGCTAGTGTCTTCTTCCCGCCCTCCCTCCGTGCTCTGGCATTATGAGCAGGCGTGTTCATCGGTTTTGATGCCTATGCCAAGTGACAGCTGACACACTTCGCTGCCGGCTCTCGGGCTACGTGGGTGGCAGGTTGTCCGGACAACTGGGCAACCGAGATGGGTGGCGTGTCCGTGCACACGGGCCGCAATAGCCGGCTTTTAATGAAAATTCCTGACCAATGTTTGTTTTGCTGAGGTCACCATGGCAATGCAAGCGTAGCTGCTGCCGCTCTCTCCCCCTCTCCCTCTCTCATTCTCTGTGTGCCTTCCTCCTGCCCCCCCGCAGCGACTGCAGTGGCAATTGGCGCGTGCCTCAAACACAAACACGGGTTCCGCATAATTTTCAGCGGAATGAAAGCATAAACGAGGCGTTCCGAGGCTACCCCGGTGGCCATCCAAAGCGACAGCCATCGAGAGACTCACTTGTGGTCGCTCCCCCCCCTGCATCCCCCCTCCGCCATGCACCCTGCTCCCTGGCAAGTGCCAGGCCGCTCTGATAGAGCGCAAAATGCAATTTCTGGCACGGTTTATTTTCGGTACGTCTCAGAGGGTCGACTCCCGCTCACAAATAGTCCAAGTCATTGTTTCGCTGGCATTTGATTCATAAAGAAAGAAAACTTCTGGCGCGCACATAAAACGTTTATGAAAATACATTTTTTATGGAGTCCCAAGTCCAGCAACAATATCTTTTTGTTTTTCCTCCACAGTAGTGGGTTGAGCCATTTAGTTTTATGGCATATTAGGTTATACGAGTTTATGCTTTGTAATCATAAAAACAAAATAAGTCGTATTCATTTTCTCTAATATATTCGAGCATTAGGTTTCGAGTGGCTGGAAAATTAGGTTCTTTTAAGAAAAACATTTTCCCATTTACGAGCTTCACTTTTGCTTTTAACACATTAGCAAAGTTTTATGTTAAATATATCATAGACTTTCTATAGGAACAGTCGGTCGAGTAAAAACTAAATAAAAATACAAAATCTCTTAAAAAATGAATAAGGTATTTATTTTGGCAACAAATCCTGTTCCATAATTATTTCCATTACTTGCAAATCTGTGTATTTCTTGAAAGGAAATAACAATGGATATTTTTAAACGTATTTTCTTAATAAATTATATTATATGCATATACCCAAACAGATGTATGTGTATATATTTGTGTTTCGGTTTTTGGCATGAAAAACGCTCACAATATTGGCCATTGCCCAATTGGCCTGGCCAGTTGCAGTTAACAAATGCGATTTCCATGTGAAATTGTGCAAACAATTCCGCAATTTGTTTGCCGGAAGTGCATGACACACTTCGAAGCGCACTTTTAACCCAACGATGACCCGTGGACTCTGCTGCTGCTGCTGCTGTTGCTGCTGACGCTGCTGAAATGCTGTAGAAACTGCGACTTGGGTTCGGTCGGGGCATTAAATATGCCTTAATCGGTTTAGCACGATCGTGAGACAACATGTCGTCAATTATATCTACGCGCGATCATCAGCCCAGTGCGGGGCTCGAACCCCCGCATCCTGCCTGTTATGCTGCCATTTGCCCATTCCAAGTGCTTTGGCACTGTCTGTAAACAAATCTGCGCACAATTTCGCTGCATTTGCAGATTATTGTTTTTTATTTTGTGAAGCTGGAGCCGGTTGCCTCTTGCATGTTGCTGAGACTCGCACATTTGTTTGGAGCCGCGGCTCGGGCTGAGGCTGGGGCTGGAGTCGCGGACCGGTCGTCCGTCGTCCGTTGTGAACGTGCTGATCGTGCGCTCGAGGCAGGCTGGAAGGCAGGCAGGCAGGCAGGCAGCACAAAGTGTTTAAGATTTACGTTCAGTTTTGATCGGGCTGGACCTCCCCGGTGCTGTATTAATTTAATGCAGCCGCCACAAGAGGTGCACCACAAACTGGGCCCCGGCTAGCCAGGATTGGGCGCCATTTTGCTGCGATCCAGGTTCAACACCTGAGCTGCCCACACTCTGCAACGACCTCTCGCTCTCATATATCTCTCACTCTCTCTCTCTCTCAATCTCACTCTCTCTCTCTCTCTCTCGCTCTATCTCGTTAACTCGCACCCATGGCGTGTTCAACGATAATCGCGCGCATTTTTACAACTTGATCTGAAGTTTGGCTTGGGTTAGCATCTAGATAAGGCCTCTCGACTCAGGCAGACAACACACAATTGTTGTTGTTGCTGTTGTTTGTTGTCATTTGTCGCCGGTTGTTGCTTGTCTTGTAAGCTCGACACTCAGGAAGCGGCCAACATTTGCCGTATACCACATTTGCGATGCGTCATGCAGCCCAAGTTTGGCCTACAATTGGGTCAAGACTTATTTTGCTGATACCCCGATTTCGGCTTGGCTTGGCTTGGCTGGCAAGGGGTTCTTCAAATGTCGCTGTCAGCGCATGCCAAAGGTCTGATTCGCAGTCCCGCAAAGGCATTTCTTCAAGCTGATATTGCCATCGTGCCACACGAGCCAATCCACTCCACACTACTTCACTCCACTTCACTCCACTCGCCCCGACTCGATTCACAGACTCGATAGACTATTCTATGCTAATTTCAGAGAAAAAACCGCTGAGGCATGTGCTTCACAATACAAATTGCACAAACCACAAAAATACATAAAATAGAAGGAGCTTGTGGAATTCAACATGTCTGCACATGAAGTGTAAAGTTCGCTATTTTAGCCATAAACATTTAAACACTGAATAAATTACGAAATATGCCAGACAAGCAAATGCAATTCATTCAAAAATCCATTACACTCGTATAAATATATATATTATAAATGGATATAAATAGCTGAACTGTATTTATAATCTCAAGATTATTTGGCTGGGTCTGGTTAAGATATTTCGGAAAATAACGCTATGCCTTTGCTATATACATCTTTTTTAATTTACATGAAATCTAATGAATATATAAATTAAATTAGTTAGATTATTTCGCATACAATATGTGTTAATCTACCTTAATTACAAGCACAATGTTGCATGCCTCGCAAAGGACACAATTTGGTCTTTGAACTTTCAACCTAGTTCTATTATTAATATAAAAGTTTATTGCTTTATTCGTATTGTCAGGAATTTTATCAAAATTGTGTTCACTGTTTACTTTAAAATAATCAATAATTACGCAAGAAATAGTCAGTTTTGTGCAGATTAAATTACTTTATAGGCAATGTACACACACACCCACAACACACACACCAACACACTCTGCACCCCGTTCCCTTATCTGGATGCGATGTCTTTTGTTTTGGCAGGTGGCGACTGGCGTCTGAAAGTGCACTTGTGTGCGTGTATCTGTGTGTGTGTGTGTGTGTGTGTGTGTGTGTGTGTTGTGTGGGGTAGGGGGTTTATTAGTAGGAATTCCAGGGCATATGAATCGATTGGTCAGTGTGTGTTCTCTGATTTTATTTATTGTCTCGTGTTATTGTTGTTGTTGTTATTTTTATGAGCCTGCTTTGTTTACGTGTAATTCCATATGGTCGATAAGACAGAGCCAAGACTCGAAAGTTTATTTAGACGTTTTCACAAAATTAAGCGTTAAATAAATAAAATGGTTTACAAAATGGTTATGACTGATTGGTTTTTAAAGTACTTGCCATGAGTTGTTCCAAACAGGTTGCAAAAAAATATAGAACAAGTAAGAGGTTCTAGTCGGGAGCTCCCGACTAGGGGATACCCTGAACCCTCTTCTTCCAAAACCTAAAGCAGATATATCATATATTATTCTAGAAGCTACATGTCAAGTTTGGTGACTCAAGCTCTTATTATTTACCAAAATTGCTCAAAAAACAGGATGTCGATAACGATTTTTATCGATTGTTTGGAAACGGAGTAAGTTATCGATTATCGGAAACAAACTCGATCTGCGTAGGAACTAGGAGGACCTACATCTAACGGACGGACGGACGGACAGACAGACGGACATGGCTAGCTCGACTCGGCTATTGATGCTGATCAAGAATATATATACTTTATGTGGTCGGAGATGCTTCCTTCTGCCTGTTACATACATTTGCACAAAAACATTATACCCCTTTTACCCGTTTTTAATGGGTTCAGGGTATAAAAAATATACAAATAGCCAAGGGAATTTCGTTTAAGGGAAAATAGCGTTTGCAATTACAACACCTGTGCAATTTATTGGAATTATGATATAAATATACACAATATTGTACAAAATAAACAAAGAGCAAATAACAAAAATTACTATTACACTGGAAGTTTTTGCTATAAATTTGTTAAGTGTTTTTCCATTTATAGCTAATGCTAATTTAACAGCATAAATTAAACAGAGATTTCTTCTGTACGCTATTTGACATCGATTTCTTAAACCTATATGCTAATGACTTATTCAGACTACATTTTTCGGATAAACAAGGTTTTTCATTTATATAATATTATTAATAATATAATATCAATAATAATAGTAGTAATAATAATTTTAAACATTTTTGGATTATGTTTTTATATGAGATCCACAGTTTAAACGTTGACAGAATTTCTTATTAACAAGCTTTAAGATATATGTATATAGTTTTAAGATATATATAACTTAATGAAAACTGAAGAAATATAAATAATTATAATAAAATAATAATGATAATAAGCATTGCATATGGAACAACAGCAAATAAAAAGGAAGTTCTGAAAGTTCTGCATTCTCAGTTTGTATAATAGACATAATATGTATAATAGACATAAAGCCAACAAATCTAAAGATGTACGAATATCAAATATTATCTAATCAATTAAAAAGGTCTTTAGCTTCATTGATGACTAATGCATAAATAATATAAACCTAATAGCAAGAGTTAGCCGGACTATATAATGGACAAAACCTTAAGAAATGTGGAAATTGTAACCAACAAATGTGTGCTAAATTACAAAGTATAATTAGATAAATATAATATATACTTAGATAATATTTTGTATTTACTTTTTCCAAATTGGTTGGGGCATTGTCTATTGTATAACTAGGCTAACTCATTACAAATTATTTATAGTAATTTATACTAAAATAAATATATAGAATGCAATTTAAATAAAACATGCATCAATCAGTAGGATTCTAAATAATTCTTCAAATTTGCCTGATCCTTGTAATGAGGTTTCCAATTGTCCAAATTAACGAGTTTATATATAGAAATTAATTGGCATGGTGTGTCCGATTGCATTGAAAATTTCAAATTTATATACAGATATTGTGGAATACTTAAGCACACGCATTTAAGTGCTTGAAATGATTCATCAAATAAACAGTGTAATTTAGATGTAGATGTATAAATATTAAAGAAGGAGATATACTACACGCTATGCTCCGATTACGCTTATCATTTGTTTATGGTACCATATTTCAAGATATCATATTTTTCAGATCTATATATATAAAGCAATAAAAATAAAAACAGATACTATGTTTGTCAGATTTATATATAATGCAGTAAAAATGAAAACCAATTAAATTTTAAAGCAAATTGAAAATGAATGTCTTTAGATTTTATTAATTTGTTTAATAAGCAGCAAAATATAAATGATTAATTAATAGAGGCGCATTAATTATTTATGTGCTGTCAAAAAATATTTGATTGACATTTGCATTTGCTTTTATTTTGTTTTATTATATTTGCTTTTGTTTTTTGGGCGGCTCGCAAACAACAAAAATTGAATAGAATTAAATAGATAGATAGAAGTACGAAACGGCGTCGGGGCAAACCACCCCATATGGATGGGCGGGGCCAAGGCGCACCATTGCCACGAGCGAGCGAGATGGCAGACGGCCACGCTGTCGCCGTTGTCGCGGTGGTCGACGCTGCCGTCGCATGCCGAACCGCTCGCACGCTCACAAACTCGTTTCGACGCGTCGTCGTGCGCTCTCGCCCAATGCCGAGATTTTCACTCAGAATCGAAAAACCCGAAAACGGTTCACTCGAGTCGCCGCCGAGCCGCGTAGTTCAGTTCACTCGAGCTACTCAAGGCGGACGCAACAAGGCACGCCAAGCGCAAGAATATACATACATATATAAAAAACTACGTGCGTGTCTGTGTCTGTGGCTGTGCCTGTGTCTATGTGTGTGTGATACAACGCTTATCAAATGACAACGAATTAAATTTCAAAACAGACTAGCAAAAAAAATTAAAAAAAAACGGCTTCCACTTGTTAAATAGTTAATAAAATCCTCGTAAAAATGGTCACCCTAATGCCATATAACTACGCTGCGCCGCGATGCGGGTTAATTGATAAAATGATCGAACCAAAGGTAAAAGATAAAATCAAAAATTATTAATCCAAGTGCTTTTTATAATCAAATCAATCGCAATCCAAGCGAAGCTTTAAAAGTGACGCGGCTTACGGTTAGTTTCTACACAAACTCAGCTCTACAAATCTTCAAGTTTTGCCGTGTCTGCGGCTTTGCCGTCGGTTAACGTTGTTGTTGTTGTTGTTGTTGTTGTTGTCGTTGCGGTTTGTTTGTGTGGCTTCTCGAGCTTTGGAGACAGTTGGACAAACCCTTTGTAAAGTTGGTTCAGTTGAGGATGTTCCTCTTAACCTTAGGATACTTTAGTAAAATGAGATAAGCTGAAGAACTTTTGTGTAAAACCACATTTTTAACAGGAATATGAAGCCTAGTTTATAAAGCAAACTATCTTCTTTATATTAATATACATAATTATCTTACTATTAAATGCTTCTGTTTGATGAATCTTAATTTCCTAGAACATTCCTTGACTTGTCTTAGATGAAGCTATTAATAAACTGTGCTATTTAAAAGTTGTAAAAATGGCTCATGCAGACATCTAACTAAGAAAAGTTTTGGGGTATAAAACACCGGCTTGTGGAAGAATGTACAGGGGAAACTGTCTTGTGAGGACAGCGACTAACGGATAATTGTTGGAGGAGAGAAAGAATATCGTGGTAATTTTGACCGCTCAAGATGTTTGTACGTCATTTAGCGTGGATATGAACATAGCCTGATCTGTAATGTTTGGAGAGGAGGAGGAGGAATAGGAGTGTCCTTCAGGAAAGTTTTCTCTGTAGTATGCTCTTAAAAGTCCCTAGTCCCTAGTCCCTAGTAGGCAGGAAATGTTATCGACAGATGGATTTTCTTAGTGATTCAGTCATTCAGGCAACTGTTCCATCAACTGTTATGCACTCTCTTAAACTAAAGCCGCAGAAGTGAGTGCACTGCTAGTTTGATAGTTTGTATCTATTTCTGTTCCATACTTTAAATAACAATGAAATCTTTGCCTGTCAACTCTCTTGACTGAGCCTAGATGTTTTAGCTTAAAAGAGTATGTAAATCAAAGAAAAATAAGCTTTTATTCGATTAAATGAATCAAATTGTGCCAAAAGTTAAATTACCTTACAAGAACTTGCTTAAATCTAGACCTTTTGAAAGACAGACTCTTCTTTGATATAGTTAGCACCCAAGTCTGCCCATTAGGCTGCACTTTAAGCTGCAGCTGATTGTTCATAATGCGTCTTGTAGCCTGATTTAATGAAGCCAAAGACTACAAAAAGCGACAACTTTTATGGGGGACTCTGCACTTGGTTAAAACAAAGTCGGGCATACGCAGGCGAAACATTGGGCTTAAGAATTTTTGTAGAAGCGTCACGAACCGCCGGCCAATGAATGGGGCATGGGGCATGGGGCAAGCGGCGTGTGCAAACGATTTTAAGGCGAAATATTAATAGAGCATAAATTACGGCGTTGAGGGAGTTGAGGGCTTTTGAGCACAGCTCAACCAATCGACCAGTTGATGCTGTGAAGGCAGTCGAACTGGTCCCTTTTTTTTTGTTGTTGCTAAAGACTGGGCCAGGTTTATGACAATTTAAGGAGCCTGGCCCACAAAAAAGGCCAAACGTGTTTGGCGACATTAATCACATTTTAATTAAGTTTAAGCCGTAATCGTAAAAATTAACACGCCATAATTCAACTGCGACAATGCGCTGCATGTAATTTATGTGCCACCAGCTAAAGAAAGAAAGAAAGAAAGATCCGTAGCCATACCCTGCCCCCCTTCTCCATTCCCCCTTACCCCATTCCAGCAACTTGTGCCATCCGTCTGAGCCACTGAGCAAGCAGTCAAAATATTGATTATGGCCGCAGCGATTGACACTTGGCGATTGTCGATTGTCCCACGTAATTAACGTGCCAAAGTGTTAAGGCGCATAGGTCGTGGCCCCCAGTCAACAAAAGACGGCAACAATAACAACAACAATAACAATAAAAACAAGCCAGAGGCGTTCCAAAACCAGACTGCCCGACTAGCGGCTACCCTACGCAGCAGCTGTACCCCAACTTTTGTTAACTCAAGTATTTAACGAGTGATCGGTATAAAATTTTCAGGAATCAAAAATAGGATTCAAATATGAGCATATAACTAAAATCAGCAATGGGAGAGGGGAAGGGGGTTAAATTTGTAAGCAGGTTTTTACAAGACTTTAGAATTTAATATAATTTTGTTTAATTTAACTAACTTTCCGTCAAAGTAAATGTTAGTTTTTGGAGAAATGAGCTATGTAAAATCGATATTTATCGATTTGATTATCGAACATGCGACATGTTTGAGCTCTCGTGAGTTGTCTACTTTTGCCCGTTACAAGCACTTGCTGAAAACCATGCTACC
This sequence comes from Drosophila ezoana, assembly GCA_035045725.1. NCBI lineage: Eukaryota > Metazoa > Arthropoda > Insecta > Diptera > Drosophilidae > Drosophila > Drosophila ezoana. The sequence continues at coordinate 6,622,388 of JAWNOU010000005.1, read as the reverse complement.
CATTTCTTACAACTTGTCAATTAATACAGGGTATAGCCAAATACAAATGACAACAACGCGAGGGAGCTACAAATTTTTGTTGTTTATTTCGATGTTTATCGGTTAGGGGCTTAGTAGGGTCCAGCTACAGACCGTGGTCCGAGCGAGCGTAGCAGGCGGGCAAGTTAATAAAAAATTTGTCGCCGTCTTCGCTGTCTTCTCTTTGTGTGTGTGTGTGTGCGAGTGTGTTTGTGTGTGTGGCTTGTCTGTTTTAATCTTCTTCTAAAGCAGCAGAGAGACAAAAGATTACGATCACAGGAATTTCGTTAAAGATGCTCAAAACAGGTCTTTATAAAGTATCTCCCTCCCTTTCTCTCTCGCCCTGTCTCTTTCTGTCTCTCTCTCTTTCTCTCTCTCCCTCTGATGAGCAGGCGCTGCCTGTCCAGCATCGCCTCCTTGTCTCTGTGTTAATGTTTACGTTGTCAGCTTGTGCCATAAATTAGTTTAGTAAAAGGTTGCGTTGCATTCGTTTTGCATTCGTGTCTCGGTTTCAGTTGCTGCCCCAGCAAACAGCATCGTGCAACACGCAAGCCCCCCACAAAACAACAAAAAACTGTTCCCAACTGCAGCTGTGCCGCAGCATCGCGTCATTAAACGCTACCGTTGAAAGTCCGTTGAAAACAAATTTTGGCAAGCAAACAAAAAAAAACGTAAACAAACCTAAAAAATATGATGGACACTGCGTGCGTGTGTGGCCCCTGGGTGCTGCTCCTCAAAAAGAGAAAAAAAAGAAGCGGCTCACGAATGTCCCATCAAAGTCGTGTGCTCGCCAAAAATTCCAGCAGCCTTTTTGCCTGCTGTAGGTTGCCACTCACCCATGCAGGTTGCCCCTCATCCGGCTTCCGTTTTTTTATTGCCTTAATAGCTTCCTTCGATTGAAGAAATCGATTGCAGCGCTCGTGACTGCGCTTTCCTATGAGATTCCTGGGGATTGATCTCTGCCGTGTGTCTTCTCTCTCATTTTTCCTTGTAGCCTAGATTCAGTTCTTCCATAGATTTAATTCCAGCTAAAAAGCTTTCCTCGTTTCCTTTGCATCGTCTTGAAGCCCTTTTGTTTTTGTTTTCTGCTTCTATATTGCTAGGATTATTTGTTTTTCGTGATATTTGTCTAAAACGTTTTTTTCTCTATTCCTAATTGCTGCAAAAAGCTTTTCTCTTTAAATGCAACTCATGTTAAAGCTTTAAGTTTTCATATTTTATTATATTTTTGTAAAAAATAATTTTGCAATCCCCAAATTAAAAAAAAAAGATACTTTTAGCTGTTGCATTGAAAGCTTTTTCACTCTCAAACTCCTTGGTCTTAGCACTTTCCTTATCAAGTCTTGTATCTTTTTCTCTCCTTTTATCACATGGATCTTTTCATTAATTATTTACTATCTTTTCTAAGATAATATTTTAATTTCTCCGAAAGGTTGACTTTCTACATTTTCAGCCAAGAAAGCGGAAGTCGTGCTATGAATAGATTTATTGAGACTCTATTTAATTAAAAGAGAGAGTTCAGCTAAAGATATTATTCAATTGATTTTTGTAATTAATTCAGCTGAGGAATTAAGCTTTTGGATTTTCCCATTCTGTATCTTGTAGTTGTCATTTAAACCTTTTGCCTTTTTTTAACTTTTTTTCTTTTTAACTATTCTTTTGGATTTACTTTTTCTTTACGATGTATTTCAATTAAAGCTGTTGCCTGCCCTTAACTACTTTATTTCCTTAGTCAATAAGATTTGCTTGACTTCACTTTTTTCTCAAGCTCTTTGACTTCTTCCTTAAAACTGTGTTTACGTCTTTTGTTTAGAAATTTTTGCCAAGTTCAGTTCCTATGCCATACAATTTCTGCCTGTCTTTGTTTTGTCAATTCGCATCAACATCTGGCCTAATATTATTCCTGCACCCATCTTGGGCCTGTCTCAATTAAGTGGACTTTCCTTCATCAGCTTGGCTTGACTTCTGCCGCTTCTATCGTTAGCTTCTCGATGCCCAGTTCCCCAGCTCCCCACGATTTGGGCCACCTGCTGTGCGCACCCTCAGAGGCAATTTGTTGGCCATTCGTCACATGGCCCCCAATTGGGCAATGGCGCCGCTATTGAAAGCCCTGTCAACCCATCAACCCAGTAAAAATTTTCCCACGCATGTTAAATTTGCTGTCAATGCGAATGCTGCAATGCGAATTATGTAAAATGTGCTGTTTTATTCATTTCATTTAATTTTGTTGTTTTATTTTTATTATTAAAGCCAAATAGAGTTTCGAGCGAAAAAAACGCCAACCTCAGCGGAACCCAGCGACTGACTGCAGAACCCGCTGAGGTGTTGGGACGACGCCAAAGACAACGTTTTTGTTTATAAACAACAGCAAAATGCTCTAGACTTTTATATAATACCCAAGTGCAGACATCCCTCTGCATTTGTATATACATATATATGTTTTATTTAATTATTTGCATTTTCCCCTCTCTCAATGCTTCCTTTGTTGTTTATTTTGCAGGTTAAACGTCCCAAAACAGAGCACACGGATACCCATGAACGCAATCGGTAAGTTTTAGCTGTAAACAATATGGTTTGTGCCTGACTGATTGATTGATTGACTGACTGATGAAGGAAGCTAGGAAGCTGCATTTGTTTCTATTGTCATTTTTGCTTATATAAATGAATTGTAAGCGAAGGTTATTGGAAAATTGCCAATGCAAATTTGAAAAATTTTGGGAAAATGATTGGCAAAAACTTTCAAGTTCATTCTTAAATTGCTTACTAAAAGATTAAAGTTATTAATATTTATTGTTACTAATTGATATTGGTTAGAAAATTGTTATAAAAAGTTTCCCAGTTAAAAAGTTGCGTCTTTTGGGCGCTGTTTTAAATGTTGTTAAAATACATTAAAATCGAATAAGATCAGTCTGTATTAGAGATAGCCGTGCAACGCCGGTTAATACCTGCTTGTCATCCATATGCTAAGGACACTTGCTGCAGCTGTCGGCCTAGATAATTTGTGACAGTTATGTTGCATCTTGACGCTGCATATCCAAAGAGCTCTCTTCACACTTGCGCCGCCCAACAACAAGTGTCCACAAATGCGACAAATTTCAATTGCTTGCGAGCATTTTGCATTTGTGACCCTACCAATTTTTCGGATCTCGGTTCCAACACATGCCCCGTTCAAAAACTGGGCAAGAATTCAAGGAATTTCTCGCATGCCTGCATGAGTTGAGAAATACACACGCATATATGTATATAAATATATATAACGAGAACGACGAGAGAGTGTCAGAGCACTTAACACTTGGTTGAGGAGATGAGATGGAGGGAGAGACGAGGAGAGGAGAGGGCGTGCGGGCCATGCCCAACTACTTAAGGGGCTTAGGGCGGCTTAGCAGGCAGGTTTAGGGCCTATTAAATGCAGCTCCCTTTGTTCAAAGTGTGTGACAACTCTTAACCACATTTTCTTCTGCTTCTTCTTAAATCCTTAAATACATAATATTTTATAGTAAATATTTTGTTTGGCAGCAGAGCGCACGCGTTCTTTTCTCCCCCTCAGTTTGGCTCCCATTTGATTCCCCTTTCTGGCACATGAAAAATATCCCAGCTCTATAGGTGTCAAATTCCCAAGGAAATTGGGCACTTCATTTACCTAGCTGCTCTACGGCATTGTAAAAGAAAAAAAAAAACGATGATAAATTACGACAAATTTGATTGGAAAGCATAAAAAATGAAAAACAACTCTCGCCTTGAAAGGGGACTGTAGGGAATTACCGAATTTGGAGAAAATATTTTTAAACTAAAACAACTCTAATGAAACTTAATATCTGCTTCTTACGAGGTGGCATATTATAATGGGCTTAACAGGAGAAAGAGAACATTTCAAGAGATCTTCCGAATAGTAAAATTTGTGTACTTCAATTAAGTAAAAACGATCAGCGGAAAAAGTAATATTTGTTTTAAACTGAAAGAGAAATTCTTATTTCAAGAAACTTTTTAATTTCGAAGTTCTTAAAAACAAGACTGAAACACAGTCGCCAACTTTTTGTGTCTACGATTATTTGAACTTATTTTCCGAAATTCTATGCATGTGTTCTATTTCCCAATTCGATGTTGAGAATCAGCAACCAAATAAGAAGTAACTGTGTAATTGTCATGCTCAAGAACTTCACGAATAAACTAAATAAAAATGTGATAAATTAATTACGCACAGAAACCACAGAAGGGGGATGGAGAGGGGGCGGGGAAGGAGTACTACGTAGGCGTAGAGGCAACTCTGTTCGAACAACTTAATTTAATTGCAGACGAAAAGGATTGGATTACCAGATCCAGCTTCAGCTCCTCCGGCTCCAGTCTAAAAATTGGGCAGCCTCCTCGAGATTTTATTTAAATGACTTTACATTTTTCATTGTTTTGATTTTTCGTTCGGTTTGATTTATTTGCCTATGCCTATTCGAGTTGGAGTTTCGTTTTTATTGGGCTCTTTCGAAATTAGTCTACTTAATTTGTTTGGCAATTGTTGCTAGTTAAAATAGTCGAAGAAGAAGCAGCAGCAGCCGCCCTGAAGAATAACAATCGAAATGTTGTCGCTGCCCAAAACAGGCAACATTTGTGGCACACATGGGCTCAGGCCCGTGTGTGTGTGTGTGTGTGTGTGTGCACATGCCGCCAATGGAACGGCATTGGGAAAGGGAATGGGCATGGGTTTTTTTTTTTTTTGTATAATTTGCCTCTCAAGTGGCTACAAGAAGGCATTTCAAATGATTTCCTTTTTTTTCAAGCGCGAGAGAGCGTAGAAAAATATTTATAACACTTGACAAGATTTTTGGAGAGCGAAGGCGACACACTTGACTTTTTGGACGGTTCCAAGCAAACGATGACGATGACGACGACGACGACGACAACGTGCCGTTAATTTTATGGCTGTTTAAAGATTATTGGAAATTATTTTATGAGTTTACTTAACGAGCAAAACGTTTATGTTTCGACTTCTCTCGCTCTCTTTCTTTCTCTGTCTCTGTCTCTATAATCCGCGAGGCTAGTCGGTGGTTGGGTTAAGGATATTCTTTGAGCATAAGTAGCAGTATTCGATATAGGGGTTTTTATGAATTTTGACTAAATTGGGTTACATGTACATATATATAGTGAACTTAACTTGAAGAGCTTAAATTCCACTTTCGCTCAAACATTTTTAAACTCGCAATCTTCCTCCAAAGGGTAAGTATATTGAGAAAAGTACTCTCATATGTGTTTTCACAAAGATATTAGAAGAAGAGTTGTAAGCCAAATGTTGAAAAATGAGTTTGAAGCTTTTTTATTAAAAAAAAAATATACATATTTAAAACAGAGGGTTTTCACTTATATTTCACGTGCGGGTGGAATTGGTCAAGCGTTCACTAACAGTACAAAAGGTCTTACGGTTCGGGCTGTACGTTTATTAATCAATCAGCCAGTCAGTCAATCAGTTACTCAGTCAGGCAAGCTTAGCTTAGCTTTTACTGATCTTATTCTTTAGTCAATCAGCCGGCAAATCAGCAAATCAGTTAATCAAGTTAAGATTAATCTCTTTCTTTGGTCAATCAGTCAGTCAGTCAATTGGTTAGTCAGGGAATCAGTCAGGCAAGCTAAGCTTAGCTTGGATTTCACTGATATATAATGATAATGTAGAGAATTGAACTAATTTTCTTGTTCTCTTTACGTTTTAGTCTCTGCCAAAGCCAACAGCAGCAGCAACAACAACAGCAACAGCAACAACAACAACTACAACAGCAACAACAACAACAGCAGCAGCAACAGCAACAACAACAGCAACAAACACATTCAAGCGCCGTGTTGGCCACCAGCAATGGGCCCAGCAGTGCCGGCGCCAGCGTGGGCGTTGGCATTGGCGTGGGCGTGGCCGGTCAATGCAGTCCACTGGGCGGACTGCCGCCGCAAATTCAGCCGCTGCAGCCCACAATTGGCGCACTGAGCGGTCACTACGCCACCAGCAACAACAACAGCAGCGGCAGCAGCAGCAACAATAACAACAACAGCAGCAGCAGCAACAATAACAACAACAATCCGAATCCGAGCAGCTGCAGCCTGGCCGCAGCCGCGTCAAGCTTTGCACAGTCGGCGGGCAGCAGCTTCTCCACATATCAGCAGGCCAGCAGCGACGAGGTGGGCGTTGGCATCGGTGTGGGCGTGGGCCTAAGCCATCCGGCCGCGATGTCGCACTGGACGCACGACAGCAGCATTGCCGCCGCCGTCAAGTCGGAATCGCGCAGTCCCGGCCAGGTGCACGCGGCCCTGGACAATGGCGCCGCCGCAGCCGCTGCCGCAGTTGCCGCTGCCAGCGGCGCCAATTTGTACGGCTGTGCGGACGCCGCAGCGGCGGTCAACAGCTCGGCGGCAGCGGCAGCCGCGGCTGCGGTCTACGACAGCAAGCACGACTATTACTACTACAACAGCATGCAGCAGTATACGCCGCCGCCGTTTTATTCCGGCTACGGGACGCCCTATGCGGCGGCCAGCTCTGCGGCGGCAGCGGCGCGCAGCGCCAAAATGGAGCCGGGCGCAGCGGCTGCGGCGGCGGCAGCGGCATATCTAACGCCCAGCTATGCGAGCGGCGGCGGCGGTGGTGGGGGCGGCGGCGTCGGCGTTGGCGGCAACAACAATGCCCAACTCTATAGCAATCCGTATGCGGGCTATAATAATTTTGGGCAGCAGGATTACGGCGGATATTACAATGAGCAGTACGGCAATTATTATAGCCCGGCCAATTATTCGCCGTATGCGGTTAGCTCGCCCAGCTCGAGTGCCAGCCATGGCTTTCATGTGGCGACCGCATCGTCCAATCTGTCCGAGAGTCCCACGGATACGCACTCGACGACGCCTGTGCATGCGGCCACCCACTCGCCGCACTCCCCGCTCCCGATCTCAATGTCACCCAATGCCGGCGTCGGCGTGGGCGTGGTCAATGCTGCCACTGCTGCGGCGGCGCTCAACTCCAGCGGCGGCAGCAGCGTGGGCACGGCCAGCTCCGCGCCAGCGACCAAATCGACGCCCACGGGCAAGACGGGCCGAGCGCGCGGACGTCGCCATCAGCAGCCGAGCCCGACGCGCAGCACCGCCTCGGATACGGGCAACAGCGAGGCGGTGAAGCCGCCGGAGCGCGTCTTCATCTGGGACCTGGACGAAACGCTGATCATCTTCCACACGCTGCTCTCGGGCAGCTATGCCAATCGCTATACCAAAGACCACAGCACGCTTATGACCATCGCGTTCCGCATGGAGGAGATGGTCTTCAACATGGCCGACACACATTTCTTTTTCAACGAGATCGAGGAGTGCGATCAGGTCCACATCGACGATGTCAGCTCCGACGACAATGGCCAGGATCTGAGCACCTATAACTTTGCCACAGATGGCTTCCACACAGGCACACCGCCCGGCGCGCCGCCCAATCTCTGCCTGCCCACGGGCGTGCGCGGCGGCGTTGACTGGATGCGCAAGCTGGCCTTTCGCTATCGCAAGATCAAGGACATCTACAACAGCTACAGGGGCAAGTAAGTACTTCCATTCCAGCGGGGGTTGAAGCAAGCTGATTCAAACCTACACAAAACTCTTTTTTTTTACTGTACTGAGAATTTGTTATTCAAAAGCAGAGGGCAGAGACGTTAACGAACCGAGTTTCGAGCCCCCGGGAATGGTTTTTTTTAGTTCCCTCATCGATTGCGACTTCAGCTACTTTTACTTTTAACATGAACTAAGCCTGGAAATGAATTTAGAGTTAAAAGGCATATTATAGCTATGAATAGCTCTCGAACTATTTTTTTGCCCACTCTCTTTGATTGTGCCACCAATTCAATATATTTAAGCTACAAAGAATGAGTTCCGAGATATGTAAAGTCAGATTTACGAATTTATCTCACTGCTTTCTTTAATCGTATTCGGTTTGGTTTTCAAAATGAACAGAATCTGAAAAGGAAAGAAAGTTCGAAAAGCCTCACTTCAGGACTTTCTAAAGGCAGCTTCCCGATCTATTCTTAAAGGCGAGGCAGGAGTTCGAACCCCATAGCATATTATCGAACGGAGTGTTTCCCATTGCTTCCTTAGTAAGATTTTCATAAGTATTTCCAAAACCTCAGATTCAGCCAGCTTTACGAAATCCGCGAGGCAGAAGTTCGATCCCTGTGTTATATCTTTTAATTTGTATGGCACCTTTTCTAATTCTCGCCTTCTCTCTCTCTTTCAGCGTGGGCACCCTGTTGGGCCCTGGCAAACGCGATGCCTGGCTGCAGATACGCTCGGAGATCGAGGTGGCCACCGATAATTGGGCCACCTTGGCGCTCAAGTGTCTCAGCATGATTGCCCAGCGCGAGAACTGCGTCAATGTGCTGGTCACCTCCACGCAGCTGGCGCCGGCGCTGGCCAAGGTGCTGCTCTTCGGCCTGGGCAGCATATTCAACATCGAGAACATCTACAGTGCCCACAAGATTGGTGAGTCGAACCTTCTTTAATATGCCCCAAGGAACGCCTGCTCTAACCAAGTTTATTTGCTTTTTAGGCCAGGAGACCTGCTATGAGCGCATCGTGACGCGTTTCGGACGCAAAAGCACCTATGTGGTGATTGGCGATGGCGCCGAGGAGGAGTCCGCTGCCAAGGCCATGAATTTCCCCTTCTGGCGCATCTCGGCCCACAGCGATATACGTGCGCTCTACACGGCCCTCGACATGGGTTTCTTATGAAAGGCTTATGGCGTTCAGAAACGCTGCCGAATCGCTAGCGTTTTGAGTGCGTTTCTCGTGCAGTTTTGAGTACAAACAAAAAAAAAAAAAAAGAGACGATGAAAAAGGAAACAAAATAAAAAAAATGGGAAAGTACTTTAATTTATTTATGTATATGTGTGTGAGACAAAACTGTAAACCAGCGCAAAATAATTTAATTATTTTGTTAACAAACCAATATTTCATTAATGCCAAGACTTTTATTGTATTATATAGTTTTTTCTTAAATTTAATCAACACAACAGTTTTCGAGCAGCGAGCGGCGATTGGGAAATTGTTTTATTCTATAACTAAATGTATTGTAAATTAATGACTAACTTTGTCCAGACGACAAAATACCCTATAAATAACTATATATATATATATATATATATACGTATCTAGCACATTAGAGTAGATAAACAATAGAATGGCAGAAGAAAGAGAAGAGAGAGAGAGGGAAAGAGAGAGAGAGAGAGAGAGAGAGAGATGCAGAGTGGAGCAGTGGCAACAGATGAGAAAATGGAAGAGCAGAAAATCGGAGCAACCACAACAAAAATAAAATAAATAAAATAAAACGTAGTTTAAAGGTTTTTTAGTTTACAAATCAAAGAAAATTAAAATTAAACAATGTAGTATTCAAATTTTAAATAACTATTATAGCTGCATATATTAAAACTATATTTAAAATACATATAAAAACAAATAAAAACAACAACGCACTGTATTAAAAACAAATTTGAAATACTTTTCTTGCTGCCCTAAATAAAACAAATAATTTAAATTCTTTATATTCAATTATTTAAAACGAATTTAAGTTCAGCTTGACGGCGCACATAGATGGCGCTTTCCGCAGCATTCAGCTTTTGTCTGCGTATGCCGCATGCCGTTTCTGCCTGCTTGCTATACGTTGCAGCGTTGGTTCGAAAACCAGCTAGCATCTTTGCACAAACGCAGCCAACTTCAAGGCAGATTTTTATAAGCTTTGCGTTTATCCGAAAACAATTTTTTGCGATGTTTTTGTTGTTTAATTCAAATCATTGCAATTTGTAAGTCGTTGAGTGTGACCGCGTCTTTTCCTCCCAAAATACCAATGCAGTATTTTACTTGCATACAATTGGCAGCACACCTTGAATAAAATAAGTTGCAAATGAAAACAAATACTCACCGACCCAACCTTAATACCCTAATAATTAAATTGACGCATATTTTTGCGACAAGTCCTTGCCACGCCCAATGCCTAATTGCAACTTCACAGCTCAATTAGTTAGCCTCACGTGAGAAGCAATAACTTGTGCCTAGGTGTGAAAAGCCGTATCGAAAGAGTTTAATTGAAAATCGTAGCTGCCCCAACGCCTGCAACTCTTATCTTGCGTCTCTGTAATGAAATTTGCTGCGGAGTCGTGCGTTCAACAACAACAACAGCCCAGGCGAAGAAGTCGTTAACTATGATTTGTAATCTGTGCAACAGGCTGCGGCCAGTTTAGGGGAAGGGGGGTAGCTATAAATGAAGATGCGCTCGTGGATAATGATAAATTTCGCATGACGCGTTCTGTTGTAAAATTTTATCGCCATCGCTCAAATCAATTTTTATTATTTTATCGTCGACGCCTGCTGAAAGCCGCACTAAAAAAAAAATACAACAACAACAGCGTCTTATATGCCCTCTTACGGCGACTCCTTGAAATCCATTGAATCCCATCCCATAACTAAGCCCCACTGACGAGGCAATCCATTCGGCAGGAGTTTGCCAACCAGCCCAATTCCTATGCCCATTCGCATTCCGTAGAGAGCGGGCCCAACCAGAACAATAGACGTGAACGTTAACAATGCACAAATCATTATCAGTAATTATGCATTGTTCGCAGGATTGGGGCGAATTGGTTGCCTGCCTTGGCCAGGTTGGGTTCGGTTTGGTTCGGTTGGGTTGGCTAAAGGGTTAAAGGCAAACCTTGCCTCGGTGCAGCGAGCTGCATGTTGATTGAGTGCTTGATTGCAGCTGGCCTTGAACTGGCCGCACTCTATATATGGATATATTAATAGACTCTTGGTCCACACCTCGTACACAGTCATAAATTGTTGATGCTTATTAACTATTAATTTAAAGTATAACTTAAAGTAATAAGACAAGTGGATGACTCGTAAAAAATTAAGGACCTAGATCACCTGGAAATAAAATAATGATTGTACTTCGAAACAATCATTGATTTGATTCGTATAGACTGGATTCGAACCGGCGACCGTTTGGCGCCTTTCCACTTGGATACTTTTGGATTGGGAGATTTTGTAAAAACATTAAAGGACAGAAAGTGCGTGTGAATTGTAGTCTTTAATTATAAAATTGCATTTACGAGATAAAATTTAAATAAAAACTGTTTACGGTTTATATTAATCGAAATGTAATTGACGTAATTAAATGTACACAAATGTTGTTTACAGTGTATACTAGTAGACTCACAGACACACCTCATTCTATTCTCAGTTGGGCAAAAGTTTTTCACTTGACGCAATCTTTTTAGCACTTGTTTGCACAAGTAAACAGTTGCTAATGCGATTAAAAGATATGCCATCAGGCTGCAAATTAGGCAAGTGGAAGGGGGGGATGAATCGTTGTGTCTGCACTATTTAAACGCCAATTTTCATATTAACTGTTAACCAAACTTTAGCTCAAAGTTAAGGCAGAGCTGTTGGTCGTATAAATAAATCACTCAGACGTTGCGCCTGCCTGCCTTCTCCTGCCTCAGCCCCCGCGCTCATCATTTGTAATGCAACTTTTATGGAGGCAACAAAATACGCTAGAATACTGGAGGAGGGCACGGGGGAGGGGGAGGGGGAGGGGGCAGGGGGTTTACAAGACTAGCTGCTACTGGCGGCTTTCATTGGAATATTTAATTCCGAGGCAACAAGGCTGTGTGGTATTAAATCTCCAATGCTACTGAAAATGGAATGAAAATCAATTTCATTTAATGCAACAGTCCAGAGAAAGTAATATTGAAAGAAATACTATCTCTCGCATTATCAGAAATAAAAACTATTAAGTTACTGATAGAACAAGTAAGAGAAGCTGGAAAATAAATATAAAGAATGAAAAGAAGTAAATGAGTATAAATAGAAGGCAAAAGAAAACTGAAAAATTATATTACAATTATTAAATGAAGAAAAGGTATTTCAAGAGAGTTCGATTAATAGTAAAAGACAAGTTTTTCAGATTGAATTCAATTTGGAATATAAATATATGAAAAATAATATATTGCAAATATTGTTCGAAAGGAAGCTGTTTGATGCTGACGAGTGCTGAAAAAATAAAGTTAGTAATATACAAAATTAATATGATAGCTTTATCTAGAGATCTATAGTGATCTTATCCAATTCACAGAACTGAGAGAGGGAGAGACAGGGAGAGAAAGACAGAGAAAGATAGAGAGAGCTATAAAGAAAAGGAGACAGAGAGAAGTAAGGAGAATCAGACAGCGGATCAGACAGATATGGCTATCTTGACACGTCTATTTCCGATAATCAAGAGTATATATGTATACTTTATAATTTCTGGACAATGCTCATAGCTGAAAGATTTACATCCTGCGCGAGAACAGAGAAATTTTCGAGCTAACTTTTTGAGCAGCCCTCGTTGTAATATGTGAACGTTGGGCATTGCAACTTCTCTCACATCCCGAGTGGTTGGCGTTGGGCTATAAATTAAACTGCATTTGGCTATTTTTGTGGTCATTAGGCACGGCTGCAGTTTGTCTGTTTGCTGTGTTCTCTGTTTGGGATTGGGGCCTAAGCCTGCTGGCCGGCCAGCCAGGCTGCCTGCCTGCCTGTCAGTTGGTCAGCCTTCGCTGCTGACTTGGTCCTGTTTCCTTTTGGCCAGAACAACGTTTGCTGTCTAAACCAAGAAGACAAAATGCTGCACAAGTTTTAATGAAGTCTTGCTTAAAGTTCTATATTCAGGCGCTGTCAGCTGAGTTATGTCTAGGGCCAACTTAAGAGTTCATGCGGAAATGGCATTATGAGTTATGTGACTGTTGCTTCTCTGGAGGCTGCTCCCACTCTCACTCTCACCCGCACCCGCACGCGCTCTCTCTCTATCTCGCCTTTAGAGTCTGCTACAGTTCAATTAACATAATTAATGTGCGTGTCTCTCTGGCTAAGAGCGCTTTGATGCCGCTGCTGCTGTTCCTGTTGCTGTTGCTGGTTTTTGGTCTGCTCTTTTCCTTTATGGCCTGCTGTCAACATGTTGCGCGTGGCTTCTGAATTGACACCGTCAAAAAACTGTGGCTTCTAATTTAGATCCCTATGGTCGTAAATTGAAATCATTTATCATTTGTAATTAATTAATATTGTACTTAAAATAAATTTGCTTAAACGCTTACTCCATCTTTACCTTGTATAATAGGTTTAGAGAGCTTCTTTGTCGGAGATCTTTAAACCAAAACTAAGATAGGCGCCCACCTGACTGACGAATGGTTCATGGTTCGATGATCATCAATGTTTTCTTAACTATAGTTTTTTTGCTCACTTTAATAACAAATAACAAAATCGCTCAATTTAAGTTTAAGCCAAAAATTGTTTACAGTGCACGTTTCGCTTTTCAACGTTACAATTTGAGCTGCTTAGTTGGGGCCTCAGTTCCAGTGCTTCAGCTTTGCACCTTTGCACCTTTGCACTACTCACTTTATGGACTATTAACTGACACTGCGCTACACGATTTTGCTGATCTGTTGAGTTGCGCAATTCTAAATATATGTGTATACATATCGCCGCCTCTTCAGCTTCAGCTTCATCTCAGAGTCGAGTCTCAGCTATAACTCTTTGGTGGCTGCTGCAGCTCATTTAACAACCAGTCTAATTGCTTACGTGCCTAATGATTTGGCCCCAATTACAGGCATAGGCTGGCCAACTCTCGGGCTGGAATTGGAATTGTAGTGTGTTCTTGAGGAAGCTTCATTTACAGCAATTATGCTGGTTATGACTTCATTTCAAGGCCAAACTAGTTGTAGTTACCCTAAACGCACATGACACAACTGTTGCGTAACTCATGAGATGCTTTTCGAGGTTACCTTAATTTAATAGGCTTCTCATGTTGTAAATTTTTTAGTACTTACTCTGTTTTTAAGCTAGTCTGCATAGATTGCCATCTGCTTTGCCGGCAAGGCAAGCTAAGTCTTAGAATGTCGAAAAAAACTTTTGTTTGAATTGGAATTATGCCTAATACTTGGTCGTCATGTTAATCCAGCAGATAAATATGCATGTTCATTGTTATCGACGTCTGTACAAAATATGCTTCCATTTATTGCAAGTGATGAACAAGCTTTAGTTTGTTTCTCTGAAATGTACTTGATCTGAAATGCTATTCTTCATGTTAATCCATCTGATAAAAACACAAGTACCTTTTAAGCCACAGACTTAAACTTTTAACTGTCCGTTAACTTTTTTGTTGCTCTTGTCAACATGCACATTTGAGTATTTACACAATTCAATGGCAAGCAGTTTTACATATATATACCCAGTAACAAATAAAATTGCTTGCCACCTACTTAGACAAGTTTGTGCAACAGGAAAAACTTTTTCTGCTGCTCTGAAAAGACTTGTTCGTAAGTTTTGATGGCGACAGCTTAGCATTTATTTATTTACCATTTGATGACTTTGTTGCATGCAGGCAAAAGTTTTTGTTCGAGTATTCACTGATTCACAAGTGTCTGCTGTGAGTGCACTCGATGATGCACTCAGCATGCAAACTCAGCCGGTGGCTTCGGAGGCGACAATGGGCCGCTCAGGTGTTGACAGCTTAAGCAGCGGCCCAGACTTGTGTGAAATATGATACACTCATTAAGGGCTGCCCTCTGCAAATGATCCCTACTCATCGCCTCGCCGCGCAACGCCCCAATTGGCCCAGGGCGAGGATGGAGGAAGGAGGATGGGGTATGGGCGGCGCGGCTCGCAAGTCAAGTGCATAAATAAATGGTTGGCGCTCTTTCTCGCTCTCTTTCTTTTATGAGAAAGATGATGATGATTATGGCATTGCAGCGTTAAGCGGCTGAAAACTGGCGCACAGCTGCGCCCGCCATCTGTGATATATCATTTTAAGGCTCGGCATCTCTTATACCTGGGCCCAGGCAAGGACACAGATAGCGGGCGCTGCCAAGTCCCGGGTAGACAGCGTGCACGAGGGGGCGGGGGTGTCGACCTACCGCCCACCCAGTAGCAATCAAAAGGCCACAAGCCGAGCGAGAAATTAAAGCAGTAGGACAAAGTGTGGGACAAGTAAAGCAAAGTAAACTAAAGCAGAGCAAAGCGACGCAAGTTAAAACGTCGCACATTCAACTGGTTTTTGCTTATGCAGACCTCGTATCATTTAATGTGTGCATTATGCTGCTTATACACTGCCAAGAGCTACTCAGTTGCATGCTGAAATTTGCAACCAGGTTGTAAATACCAGAAGTCAACTATAAAACTGCGTATGTTGTTGCGCAAGTTTTGCACATTCAACTGGTTCTTATGCAGAACTAGAACTCATATATTTTTATGCTCTCTATGCTGCTTATACTCTACAATGAGCTACACGTGTGCATCGAACAAGTTACCTGTTGCTTCAATCAATCAGTTTTTAACTGCGTATTCTGTTTATTTAGAATGCTGCTTGTAAAAAGCTACCCATTTGCATGTTGAATTTGACTCTGGGTTGTAAACAAACGGTAAACAGTATTTACATAGCGCATTGGCAATTCGTTGCAACACAGATCGCTTTTGATTTCTTGTTTTATATTTTTTTTATAGGCCGTCTTTTAAAGTGCGTGTCCAAGCGGCATAATAAATCACTATAACGCCCACCTATGCGAACTCAGATCAACGATTAAGTCATCATCATCAACTGCAGTCGAGACAGAGACAGCGAAAGTGTGTGTCGAGAGAGTGTGTAAGAGAGAGAGAGAGAGAGAGAGAGAGAGAGCTGCCTGGCCACGAGCCAGTGTTGGAAACAATGCGTCGTTGTCGTTGATATTGTTGAAGTTGATATGTTGTTGTTGCTGGCATGCCCAAAGCTGCCTCGAGGTCAGGCTTAAGTTCGGGCTTGAGCTTGGGCATCGGTCTCGGTCTCGGTCCGCCGGGGTCTGACGCCAACGCCAAGCGCCGTTGAGGCAGCTCATTTAAAATCCAATAAAGATGTTATCCGCCAGACTAAGCAATGAAGTCATTTACAATGTAAGCATTTATAAAACTAAAACATGGACATAAGTTCTTGATGCTGTTAATGTGTAAAACGAAAACTTAAACTTAAATCGGTGTGCTGTAGACATCAACATCAAATATTCTTGTCAATAAATACATATAGATTTTTAATTTATTTTCCTTGAGCGTCTCGAATATTTCTCTCACAAGTTAAAAAGGGAATAAAATATATTTTAAAGAAAATATCCTTTATAATATAAGAGGCAATGGATGATGAGGACGATGCGGACTTTTTGCCGCCGGCGAACACAAACACCTTTGCTATACCCAATGAGCCGGATTTGCTGGTGGAATATGAGCTCTACAGGGCCTCAATGGGCACGAGGCGGCTCCATAGTGAGCGTAATCGCGAGGTCTACACCGAGGCGTTTATCGAGAATGAACGTCTGGGCACACTGGCGGATTTGTGTGTGCGGGCGTTGGCGAAAATGGGCACCAGATATATTGCGCCGCTGGTGAAACACGATCCGTTAAAGCTGCGCGTTCATTACGATGCTCTGGACGTTAATCTGCCGCTGAAGGACTGTTATTTTGTGGACGATATGCGCTTCTGGCGACGGGTGGTGCTCGCCAAGAGCTCGGACAAGACGCTGTCGCTAAAGAAGCTCGATGAGTATGACTGGAAAGGCAAGGGTGTGAGCCTTAAGTATGTGGAACTGGTCGAAGCCTGCCCGGCTGCCTACTGGCCAGAAAAGCAAATGGCCGAGCTGGGTTACCTGGTGCGGCAATATGTTCGAACGATGCACATAAAACATCTACAGTCGCTAACGGATGACACCTTCACGCACTACGTGGAAAGTGAAACGGAGCTGGACGTTACCTCGGAAGAGTCTGCGGTATCGGAAATATCCAGCGATGAAAAGTAAGTCAGACCAACAAAGTAGAGTTCGAAATGTTTGTTTATTAAGCCCATGTCGTGTCCAGGGATACAATGGAGGAAGAAGAGGAGTGTGAGGAGGAGGAGGAGGTGATCATAGTGCAACCAGTGAAAAAGAAGCATGGGTCATCAGTGCGAATAAATGAGAATAAGACAACAGTCGTTGAAGTTGAAGTACATTCCATTGCAGGCGCTTCCATCGACGAGATCGCCAGTCAGGAAAGCAAGAACATGATGTTCGTTGACCTTGAAGCGCAGCAAAAGCGTCGTCATGCCCGCGCTGCCCGTAATGCAGCTCGACATCAGCTGCGCGAATTGCACGCCGAAAAAAAGGAGGAGCACGAGCGACGCAAAAGGAATCGAGAGCTTCTTCGTAAGCTGCCCGAACCGGAGCCGAAGAAAAAGAAGAAAAAGAAGACCAAGAAATTGCCCATCGAGGGTGTCTTCGATCTGGCCGTCGAACCAGAGCCGGAAGATAACGAGGACAAAGTGGCGGACGGCCGCAACAAGGAGAAGCTGCTGCGACGCATCAAGCGCTACGATTATCCAGCCAAGCATTGCCATCACATAGATCTCAGTTTTGTGCGCTACTTTGATCAACTGGTCACGCTGACCATCGAATTCCTGGGCCCCAAAATGGATCTCAACTATCACAAGCGACACATGAACTTCTCCTATAATGACATATCGCATCTAGCGAATGGTCTGCGCACTTTGAACCAGCTTAAAGTCTTCCGGTTGCGCAATAGTCGAATGGATAACATCAAGCTCTTGATATTGGCGCGTGTCCTTAAGCAGCTGGACGCGCTGGAGATTGTTGATTTTGGCTACGATCAGCTTAACGATAATTGTGACGTGGCATTGAAAATGCTGCTGGATCGCACGAAAATGTACAAAGCGCTGGAGCTGGAGTATAATAAGCTTGAACGCAATGCTATCGAGGCCATCGGAAATGCACTTAAATGTCATTCCTTTGATAATCCCGAAGGTAGCCCTTTAGAGTATCTAGGTCTGGCCCATAATCCAATTACCGATGCTGGTCTGTCAATACTTGTTCACGATATCGTTGGCACCAATCATGTCGAGGAGATGAACATCAATGGCATTGAGGCTTTCAATCGGTCGGCAGCCAACATTAGTTTTTTGCTGCGCAGTCATAAGCCATTGCGCCGCCTGGACATGGCGGCCGTAAGGATGAATCCAATAGTGGGACGTGAACTACTACGCGGACTGCAAACGAATCACAAGATCACCCATTTCGACTGTCGCGCCTGCGATCTAGACTCGGATGAGGAGTTCGAGGCGGATGTCATTGTAAGGCGCAATAACTTTGAGCTCCAGCATACGTATTTGGGTGATGAGACCCAAACGGAGGAGAGCCTTCTCCAACATTTAGCTGAATTGAAGCATCCCATTTTGACGAAAATACAGACCGACTTGGAGCGGCGGGACGAGTGCATCAGGAATCGGCCATCCGAATCGTCCACTGATCTGAGCGTTAACGAGGAGCAAGCCGAGGAACAGGAGGAGGAGTTCGACATTTGGAAAGTGCTTGGTATTAAAAAATCTGTCCACCATCAAGAGATTGAGCGGCGCTCAACTATCTCCTCGCATCACAGCAATTGTGGATTTGTCTACAATCCGAATGCCTTCACTCTGCAGGAGTTCCGCGAGCATCTGTATTTGCCGGGACCCAGTAACCGTTATTACTTTTTCCAAAAACAAAAAGAGTTGTAAACACGTCATTTCGTTAGTATTGAGATGGGAAGAGGAGGTTCGGAGGTTTCTTCTTTTTCGTAGTTCGCCACTCGCAAAATTTGGTGTAAGAAAAAATTATGTCTTGGAATTCTTTTCGCTTGCCTTATTCCCTTTACAAACGGGACAGCTTTTAGATAACTGACATAATTTATAGCCAGAGACTCGGACCCGAATCCTCAGCGTTGTTTATTGTGCCACATTTGAAATTAGTGCGCTACGACAATTTGTTTAGCCATTTACTTTGTGTAGACATACTCTCTCCCATCTCATTACAACTTAATCCAAGCACTTGACAATCCTAAGCAGCGATGACAATGCGCTTTCTGGACACACCTGTTGTCGCCATCGGTTTGACCGTGCAATGACCCAACATATTTGCAATATATTTGGCTTTGGGGCTTTGGGTTTGTCGCACTATTTTTGAACAGCTTCCGCTTTCCCTCAAACGCGAAATCAATTGAAAATACAAATATGCAAGCAAAATGGGCAAACAAGCAAAGGCACCATAAATAATAATAATAATAATAAAAATAATGGAAGTAAGGGGCAACAGGGACCGTTAACAGCCGCAACAATAACAAACACCCACAAGCAACAGTTGCCAGATCGTGCGAATTTATTGCTTAATCATGCGCCTTTTTAGACACACTACTCAAATGTAAATAAATGCAAATTCGCTGCAGCTCTTGGGTTCCAGGTTCAGGGCTCCAACCGAGGCGTGTGCTTTGTCTAACTGGACACTCACTCACGTGTGGGGCTTACGCCAGGTAGGCGTTCTCCGACTCCAACTCTGGCTGCATCTCCAACTGGCTCTTTGGCAAGTGGGTCGACAACACAGTAAAAAAAATTGTGCTACATTTTATCAAATTTTAGAGTTTTCTTAAATTAAATTCGGTGTTGCAACAAAAAATTTAAAATTTGCTATTTTATATTATAATTCCCCCATAATTATCCCCCTTCATTATACATAAGATGTTTAGTTGCACGCATTCTCTTCGCGAGAAGACGCCGGCTCAAACTCAGTTTAAAGGTGCAAAAGCACTTTCATTTCCTAAATTTCATTTTTTCTACTGAAAACTAATTTTAGAATTTCATTATATAAATACGAAAATGTTTTGAATTTAAACCGAAAAATTGTTCACTGTGAACAGATGCAACTGATGCAACTTTTGCTGTTTGTTGTTTGTTTTATTTGCTGCGTGGGCGACTTTACCAGTGAAGCACTGCAATTAATATGAGGCACCATGCAACAGCAAGAGCAACAACAACAACAACAACAACAACAACGGCAGCAGCAGCAGCAGCAACAGCAGCAGCAGCAACAGCTTGTTGCCACCCACACGGCAGCAATAAAACCCGTTGGCAGGCTTAAACAAATCAACAATTTGCTTGGCAAACATTTCGCAGTTTTGTAATTTAAATTTTGTAAGTGCACAAATGGGTCACCATTTTTGAAATTCAAGCTAAATAAAGCAACAAATACCTAGTATTTTTTAATTAAACAAATCGAATTAAACAAATCTCTGGAATATTTAAGTTTCTAGCTGCAAAGCTCAGCTGCAACTCAACAATACACCAACGCAACATGTTCGATGCCTAACAGCGCGCAATGCGCTAACATAGCCAACATCTGTTATTTCGACAAAACTCAAATGTTTGAGTTGAGCTGCATTCAAAATGTTTCTTGGTCTCAAAAATGTATAGATTTTGTTGATTGCAGATCATTTTTTGATAATGGCAATATATTCAGTCAAAGCTCTGCGAACAACTCGTTTTGGATCACATCTGCTCCTCCATTAGATGTTTAATTTGAATTTCCAAATGGATTTTGATGTAAGAATATTAATTAAACAAAATAAAGATACTTATGCATCCGTTGACAAATTAAATATGAAAGTTATAAAAACAATTAAATACGATTGAATGTAGTTTAATGCTGAACTTAAAGTCCATATTTAAAGCTGTTTCAAATTATTTTTAGCGTTAACATATAGCATATGTATTAAAAATGAATTATTAAATGAAGAATTGCAAATATCATCTAAGAACCCGAAATATCTGCCAAAATTCAATTTACTTTCGTCGAAAGCTGGGCCGCAACCTCGCCCCCGCGACTTGCTCGGACAGCAGCTGCTCTGTTGTTAACTTGTTTTGTTATTTGCTTTCAGTCGAACCGTTTGGTATGAAGCGTCCAGCTGCCTGGTTGGCTGGTTGGCCGCCAGCTGACTTCGAGCAGGTTGGCAGCGTTTGTCAGTTAACAAACGAGTCTCGACGCGCGCGGTTCACGCAACGCTCGCTCAAACTTGGCCCAAACAGAGCCTGACAGCTTGACAACAGCCAATTTGCTGGCCATTTGGCTTTTCAATGTTGGTTAAAACAATTTTTTAAAATTATGTAAAAAAATAAAAACCAATTGTTTAGTGGTTAGCAATAAAAGTATCTGTATCTTTGATAAATTGTATCTGTGCTGCAGTATATAAATATATATTTCATGGGCTTTATGCTTAGATCAAGTGTACGCTGTAAGTGCAGTGCGGAGTGAAGTGCGGAGTGCGGTGCGCTCCAAATCGTTTATAGAACGTGCAAAGCGTTAACAGTTAAACAAATTCATTTGGCATAGGCCGCAAACAAAATGCATTTTCAGCTGTTCAGCATGCTAATGGAGTTGTAGAAAAGAGAAAAGTATGTAAAAATAAAATTAAGAACATTCAATTCGGCTGCAGCCGACTGCCCAATACTCTGTAAACAGTGTTAAAATAGTTGAAATGCGAAGTCAAAAGGGGTTAATTTGACTGGGGGGTTTTTTTTTTTTATCTATAGCTTACTTTTAAACTTTTAAGTTTCACAATTTACATGGTTCTTTTTAATTTTTATCTTTAGAGCTCTAGCTCTAAAACTTTGACTTTTCTGGATTTAAAAATTATTAACGAGTAACTATTTCAATGTCAATATAAATGCGGACAATCAATATACAAATTTAAGGCCCTAGCTCAGGGTTAAAGCTAAACTCGTAACTAATTTCAATTTCACTTGAGGCAACGGGTGTTAAATCTTGTGACTGCACACTTGAATGCATTTGTTATTCACTACTCGAAGTGAATACTCATTCATGGATGCTAATTAATCGATTAAATAGTAGCTGAGTGTGCATAATTGGGTCACAAAATAATTTGCACTTAACTAAATGAATTCAATTTCGATTGGCAGTTGCATTTTACGGCAAACAGCTGGAAAATGTTGTTAAATTTTTACTGTTCAGCTTACATTTTCAAAGTGTTTTTTTTTTCATCTCACCTGATTTTACAGCAGCTTAAGTAAACACTTGAATGTTTACGACTTTTGATTGTTTTTGCATTTTAAAATTTGCAATTTCGACTTGTTTGATTTACTCACTTATTCTCGCTCGCTTGCGCAGAACATTGCAATTGAGAGGAGAATTGTAACGAATTGTGATATGCTTGTTGGTAAATTAAAAAATATATGAATACAAAATGTTTGCAGTGTCTGATTGACGGAATGACTGACTGAATGACCGTAATTCCTGGCTGCATTTTTGTTGTATGAAATTTGTAGGGTTTTTTATTCTATTCGTCCTGTCTGCAAGGGTATATAAACTTCGATGAACCTTTGCATATTGATTTTCTTTCCTGTCGCTTTCTGGTGCAGCTTTTGTAAACTTGAACATGTCGCGTTGACTTTGTGATCTGATATTTGCCACTTTCCTGTTCGAGAGCATTGTTTGCCATCGCTTTCCTCTCAGGACATTCAGCATGCACTTTATTAGATTTTGCTACATTTGAAAAGAATTGAAAATAAATTTGAATTTTAAGTGGGTGAGTGCACCATTGTGGCAGCCACAAAAATGTATATTTATATAAGTATTTATGAACTGGCACAGATTTGCAATGTTTTTTTTTTATAGTTTGACGTTTGTTTACATCAACTTTGGCTGCCCGCAAACGCAACAAGGCACTTGTTTCTCTTCCAACTTCAGTCAAAAATAGTTATTACCGCACTGGGGTCATAAAGTTGCCCACTTTATGCAGGAAGCGAATCAGGTTGAGGTGCTAGATACACAGTAAAATATTTTGGTAAAAAAAAAAAATTATTAAATAAATATTTCCATGAGTAGAAAGGGAAGTTAAATAATATGTAGTCACTATTTATTTAAATAATCGTTAAACTATTATGATCAAGAATATAGAGCACATTCAAATTGAGCAGAGCGAATTTTACCTCAAAAATGTAGTAAATGTAAAAGCTTAGTGATTTAAAATTTATTAGAAAATTGTTTGCTGTGCAGGCTGTTCAATTATTCATGCAACCACTGCACATTTCACACCTCTGACTGTCTAATGCGCTCTGCGGTCAGGTTGTCAACGGTGCAACAGCTCAAATTAGCCATGCAATTTGTACTTAGCAATTTGCCACATTGCTGCAGTTGCAACAGTTGCAACAGTTGCTCAGTTGCCGGCACTCGGCTGGCCATGGCAGAGCGCTTCTAGCTAGACTCTGAAGTGCAGAGGCGTTTTGCACGTCCGAGGCTAATAATAAAATGGACAAGGACTTAAACCCACAACACGCAGACACAGGCGCAGACGACGCAGCTGACGACAAGCGACAAGTTTATCACTTGTTAAGCCAAAGTTGCAGACACGCATTGAGCCAAAGCGGGCAGGAGCAGAAGCCAACGAGTGGAAGACAAGCCACAGACTAAGATCCAAAGCTCCAGACTCCGTCTTGGATGCAGTCGACATGCTGGCAGGCGCAGATGGGCGCGCCAGATAACGCAGACAGCGCTGCCAGTTGCAGTCTGACTTTGAGGCTGCCACAATTTGCATGGCAGCGGAGTTCAAGCCTTGCCATCAGCCCAACATCAACGGCTGCCAACGTTAACCCTTTGAGGCCCACTGTGCTGCCAGATGGAGCAGAACGGAACGGAAAGGAACATAGACAGAATGCGCCCACACAGGCAGCAGCTGCGCGTCTGTTAAATAATGTCAGCCAATTGTCGAGTGACAATAAAGAAGGATAAACAAGAGTGTGCTTGGCGTTGAGTGTGCTCAACGAGAAGATACCCTGTAGCCAGCAAGTTCTAACTCAATCTTGGATAACTTCTGTGCTTAGTATCAAGTCATTAGAAAATTTGTGGCAACTGAAAGTGACAGTAATTTATCTGTATATAGCACAAATCAAAATCATTTAATATACTATAATTTACATGGTAACCGTGACTGTTAAAATCTCCAACATATGCTAAAAATCCTCATTGATTGTGATTGATCGAGAATAAGTGTAATCCACAGAATCGCAGATGCCTCCTTTTGTCTCTTACATAACCATTTTCAATAAGCACAGGACAAAGTAAAAGTCAGAGCTGCCTCTGGGCTATTAATACTGCTGGCACGGGCCAGGAAACAAATGTCAGACGATTGTCAACACAAAAAATTACGTATACGCAGCGTGATGTTCATTGATACAACAGAGTTCGATTTGCTTTTGCTTTCGCTTCCGCATCGCGTCGAGTTGCTGCTGCTGCTGTCGCTCAATTGTTGTCTTCGATTTCGCGGTGGCTCATTCAATTTTAATATGTTTCTTCAGCTGCTGCGACAGCTGTGGCAACTTTAAACGTCATTTCATTGGTTTTACATTTTATGACATTAATGGCTGATGACAATTTCAATTACATAAGTGCCAACTGCAGATACGCTGAATGCGCAGCTCAGCTGCAATTTAATTCCATTCTATGCAGAGCCACTTTGGCAATTTTAAATATTGGTTTTTATCTGGCCAAAGAACTTACCATCTATAGATAATGTCAGCCTCAACAAGCTACTTATTAGAGGTTAATATTGGCGAAGCGAGCTTAGAATTTGTCTCCATGGCAAATAGGATTTATGTGCAACTTAATTGGGGATTATGGTGGCAAATTAGCTGGGGATTATGTGGGCACAACCAGGTGTTTGATTGAGCTAATAATTAATTGGTAATATATACGATAATGTTAATTATAATTATGTTATATTATTATGAAGCTATAAATATTTTGTTGTGCGGTTGTTTTTCACCTTTAAACATTTGGTAATAGGGCATTTATTTGCTGCGATAGCACTCTAATTCCTTGACATAATCTAAAACACACAACTTAACACACAACTCTTGTGCTGGAGCACACAAAACAAATAAAAATATTTAGTTAGTTGAGTAAACAAATCAGCAAACACTCTATTATTTCTTGGACAGATTTACCTACCTGCTGAAATAAACATGTGTAAGCATCAGCTAATTGGCTGCAAAGGTTACAGCATGCCCAAAAAAAGGAAGAAAGAGATGCGTACATCAATTAGTTGCTCCAATTAGTTTCCTAAGGCTAAGACAGAAAAGTTGGCAGCCGTAAAGCAATTACCATTATTAAAGCGTAACAAATTGTCACACACACACCTATACACAAATTCACAAACACACACAACCCCCAGGAACCGCACCCGCTGCTACACCTGCTGGGCACTTTGATTTGCACAAAGTATCTGCCAGATACAAATACAAAAAGCTCTGCTTTTAACACAACTTTAATTAGCAAGACAAACAGTTAACCCCCCTTCAAATAATGGCAACAGACGCCCTTGCGTTTACTTTCAGACTATCGCACAGCTGGACAACAGAATTAATAACAGAAAGTAAAAGTTAGCTAGTCGAAAATGAACGACTGAGAGGTAGCCTCTATCTAAAGCCAAGTAGACCTCATTTTATACTTACTTCTATAAATGAATACTCAAAGCAGGGACTGAGTTTAACAACCACAGCATCGCTCTATGCAAAAAGTGTTCTTGAAAAACTTTTGAGTTTAAAGTCGGATCTTTATGAAACTTTCAGGACTTAAAATCAATAATCAAGAATGGACCTCTTCCCTTTAAGTCTCTAGTATGGACAGACTCTCAAAATTAACTAGTCCCAATCAATAATATCAATTACGACCTATTACATGCATTCGCACGACAGTAATATACCCCTTTTCACACCAGTTTAAGCGAGTGCAGGGTATAAAAGCAACAAAACGTGACGATAATATTGCTGGGGTTGACAGCAGCGGCAACAAAAATTAACGAAATTGTTTAAATAAACGCCAGACATGGAATTTAATTAAAATTTATATTGTGCAGCATATATGCTGGTAGGCGAACTCAGGCTCAAAAATCATTTGGTCGATTCGATAAACAAAATATTAAATTATGCCCCCTTGGCGTACGCTGCGTATGCTCAATTTTTGCCATAGACAGCTATTAAAAGCGGCCTTTGTGCATGAGCAAAAGATTTCAAGCAGCTGCTAATTGAATCTGCTACGCTTTATGCGCCCTCGGGCCGATGCTGCCCCTTCGGCTCCCTGCCCTATGCCGTTCTGCTGCTGACATCCTGAGCTGAGGCTGGGCCTTTTTGCACGTGTCCCGCAAATTGATAAGCCATAAATTTTCGTTATGGCTGAAGCAACAGTTGCGCCGCTTTAAGCCACATAAAAGGACTATTGGCTACTGGCTGTGGCTTAACTGGCCATTCATCCACCTCACCCCGCCTCTGTCTTGCTCACTCTCTCTCTCTCTCTCGCTCTCTCGCTCTTTTGCCACCACCTCTCTGGCTGTATATGTGCCTGCAACTCAAACAAAGTAGCCAAAAGTTGTACGTTTGCACAATTCCTTGTTATGCTTCATTAATTTAATTTGGTTTCCACATGGTTCTCTTACTTTTGTTTTTGTTTTTTTTTTGTGTGCCTCGACAAACAAAAGAACTTTTGGACACGCTTATGCTAATCCAAGGTTTTGCATTTTTCATAATTCTCGAGTTTTCTGCTGGCCTTAAATGTCAGTTGCCAACTGGGCACCAAAAACTTTGCATTAGAATAGGTTGGCGTTGTAGATATATTTGAATATTTTTTGTAAGCGAGAGATTATCTTTAAGAATAATAATCTTTTAGTGAAGAATAGACTTGAGTTAAACATTTTTGCTTATAGTGAAACGTTTACGAATGTAAGACAAAGAGGAATCGCCAAAAGTGTAAGCTCGCCTCAGAGTAAGTGCATAAATGGGCTACTCGGCTTTATATAAAAATATTTTAATCTAGGCATTTATATAGGCGGCAGAGAGAAGTCTTTTTAATAGGAAGCCTAATACGCTACATTAAAAAATTGTCGGTGGCTCGAACCACTTGCTCGTCTTTAGGGGCGATGTCGTAAAGGTATAAAACTCATTTATAGCCCCGTTAACAAAGCCACTTAACTGACAGTTAAGAACGCTGTATCAAAGCTTTTTAAATTCTTACGGCTTACTGAGCTTCTACTGCGCTTTTTGTTTGCAACAACCCACCTTGCCACCAGTTGGTGGCAAAGGAAATGAAATGTGTTGGGTTAAACGACGTTGTCAAAGAAAACAAATATTGCGCACGTTGCACTAAGCTTCTTAAAAATTTATCAAATGTACACCAGTGAAAAGGGTATTTATACACAAACGGACAAGAGCACATACATATTTCCAATGCTGGTTTATTGGCATAGGGCCGTGAGGTCAGGCAAAGTTCGCATAGCAAAAGCAGGAGTCACGCTTTGATTGCCTGTCTGTCCGTCTGGCTGACTATTTGTGACTGCCTCGGCGCACATTGAAGTTGTTGAGTACCAAACGATCTATCAATTTTGTAACTCTGCCATGCCACCTGACAGCCGTAAGTAAATTGTCTGTGCAGCCATGTGATACTCTATAATATATACTGTGAAAATAAAGGACAGCACTTAAACTATTTTCAGATATAAATTTACTTAAATTATCTGAAGATGTACCCTTACGTCTATGACTAATGGACGGAGCCCTTATATAAATGAGTGATTGACTAACCGGTTGAGTAATTGATTGAAAGATTGAATGATTCAATGATCAACTGAATGATTGACTAACCGGTTGAATAATTGATTGAAAGATCATGAATGACCAACTGAGTGATTGACTAACCGGTTGAGTATTGATTGAAAGATTGAGTGATTGACTGACTGACTGAGTGTTCTATTAATTGAGAGCTGTGTGATCCACTGACCGATTGATTGATTGACTAAGTCGTTAATTGACTGACTGAGTGATAAATGGACTAACGAGGTGATTGGTTGACCAGATAATTAAGCGATTGACTGATTGACAAAGTGATTGATTGACTGACTGAGAGATTTCCTGACTGACTGAAGTATTAATAAAATAGGGGCTTAATTTTTCAAGGGAAAGAAAAAATATTTTAAATATATTGACTATACTTAGCCCTGGCTATCATTGTGTATGCATTTATGTTATATTGAATACCTCAACTTTGCACTTTGCTGTCAAGCTTTTCAATTTAGCCAATCGACTCGCTTAAGAGCCAATCATTCTTTATAGAGTGCATTGGCAACTCGTGAGCCAGCGTTAACAAAGTTGAATGCTTGCACTTGCAGTTCATTTGGCCAAAAGTTGCGATTGCTGTTGCTGTAGCTGCTGCTGCTGCTGTTGCTGCTGGTGGTGCTGCTGGTGGTGCTTGTTGGGAACGTCCAAACAATTACCCAGCAACAACAACAGTCAAAACCCAGACACAAAACATTGTTGGACTGTATTTTTGTCGGTTGCTGTTCCTGTTGTTTTTGTTGCAGTTGTAGTTGTAGTTGTTGGCCAAGAACCTTTCTCCCGCAGCCCATTTGGCAGATAAAAGTGCAGTCGTGCCCGTTGCCGCTCACACGTCTCGTTTGAGCCCTGGGACTGCTAACTGGCAACTGGCAACTGGTATCTGGCACTGGGCCTGGGCCTGGGCACTCTAGCGGAACTTTGTGTCGCATTATGCCGTGTTTGCCGTGTTGGTTGTCGTGGCTACATGGCCTACACATGTTGTTAACAATTGCGTTTCCAGCATTTGTAGCTGTGTTTTTTTTTGTCTATGCTCATGCATGGCTACAAAAGTACACTCAAAAAAATTCTATTATGACTGGGTAAAATTCTTTTAATTCCAACTACATTTTCAATCGTAATTACACACGTAAAATTAGAATAAATGATTCTCAGTGAACCAAAATCTATCCTTAAAATATGTTCTTCATTTTCAGTTAGGAAAATTCAATCTAAAAAAGTTCTTGAAATAAGACTGGGTAAAAAATACTCAGAGTGTACTTTAATGTTCTATATGGCAATGGCTCTCATTATGTTTGGGTTGCGCTTGGCTGCAGTTGCAGCAACCCCCTGTTGTGCATTACCCCCCGCTGCATCAGCAGCTGCTGGTTTTATTTATTTGCATGCCTTTGTCGTACTTTTGTGTATTTATCAATAAATGATATGTTTCAATTGGCTTTTGCCTGTTTAATTTTGCATAAATATAAATATAAATTGCGGGCCACAATATTTAAACGCCGTCGAACCGCTGGAAATTGGCTGTGCTCTCAAGTAATTGACTTGATTAAATGTATTCTGATAGGCATTTCCCTGGCAGCGCCGTGCTCTTATATTCGATGCGGCTAACTAAGTGCTTTTCGAAAGTTTTTGGGGGTAACTTGTTGTTGTTGTTGCTGCAAAGTTGCAGCAAATACTGCCGCATAATCAACGCTTGATTAAGTTAGGCTTAATGTTAAACCACAAATATTAAGCATACAAGAAAGTTTGCCCTGCTCTTTATGAAAGTATTTCAAGGATGAGCTGCCAAATTCAACTAGGCAAAGTTTGAGCCGAGTCATGGAAGAAGTCAAAAAGTGCACGGGTCTGCATGTAAGTTGGGGCTGAGTTGCCTGACAGGTTGATCAGATAAAGCAATAATAATTAACAGAGTGAGAAAACATAAATCTAAAAGCAAGCCTGTTCCAGTATATTACATCTTATCCACAAAATTAAGCAAATAAATCAACTGGTTAGCTTTATAAGGTAATTGCTGGACATTGGACGATAACTCAAGAATACTTACCGGACTTCACAGAAAAACTATTATTCCGACAAGGTTTTGCCTTGGGCAATTAAACGCCAAATAAGGCCTAATCAGTGCTTATTACAATAATCCCAATTTTGATTTATTAATTACAGCCAAAAGCCACAAATCTTTATCTATAGCTACCGTCAAGTTCAAGGCCTCAACACACACACATTTACGACTCGCTCCAAGACCACAAAAAAAACCATCAAGAGATTTGTTATGGGAAATAAAAAAGACATATACTCTTTACACTAGCAAGAATAACACGACTTTGCCTGGAAAAATATTTTTCTTACTAAATTGGGTAATATACAATTTAATTTCATACAGAAGTTTTCCACCAATTTTTCACTTTTTCATATGGAATTCAAGAAAATCCCGTCTAAGAGTGCAAAAAAGCTAACCGTTGTGAGAAATTCAGATTTCCGTTTCCGTAGGGGCTGCACATTGATCAGTCAATCACCAATCAGTCAATCATCAATCAGTCAATCGGAATGAAAAGTGTTATATATAAAGTTATCTGACAAACTCTTAATTAAAGTCAAAACGGAGAGCTCTAAATGCTAATTCTTTTTCATGGCTCTATTGAAAATTTCGAAGAACCAACAACTTAATCTTATGGTGGAGGGGGCGTTTAATAAAGTGGGGGCGTGGCAGACAGAAAAAAAAAACCAAGAGAGACAGACACTCATAAATTGATGAATGAAACGTGGCCGGTGGCAGGTTGCCATCAGCTGGTTTTTTTTTTCGGCATAAAAACCGGGCCAGCTTATTTGGGTTAATCAAATTTAGTCGCTGCTGCCGTCGCCGTTGCGGTCGTTATCTTTAGCGTCATAAAACTCATGTCAAGAGCATGTTTGAGAGGAGGGGCAATGACAGAGCCCACAACATTAAGCAGCAAGCACCTGTGTACCCGTGCCCGTGCCCCAGCGCACATGTTACTTGTATCTTGTATCTTATGGATACATTTCACATGTGTCGCGCGTAATGCTCATTATGAGCAACGGAAAGCAACGCACGCCGTTGGCCACTGCTGCACGCAGCGCTAACAGTAACTACATTGTGTATCTGTAGCTGTAACCGAATATGCGTCTGTGTGTGTGTATCTGTAAGATACGCATTTTATGTTAATTACATGTCGCCGCAATGTCAGCTTTGTAATTATTTTGACGGCGCATTTTCTGTTGTTTCAGCATTTGTAAATCAACAAAAGCAACACTCGTAACACACACACACACACACGCACACACAACATACGACACTTACAGTTACATTCGCTAGATTTGCGTTGATATTTTTGCATAATGATGTGCCGATCCTGTCGCAGCACAGCTCCCTCCTCAGTCTGTCAGGCAGTCAGTCGGTCAGTCAGTCGGTCAGTCAGTCAGTCGGTCAGTCAATCAGTTAGGCAGTCAGTCTGGCAGTCAGTCAGTCAATCAGGCTTGCAGTCACCGTCAACGTTTTGTTTAATGAGCTTTTTACGAGCGTTGCGCTTTGTGCGCTTTTAGCTACTGAGTTAGCAGCGAATTGTGTCCTCGTCCTCGTCCACGTCCTCGCTTATCGCGACAAAAACAGTTAGCGAACAAGCCCCGAGGCAGCCGCACGACTATACGAGAGTTGTATTGCCAGTTGAGAAGCAATTACAATTGATTTAATGATAAGTAAACAAACAAACGGAATAAAGTTGGCATTTGGTGGGCTGGACTACAACTACAAACAGCTGTCAGAACTGATTGAGAATTATAAACGCATTAACAGAAGTAACAGTAAGTGGTTTATGAAACAGCTTTAAAACAAGAAAAAAGTTTTCGTGCTGATTTTATTCATACTGGTTAAACACGGCTTTGTTCGTCAAGTTAGTTATTGATACTCGCTGGATTGTTCGCCGTTTAAGCAACCCTCGCTGGCAACCGATATCAATACCTGGGGCGCGTCAATCAAACAATTGAATTGATTTTCGAGGTTTCCGCTACGGTTTTTGGTTAGCTGCTCGACTTGACCGCTGACTTTGTGGCTTGACGGTTCGCCCGAACTGATATGCCCAGGCCAGAGCAGCAAACAGCCCCGGGATGTGCGAATGCTGATGATGACATCTGTGGCTGATGCTGGCCACGTTTGATTGACTGTTCGACCAACTTGGCATGTAGAGCAAGCCCCCTTCCACTTTGCCCACCAGTTGCATCAGCTTAAATATGAATGCGCGCGTGTTTCCCTTTCGGCTGAAGATGTTGCTTGCACTGCACAGTCATCCTTTTTGCTAGTTTACCAACTCGTCGCATAAATACATAAAACGAGTCGAGTTATTCGAATATTTGTAAACGATTTGCATAAGCAAAGGCAACAATCCAACTGCCATGCATTGCGAACCATTGGCAGCAGCCGTGCTCCATCCGCACACTCAGAGAAAAACGTCTTCTTAATTCTAGTAAAAGCGTGTTTGATTTTATCGGGGATTAAGAAAATATTTAGATAATACTCAATAGAATACGTTACGGTTTTAAATATGGCTATCTTTTGTATTCAAATACTTCGTGATTTAAAAATGTAAGCATTTTAAATAATAATTTTGTTCTCAGCTTATGAATTACATTTTGGCTAGATCTTATGTTTGTTCCCGATTAGAGTTCAAAGCTTTTATAATTTTTTTTTGAGTGCATCTTAAGACACTTTGTGCCTTTGTATTTATGCATGAGTTTACACAGTAGCAAAATATAGCATACTATATCCATTTGTGTGTATAAATGTCTGTCTATTTGAATGTTTTACGCTTTGTGTCATTGTACTTTGAGGTTGTTGCCATTGCTTGACGCAGTTATGA